>JAREIK010002147.1:7323167-7923167 GCA_029783825.1 Sapria himalayana
ACCGGGTCAAAAACAACCGCCCGAAAAAAAAAATAGAAATCATTTTATACAAAAATAAACATCAGGTTCATTTAACCGAAGCGGGTCGGATCATGGAACGGGCCAGGCTCTACTCCAAAAATTTAGGCCCGCTGACCGGACAGCGGGACCTCCATTATTGTGCTACTGCTGCTTCCCCGGACTTTTAATATTTCCTTTCATGCACTTACATGAAAATATTAAAACAGATTATTAAGTAAAAAAACAAATTACATATACAGCAATTTCTCTTAAATACTCACTTGACATCAATGGGCTGAGTTCCTTTCGGCAATTCTACTAATTCTCATGTGTTGTTGCGATCTATTACTTTAATCTCCTCATTCATGATAGTTTGCCACTTCTTATCTTGCACCGCCTGTTCAAAGCTTAAATTTTCTAAATCTACCAGAAGATATACAAGATATACCTCATTTGTCGAATCATACAAATCTTGTAAGCTTCGTATTTTGGGTTGTTGCGATTCATCTTCATCATCAATGGTTTCAAAATTTTCGATACAGTTGTTGACATAGCAATTAATGATTCTCCAACATCAATGATATCCTCTGTTACTTTATTCCAATCTCATTCATTTACTTCATGAACTCGTACATTACGGCTCACTAGAATCTTCTTGCTTATTGGGTCGAATAGGTTGTATCCTTTAGTTTTCTCATCGTACCCAATAAAATATATCTTTTGCTTTTGTCTTCGAGCTTCGGTCTTCACTGATCCGGCACGTGTGCGTAGGTCAAATTGCCGAATACTTTGAGATGAGAGACTATCACTTTTTGTCCACTCTATGTCTCTTATGGTGTTTGATCATATAACTTTGCATGTGGACATCAATTTTGAACATAAACGACGCATCGCATGGTTTCTGCCCAAAATTCCTTCGACATTTTCTTGCTTTTGAGCATTGACCGAACCATGTCAAAAATGGTCTGGTTCTTCCTCTCAGCTACACCATTTTGCTGTAGAGAGTACGGTGCGGTTAAAAATTGCATTATGTCTTGCTCCTCATAATACTCCATGAAAATCATCAAAGTGTATTTGCCGCCTCTATCGGATCGTACAGATTTAATATATCTACCAGTTGTCTTTTCCACCTTCGCTTTGAATTTTTTGAACACCTCAAATGCCTCGGTTTTTACTTTCAAAATATAAACACAAATTTTTCGTGAGAAAACATCAATAAAAAAATAAAATATCTTTTACCACTGAAAGATTAAGGGGTGATTGGTCCACATATGTCGGAATGAATCAACTCGAGAGATTGCTTTGCCCGATATTCTACCTTCTTTTGAAATGACATTCTTGCATGCTTTCCGAGCACACATTCTTCCCAAAATTTTCCCTCGTATTCCATATCCAGTAGTCCGTGCACCATGTTCTTCTTTGTCAACTTGTTTAGGCCTTCATGATGTAGGTGACCAAAACGGAGATGTCACAGTGACGCCTTATCTTCCACGTTGACTTGTAAATATTTTTCTCGTATACTTCTCAAATTTAGCTTGTACATCCGATTTCTTCTTATTTCGACTTCTGCGACTGAACGCTCTTGCTTGTCTTTCAATAGTAATATCCGATCTTTCATTAAAACCAAATATCCTTTCTCCATGAGTTGCCTCATACTTGAAATGTTGCTCTTGAGGTCTGGTACGTAATATATATCTTGGATTGACCCAATGAAATTATCCTTTTGTATAATAAATCATACCTTGGTCTTTTACCTCAACCTTCGGGTCATCTCCAAACAATACAGATACAGCTTCAACCTTTCGCATCTCTTTGAAACAATGCTACTGCCCATACATATGATTGCTTGCAGCTGTGTCAAGGTACCACACCGTGTCATTGTCGGTGATGACTTTGTTATATGTCATTAAGAGAAAATCTTCTTTCGTCTCGTCATCCATGACTAGGTTGGTTGCCTCTTCCATTTTTTTGACTCGATATTTTTTTGCAAAATGTCCCACCTTTTCACAATTATAATATTTATCAGAATTACAATCCTTCGCATAGTGACCATATTTGTCACACTTGTAGCACTCGGATTTGGAATAATTGACCGACCGCCTCTTCTATGACCACGTCCTCTTCTATGCCAATTTTGTTGGTTTGATTACCTCTTCTCCACATAATACCCTTCTTGATTGCGGCTTTTCCCACCGCGACTATTTTCTCGACCACCACGGCCACACCATTTACCTCGAAAATTTGAGAATAGAATACCTTTTTGTCATTAAACGATGCTTTGGTTTGAAGTGTCTGCTCAAGTGTCTCCTCCTCCTTCTTCTTCTTACGATATTCATAGGCCATTAGAAAACCTGCAAGCTCGTCGACTGTGAACGTTGCTAGATCCTTTGACTCTTCTATGGCACATACCACATTCTCAAAACTATCGGTTAAAACCTCAGAATCTTTTCCACGACCCACATCGGAAATTTTTTTCTGTCTCGGTTAAGTTGATTCACCCCGGTTTGAACATGCGTGATATAATCGGACACACCTTCTGACTCCTTCATTTTCATGCATTCAAACTCGTTGCGAAGAGTTTGAAGGCAAACTTGTTTAACTCGGTCGGCTCCTTTGTACGTAGTCTCCAAGATGTCTCACGCTTCTTTTGAAATTTTTGTACTCGCAATCTTCTCAAAATCTGTCTCATCAACAGCTTGGAACATGATGTACAATGACGTCTTCTTTTGATCACGTCTCTTTCAACACCTTTTTTTGAGTCGTCGTATATGCTTCGGTAGATTCTGGTTCTTCGAAACCTTCTTGAACCACCTCCCAATAATCCACAGAACCGAGAAGAACTTTCATTTGGATGTTCCAATTCTCGTAATTCACATTTATTAATCGGGACAGCGAAACATTATTGATTATACTCTACATCCCTCTGATACCAAGTTGTAAAAAAAAATTTAGCAGCAAACTATAATCGAGGAGAAAAATATTTCTGAAAAGAGACTCTTTCTTTCTTTAATACTTATTTTTTATAATCAATACAATAATTTATTTATAGGCAGTAGTTTGTCCTAATAAAATCAAAAATTAAAAATTATTATTACCCATAAGAGTAACTACCGACTCTTGTCATTTCATCTTCCTCATTAAAAACAGGCATTTAATGTTTAACAAAAGTCCCCATTAAAAATGAATATTTAATATTTATTCAACAATTCACATGTTAGGTGCTCACATCACACAAATGAAAAATAAAAAACAAACTAAAACAAGAAACTACAATATCTTCTTCAAGTTAGTGCGTTAAATATCTAAAAATGCCAAATTCAAAGGAAAAAAAAAACTAATACATTCTCAAGATCATGCCTATAAATTCGAGATTATAATTTAATTTTGTAAAAAATATAAATCAGTGTTATAATCTAATCTTGCAATTTTTCCAGAATAAAAAATTATACTATCTTTGTATATTTTGTAAGCTCATAGAATATTAAATTCAAGTTTATATATTTTTATTATTCAACTATACCAATAAAGAGTACTTAGTACATTGTGTACTAAGTAAATGAAAATCTAAACTTCACAAGTATGTATCAAATCTAAAAAATCTCATATAAAAACATGGTAATCACCTTGTATGTTGCATCTAAATGAATCTGAAGATTATAATATATCTATTATTTTTTTAGAAGACAAAATTTGACCTCCTAGAAAAGTTGAATAACTAACAACAGATCTCTTGTTTGTACAAGTTGGGTGCCTAACAAGAATCTAAATATCCAACCAATTAAAAAAGTATATGACCATCAAATGTAATATCAAATTCCAAATAATCATAGATTGTACAGAATTTTCGATAGTTGAACATATTACTTATCAAAAAAAATTCCAAAATATCATCACATACCAAAGGATGTGAAGAAATGCATCCAATAAAGTTATTGTAAAAAATATAATAAATTATGAATTATATTAACTACATAAATTATAAATGATTTAATAACTGTCAAATAGTTGACTTTCATTTATTCTCATATGTAAAGCCAAATCAATTGGATACCTATTAGATAAAAAGCCAATATTTAATTCATAGGTATAACTACAAATCAACTTACTGAAATGATATTTAAGACATACCTTTAACCTTTTATTTGACAATTTTAATATTCTTTTGATCATATGATAACTCAATTGCAACATGTTTCAAAACTCTCTCACAATAAGCAATGCGTTCAAGCGAGCTATCATAACATTAAGATTATTTTTCACAGAAAATACTCGTAAGCAGCTAACAATAAACTTCCACGAATATTATACCATAATTCTCAAGTCTCATTAGAATAAATGAAATGTATTTATTTTATATGACATAGTATTATCTTAGACAAAATATATCTTAAAATGAGAAAATTAGTATCATAGTACAATCAAAAATATATAATAAAATGGACAAAAGAATGAGTAAGGTGTAGAGATTTCAATCAAACAGGATGGCCCCAGCATGACCCATGGGATGGCATGGTTTGGCCATGAATGGCCCAATACTGTGCCTGGTCCCAAATTGTGCCTACCTGTGGCACGGCTCGTGCTGTGTTGGGCTGGTGCAAGTCGTGTCTTGTGTCAGGTCAAGTACGACCCACATGTTTGGCTCGGTAGCACAATCTACCAGCCTGATGACCCGGGATCGGCTATGGATGGCTCTCAGGTCATAGGCCTAGTCCAGTAGAGTGACCACTCGACAAAGAAATTTTTTTTTAACCAGCCACGCAAACTAGATAGTACTTAGGTGGGGCTGGTCAAAATTGAGAGGCCTTGCTGCCCTGCACGGAATGGCACAGCCCTGCATTTTGTGAGCCAACCATGTCATGTCGGGCCAACAATCTAGTTCTCGTGTTGTGCCTGGTAAAACACAACGGCACGGCCATGCCACATTATAATGAACAATGCTGGCATAGCACGACCAATTTGACACCTCTAGCAATGTGTGAGTATAATAATACATATGAAATAATATATTGAATAAAATCTTATATTTCTTTTAGAGAATAATCAAAAAATTAATATTAATAAATTAATTACCAAATTGATCATCTTCTATCTTGGGAGAGTTTTTTTCATTTTAAGCAAACTACATAAACTCAAAGTATTGTATGATACATTTTCATGATTCCTAATTTACTTGAAGTTAGAATTTGAATCAACTGGAAAAATACTAATTCATCTACACTAGAGAAAAATTCTTTTCTAAAAAAAATCTTATTCTCTCCAAAATCAAATTGTTATAAACATGTTGCTACATATGATGATTTGAAGATAGAGTTATCATAGTATAATAACATAATCAAATGTAACTGGGAGGTGACTCTCCCACCCTAATTGGAAGCTGGAGGTCCAAGTAAGACTCCAGAGGGATATGAAATAGAAAAGAATTCATATATCTCTTCAAAATCCTTACCTATCCTAACATATAATCTTTAATTAAAAAGATAACATTAACAATAATTAATACTCTATTAATCTCAATTGAATGTAACACTTATAATTTCTTTAAATATTGGAATAACCAACATATATAAAAATAATTATAAAGCGACTATTTCTCCTTATTAAAGGTACAAGTAGAACTCTAGAGTAAGAAATAAATAAAGATTCAAGTCACTTCTAAATCTTTACCAACCTAGATTATTTTATAAAAAATTTCTCTCAAAAATGATAATATCATCACTAATTAGTATTTCATTAATCTCAGATAAATAACATCTATCCTCATTTTGAAAACTAAAATAACTAATAAAAATGTATTTTATCACCTTGAGCAATATCTTATTATCTTTGGGATATATCCTCAACAAAATATGTATTCCAATAAAATTTTAGAGATAAACTAAATCTTTCTCTGAATTGTAAGATTTGAAAATACATATGATTAAAAATAACATAAAAATATTTGGTTAATTGGATAATTGGTTCAAACCAAATACACACAATAAAATCTATCTTCATAAAAACAAATATAAAATACATTCGTCAAAGAAAAATATCATAGTTAATCAATCAAATATATATTTTTCTTTTATGCAAGGATATTTTATGGAGGTGTATTAGTAGTTATATCATCTTATGATAAGCAAAATAAGTGAAGGTATAAAATATATGCTCTAAGGCATTGTCATTCATGATAATTTTTATATTTTTATTAAACTATTCTTTTATTCTTTTATGAAATAACTAAAAAAGTTAAATTTTTAAATAAAAGATAAAAAAACATAAAAAATAAAATTTATATAATCATCAATAAATATAATAAAAAATCTAAAATAATCTCAAATTTCAATTCTATTATATCTCATATATCTAAGTGAATCAGATAACATGAATCCTTGCATAGATCTAACAAATAATATAGAAAATTTAAACACATTTTTCTAACTAATAGACATCACACTTTAATGAATCAACATCTCTAATACTCATATTCAACATTATCTATTTTATCAAAGATAAATGACCAAGTTAAAAATAAACAAGCAATAGATAAATGAAACTCAACCACCAAATAGTAAGTACACCTAATTATCAAAGAGAAAACATACAAATCATTTTATTTAATCTCAAAGAGATACCTCTTTTAGTCTTTGGATCATGTAAAATAAAATCAATAAAAAAATAATATTTGAGTTGAATTATATAGAAAAATAACTCATAAATAAAAAACTACTTGAATACTCATGAACAAACAACACACATGAAAAAAATATGATGTCGAGCTAAATACTATCATAACCAACATATTTAGATAATTTTGTCATTGAATATCACAATATTATGATAAAAAATAATAATAATATATAAAAAATAATGATAAATGATATGACTATTGACCCTTGAGTCAATAATCCAAAAATCTAAAATATGAAAACAAATCATGAAAGTTATTATATATAAAGGATGAGAAATATTTTTTATTGCTTTACTAATGAGAAATTTTGTATATTTCTCACTAATAAAGATAACGATGAAAGAATTCTATGAAAATCACTGAATATATTTAATGATCTTTCTCAATGACAAAATAAATTGTAAAGCACTTAATCAATGTTTTAAAAATAATTGTTACTATCTCTCTAATATGTTTAACTTTTCTACAATATGTAGACATAACAGAAAGAAAGATTGGCAATTATTTTCAAATTAAAGTCCAAAAACACTAGATTGATCTATTCATAAATTCTCACTAATAATACAGTAGCAGATATTTCTCATATTTTAGGTATTATAACTCTCATTATATGACTTCTCACTCATGATCCATGGATAATCAATTCAAGAACAAATAATTATATCATATGTATCACTTATTATTTATTATTTTTTCTATTTGTTTTCTAAATATTATTATAATTAAAGACAAAATATTTAAAAGTGATAGTGTTGTAGTTTTCTTTTTATTATTATTTTTTGTGTATTTTTAAAAGAGCACCCAACATATGAATTGTCTCAATTATTTTTATCTATTATATAAAAATATTTTGATAAATAAATTTCTAAAAGTATTATTTTCATTTGTTTTCAATATATTTGTTTTAACATTACATCAAAACAAGGTTAGAACAAAAAAAATTATAAAAACAATTACAATAGTCATGCGTTGTGATGACAGTATAGGAGCGTGTCATTGAGTAGTAGCAAACAAGTACAATTGAGAATCATTAGACACAATTGGTGGTGCACAATGATTTATGAGAAGTAAGCCTAAGTGTGAAGTGATAACACATAATCAAGCACGGTGGCACATGGTGGCACACGATTGCAATTTGGCTAGAATCCCTAATTAGAGTTTTAGCTGAAATATTACAACACATAAAAATTAATAATTTGGCTAGAATCCATAAATAATGAATATTAATTGTTAAGAATACATAATAGATATTCATATTTTACCAACTAAACTTATAGAAATGAGGACTTATATGATCTGATTTTCTAAGGCAGTAGAACTTATAAAGTAGAGACTCGAGTTAAGTTATGATATTTATTATTTTTATTAATAATTATATAAATTTTATTTGATTTATTCTTTTTTATTTTAAATCATAATTTTTTTTAATTATTTCATTAAAAAATAAATTAATACAAATATTAAAATTATCAAAATTAATAATATTTTTGAGTATATGACTAATAGATTCAATACTTAAATATTAATCATAGAATTTTGAGTAATACAAATATAAAAATAATTGTGCTAGTACACCTTTACAAAAATATAATTATACAAAAATGAGTATTTAATTGACATGATTGTAATTTTCTTATTTGATAAAATATTTCAAAATATTTTTATGAAGTACAATGTTAATCACAAATTATTTCATCAATAAATTATCTTCATATATTTCTCAATGTGTGCTTTTTTAGAACTTGCATCTTAAAGAGATTATTTAATTTCTCTTAAAAAGCTTTAAAGATACTTATTTTGTTCATGATATCTCAACGAGATGTGACAAGATCAATTTTAGGATAATAAAAAAATATATTTACTAGTTATTCTAGTCAACTAAGAGATATAAATATTATTTATCTAGAATTGATTTATAGAATACTGATTAATTTTGATTTTATTTTTTTAAGTAAAACTCATTCTTTAACAAATTTATACTAGTTAAAAAAAGAGCATTATGGATCTTTTACTTTTATTTATTCTTTTGGAGTCTCATGTGAGCCTCCAACTAGAAAAAAATATCATCTCATAACAATTTCGAAACTTATTGGTTTTACCATGATGATTCTTCTATCATTAGTTATCATATATCATCAAGTATATAACAGATTAATTTAAAAGGGAGTGAAATTTCCTTGAAATATGAATCTTCCTCAAATCCAATCGAACTTTTTTTCAGATGATTTCAATCCGAACTTAGAGCAAGTCATATATAAGAAAACTTGATCACTCTAAAATTTAAATTTATTTTATGAGAATAAAATATATGCAGCATATTAAAATGGAAGATTACTTTTTTAAGAAGTCAAATAAATCAACTCATCTAATATTGATCTTCCTATTTCATTCCAGAATAAACAAATGAGTTGTATTTAGAACTCAATTTCAAATATATTATCACATTCATGTATCCTTTTTTTTTTACCTAGAATATTTTTTTCTTCACAATAATAGGAACAAGATATCTAAGTCTCAATTTAAAATATTATCTCATCCAGTATAATATCAAACCATTATGAAAGAGATAAATATCATCCACTATCATAAGACTTAAGAACTATTATCTTGACTTTCATGAAAATTAATTATCGATTGAAGATAGATATTCCTAGGGAAGACAATTTTAAATAAGGAAAATATATTATTTAATGATGCGATTTAGTATAAGAAAATTTACTCAAATATTTAAAATAAACTATCAAAATATATTTTTTTCAATGCCCAAGATGATCTTGATACAGATACTTATATCAATGTCAATCACTCATTGATAAATGATACATTAATTAAACATGAAGAATATTATTCTTTAGGGTGATCTTGAGATTAAGGTGTAGATGGAGAAGCCACTTGGTTTTCAAACGGTGAAAGAGTAGTTAAGTCCAATTTGTAGAATGTGAAAAATATTATAAATCCAAAAATAATCATTGTAAACTTAGTTATTAAGATTTTCACTAATAATTATCTCATTTAGTTTACTAATGTATGTTATAGATTATTACTCATCTTTTTTGAAAGAATTCAAATGACATTTTTACCTTACTGATTATACATTTTGATGATATTCTTATTATGATAAATAACAAGTTTGAAATGATTTAGCTTAATGTGTATCTTCAATTATATTTCTAGACAAAAATTTTAATAAAACTCAAATATTTTCTTAAGATAGATATTACTTATGATATGAAATATATATTTAATATTCCTACAAAAATTAATCTTTTAGTGTGTAATTCTAGCGAATACTCCTATTAAATCATGTATTGTTCTTCTACCAAATAAAGATCCTCCAGTTGACTCGACTATATATATGAAAATTATATAAAAAATTAATTATCTAACAATTATTATTACTATCTAAAAATTACCAGATAAGAACCCTCCAATCAATATAATTAATTATTTTATGAATTCTTCATGATAGATACACCTTATTATAGCTTTTTGCATTCTAAATATGTGAAAAAATCTATAGGCATGATATCTCTCTTAATAATCATGAGTACCTCCAACCGATTTATTTTTCAAATTACAATTAAGCATTAACTTGCATAGAGAATATCTATTATAAATTATAAAATTTTTTTAGAAATAATCTTGTATTCTCTAAAATAAAAGATAAACAATAATCACAAAATTTAGTGTAGAGACAAAGTTCATGATAATTACGATACTTACTTGAGAGATAATTTGAATTATACATCTTTTTGAGGAGATCAAGCAATAAATGACTTATCATGCTACTCTCAATTATGATAGTCAAACAATCAAATATATGACTTCTAATTTATTAGTTTTGGAATAAATAAAATATATAGAGATACATTATTTTTTTTCTTAGTAAGAATATATAGAATGAGACTATTATTATAATTTATATTTTTACAGCAGATCAATCAACTAGTACACTCATGAATATCTTAAAGAGATTTTAACTTACTTCTTTATCTAATTTTGGTGTTCTACATATTTATGGGGTATTATGATTTTTCATTTATGTTTATATCTTTATGTTTATGATGAGAGCACATAGTCAATGAAATACCTAAGTATATTGTTTACTTCTATTATAATTTCTAAGATTCTCTTATATGTATACTCATTAATGAGTTGATATTTTTTAGACATTTTTTGTGCATTATTTTCTATTTGAATAAATTGGAACAAAAATATTTGACCATTATCTAATGACTTAAGCAACAAACATTTCATTATTATCGAAATTAGAATTTTGTAATTTACAGGAGAATATGATGATTAGAGAAAATAAGTAAAAAATATATAAAAACAAATTTAATGTACATATATTTATAGATGATACGATTAAGTTTAATTTACTTTAAAAATATTTAAAAAAATTACTGTTGGACATAATCCAACAATAATTTTTGACCATTAACTAATGATATTGATCAATGACAAGTTGCGATATTATTACTTACTTATATCATTATAATTTTATAACTTAAGCAACATACATTTCACATTTATCAAAATTAGAATTTTTCAGTTTATAGGAGAATATGAAGATTAGAAAAAAGAAGAGAAAAATATATAAAAAGAAATTTGATTTACATATATTTATAGATGATATGATTAAGTTAAATATACTTTGAAAATATTAAAAAAATTACTGTTGGACAAAATCCAACAGTTGGATTTGATTCAATCATTACATTAATAATAGCAAACAAAAGGTTGGATAGTCATTATATAAAAAAACATAGGTGAGGTCAGGTCATGTGTCACTTAATAAATCATGTTTCCCGAGCCTGATCCGAGCATCACCCAAGTTCTTTATGCCCTAGCCAGCTCATGTCACGTGTACTCAGGTCATGGGTCACAAATGCTCACAATCAACCCAAGCATTATTAAAGCAAGGACCAAGGTAAATTTCAGCATGAAGATCTGATAAGTCTAGTTGTGTCATGACATAGGAATATGTAGCATGTGGGCTGCTCATGGGTTGTACCTCATGCTTGGTTGAGCCACCCAGCCCATTTGAAATCTATAAGTGAATGAATCAAAATTGATGGTGTTACAAAATTCCAAGTATAGAGCAATGGGAAAGAGAGGATAAAGAAAAAAAATTAAAAACAAAATAGACAAATTTTACTAATGAAAAAAATTAAGTTAGAATAAAACATAAACCATATACAAACATGTATGCGTGTGTGTGTTTTTATTTTGGGACAGCTCACAAGTCAGAGACTCCAAAATAATTTTAAAAAAATAAAATAAAATAAAATTAAACTCAAAGAACCCCTACAAGTTAGGGTGTACATATCACAAATCCTCACTTTAATATAGATGAAAGCAATATGTGATCATCTTAAAATATTTGTAAGATGTATATAATTTATTCGCTAAAAGATACATAAATTGTAGCAATTAAATTATTCTAGATTTTCTCCCAAATACAATAGTAAGTCACCGTTAGTTGATGAAACATCGAATTGGCAATAATATATCAAATTATCTGACTATCATAATAAAGTATCATCAATTTCTAATTTAATAAACAAAATTTCTCCAAGAAGTGACTAATCCACAATAGCTCACAAATAGCTGACATAATAATCTTGTACTATGTCTCTACATTAAATCTCTTAATTATCATATATCTTACTTTTTTAGAAGACAATGTTACTTGCAAAAAAAAAAAAACTTATTGTGAGATCTCTCATTTGTAATCACATGAGTCCAATTATAATCTGAATATTCTTCAATTCAACTACACTCAAAATCTCTAAATATAATCTCATATCTTAAAAATTTTTTAACATATATGAGAATCCTAAGCAGTACGTTCATATAAATTTGTCTAAGAAAATATAAAAAATAATTAAATATATTGATAACAATAATTATATCTAACCTAATTACTATCACATAATATAATTTTCATATGATCATCCTATATCTAGTAAAATCAACAGATGAAGCAACATTTGTAGATAAGTCTATACTTAAATCAAGTGATAAGTCAATATGTGCATATCCCAACATACCAATGTCAAATAAAATATCAAAGCATATCTCCTCTAAGAAAAAATAATCATAAGTTCATTGAAACTTGAGTTGCAGAAATAATTTTAGTTGTGATATACACAGTAAATCATCTCGTATAATAAAAATATCATATATATATATATACACACACACACATACACATACATATACAACTAATACAAGAAATACATCTCCTAAGACTATAAGTAATAAGTATCAAAGAGTATCTATTAAATTTGTACATCATACTTATGCTCTAAGAATTAATAAATCCTAACAGCTATTGCATAAATATTTCCTCTATATTATCAAAAAAAAAATGCATCTTACATCTAGCTAATACACAATTCATATATATAATATTATAATAAAAAATAACAATCTAATAATATTAATTTTGACCATATGAAAGAGTGTTTCAATAGTTAATATATTAATTCAATATAAAATCTCATGTTACCAATCTAACATTTCGATAAACCATTTTCTCACGTCTCATCTTCATCATGTACGCTCATTTATATTCCACTATTAGTTTACCTACCAACTTTGGACCGAATTGCTGGAAATGATTAGATATAATTATACTCAATTTTTTTAATATAATATATCAATATCTTGAATAACTAAGTGTCTAGAAAATAACTAAGTGTCTTAAAATATATAATATCAAAAACTCATCTAGAGAGAATGCTCGAGATAATAGATATTAAGTAGAATACATAATTAGTTTCTTTATTAATATAATCGAACAGTCCAAGTCGCTAATCTGAGATGGATCAGCTAATACAACAAAAAACTCATCTAGAGAGTGTAGATTTATTCATCTAATATATATCTTTATATTTAGAACAAGTCTTCCAACCCTCATCTCTCTATTTTGTGAGACTCAAATCTTTTTTTCTTATCTAGTTGTTATTCTTACCCTCCTAGGTGTACTACCCAATGAGAGTGCCATTGTTCCTCAAAACTAGTTCTAATCAAATCAAGTGTTGACATATGAACAAGATCAACTATTACTCATTATTAAGAATAACAACTAGATAAGAAAATGAGCATACTAGGATAGTGTCTAAAGATATTATCTCTTGAATTGAGTCCATAAAAAAGGTTTATCCTCAAAAAACATGATATTAATAATGGCAACAACCCTCTCAGTTTCTAGTAAATAATACTTATATTCTTTTTAAGTACTAAAATACTTTATGAAAATGTACTTCATGGAACATGCTTCTATCTTCTTCCTATCAGAAAAAAAGTCATGAACAAAATAAATATACTCAAAAATTTAACATAAAAAGATACAAGAGACTCGCTCTTAACCTAGCTGGTATGTGATACAACCTGAGAAAAATAAATAATATTACATTGAATAAGAAATTAGCCATAAATGCCGCTTCACCACAAAAATATCTAGGCATATTATTAAGATTGACTCATATTTTTTTTCAAAGCAATTGTCTATGAGGGGGAGTTGTGGACCTATTTTGTGGAGTCGCAATTGAACTAAAACTTGAACAATTGCTGAAGAGATGCATTATGTTCTATGAAATCATAATTGGATTAAGTCATATTAATTACTAAGGAGTCGCGGCCTAGTTATGTAAAGTCACAACTAGACTAAAGCTAGAATGGATATTAATGAGTCATGTCTTATTCTTTGAAGTCGTGATTAAACTAAATTCTAAAGGTGGAATAGCTACTTAAGAGTCACGCTCTGTTTTGTAAAATTGTGACTAATCTAAAGTTCGAACAATGACTAGAGTTCAAAGTCACAACCTCAATCTTGAAATCACGACATAAATGAAACTATAACATGTTAACGGATATTGCAACTGGAGATTAATACTTTGAAGTTATGACTTGAATTGTGAAATCACAAATCAACTTAAGTTGTAATACCATTGTTGCCGCCATTTAAGGTTGAGATTATGAAATTTGTGAGAAATAATTTCAAATAATAAAAGTTGAAAATAAGAGATCTACTTATTGATAATGATTTTTGATCCACTATAAAAAACTCAAAGCCATTTGTGTGTGATCATAAATTAGAGACATGCTTTGGCATATGAGGTTTGATCCAATAATATTTGGCTTTATCCAATTATATTTTGCAGGTAAATAATTATTTGAGGTACAAGATACAACGAAGCACAAATTTTTGGGTCCTTGAGGCGTAATGCGTAATTAAAATGCAGACTTTTTTAGTCAAATTCAATCTACTATATATAAAAATTATATATTTAAAAAAATATATTAAATATTAAAATAAGATCATTAACATTACCCAATAACACAAGCATTCAAAGTTCAAAAATAAAATAATAATAAAATCTAATATGTGTGTAGAAGTATATATATACTTAATTACATATATGTGTACATATATATATATATGTACATATGTATACATATATATGTGTGTGTACATATGTATACATATATGTACATATATATAGTTTACATATATGTATATAGCTATACATATATGTATATACGCATGCAAACATATGTGTGTGTGTGTGTCCAGACATATGTATATGTATATAGTTTATACATACATACATATGTAAGTATGTACCCAGCGATATGTATATGTATATAGTTTATACATATATATAGTTTATACAGATATACAAACAAGCTATCCATGCTCATTACACGAATGAACTACTCTAGCTCATTCCAAGAATGAACTGCCCAAGCTCATTCCAAGAACAAGCTTCCCATGCTTGTTACACAAAAGAGATGCTCCATCTCATTCACAACAAGCTACTCCAACTCTACCTAAGAGGCAAGGAGCGCTTGGGTGAGACGTGCCTGGGCAAGGCATCCTTTTTCTGGAACCTCCAGTGCCATTTAGAAATGATCATGCCTAGCCCTAGACAAGGTGCTTTGCCGGCTATCCGTGGTGCCTGAGCATTGTGCACACCACAAGCATGCCTTTAATAATTATGAGAAGATGAAGTCTTAGTGAACATTTCAAGTAAGGGAATCACAAAAGACATGTTAAGAAAAATGACAATACTATATAAAAGCAAGTTACTAGATAACAAATTATTCATGAAGAAGAAGCTCAATATGTTACGCATAGAGGATAATAACTTGTTTACTATGAGATCAATAATAATGATAAAGCTATTACCCTCATATTTTTAATACCTAATTTGTGGGATAATTTGATTATCACCAGGTGTAGTGGTATAACAGAATTATATTATAAGACAATAATTATAGTTCAACTATCAGAAGATATGAGAAAAAAGATTATAAGAAAATACTCGATTGATATACTATTAATGAGGAGAGAACTGTAGATAGAAGGATAAACTAATATAGAATCAAGTCTAATTAAAAAAAAATCAAAATGTATGGATGAATTAAAGTTGAAATATTGGAAGTGTAATAGGCCTAAGTATTTAAAGAGAGATTGCCAAAAACATGAAAATACGTCAACTCAAGTCACGATGTCGTTAGCACAAGTAGTACATAAAAATAAATATGTCGAAAGGATCATGTTGGGCCAACGAGAGGTATTTTTTGGTGGCCCACTCAGGCCACCGTGCCGTGCCAGCCACGGCACGACTCAAAAAGGGCAAACCTGGCTAGGCTTGACTGGCCGAGGACTGCCAGATTCAAGCTAGTTCATGTCGAGCCTTAGTGATTTCGTGTTGTGTCATGCTGAGTCGTGCCGGGACGTGCCATTTTGGCTCATTCAGAATCGGATCATCTCTAATTCTAAATATTCTAAATTTCAATCCAAAAATAATTAATTAAACAAATAAATATAATAAAAAATAAAATTATAATCATAAGTCATAACTCAAAAAAATAAAATAAAATAAATATTATAAATTTTAATCATTTCATTTTCATAATGTAATATAAGTACAAAATAATAATGCAAACTCAAAAGATAAAAATCAATACATTAATGATCAATCTCATAAATATCCGAATTAATATAAGTATAAAATAACAATGTAAACTCAAAAGATAAAAATTAATATATCAATGATCAATCTCTTAAGCATCTGATGATATCACTAATGATAATCTCAATCTATGTCCACATTAAAGTTACATAAATCATCATATGCTACCAACTCCTCAGCTCTTACTGCAGCTATAGTACAAATTGAATACTCAAACTCGAATCCTTTCAATCATTTATTCATGCTAATATCTCAATAATATCTGACTACAATCTCAATCACTTATCTGAAAAGACATTCACGACAATAAAAAAAAATAAACTTTGATATTACGATCTATACTAGAAGAGTCAATAGATCCCCTACCAGCTTAAACAACAAAAGATAGGTGGACTCATATGATTTTCATTAAAATATCAAGATTCTTGTTATCCGTATGTGATAGAATTGAGCAATAATTAGTATTAAAGTACTGAAATAGCTCGCTCCTTTCGATGGTTCACCTCGTCGTTTTCTTTTTGCTAACTGAATGGTAGAGGTGTCAAACGGACTGGGTCAGTCCAGTCCTGCACGGGCAGGGCACTATTCAACCTTGCCAGTGCTTGGCACAGTACGCTATAGTGTTGTGTCCTTGCCCGGCACTGCACGGCACGCCTATGTTGCAAGGACACGGATACGGACACGGAGATACGACACGGCAGGATACGTGGACACGGCAAATTCTAAAAAACTAGAATACGGATACGACTAGGATACGTCATGATAAAAAAAATAAAATTAAAAATAAAAATTATTAATTATTAATATTAGGTATTTTAAAATAATTTAAAATTATGTATTTTAAAATAATTTAAAATACTATATTTTAAAATAATTTAAAATTCTGTATTTTAAAATAATGTAAAAAAAATTTAAACCCTCTAACACCACCCCCCCCCCCCACCACCACCCTCCCTTTACAGTTTCGATTTTCGAACTCTCCCCCCTCCCGATACAGATTTCAAAACCCCCCCTTCCCTTTATAGAATTAGGTTACCTTAGGTATTGTCGGCGCCTCGGCGGTGTGTTCCTTTCCTCCCCATTTGACGCAATGACAATTGACAATTATTTCTCGCAATCAGCTTGTCGGCAACTCACTGTCGGCGGTGTGCTCCTCAATTTGTTGGAGATGTATGAGTAATAGTTAATATATAGTGTATTTCCGACGCGTTAGAATCGTAAAAATGCGTCAGTTGGTAAACGACGCGTCTGTAGGTAAACGACGCATCTGTTGTTAACGACGACTGTTTCTGAACAACGAGTCGGATATGTCTCTGACGCATATCTGATACACCACGTGGCGTATCAGACACGTATCCGACCCGTGTCACCATGTCCACGGCGACACGTGGACACGGCGACACGGGTCGGACACGACGACACGGCAGTTCCTAGGCGTATCCGTGCAACATAGCGGCACGCTATAGTGACGTGCTAAGAAGCACGGACAAGGACACGGACATGGAAATACGACACAGCAAGATACGAGAACACGACAAATTCTAAAAAATAAAGATACGGATACGGCTAGGATACGGCATGATAAAAAAAATAAAATTAAAAATAAAAATTATTTTTTTATAAATATTAGGTATTTTATAAAATAAAATAAATTAAATTAAATTAAATTATTTTATTATATAAAATAAATATATATTGTTTATTTTAAAAAATAAAAATATTGTATTTTATTTTATAAGATAATATTTATAATTATTTTATTTTATAAAATAATATTTTATAATTATATTATATAAAAATATATATTTTTTATTTTATAAAATAAAAATATTTTATTTTATTTTATAAAAATATTTTATTTTATGCCACATCCCCACACAAATACGCCCCTGCCTCCCCCTCAAATCACGCCCGCCCCTGCCTCTCCCCTCAAATTGCGCCGTCCCTTCCTCTCCCCTCAAATCGCGCCCGCTCCCTACCTCCCCATCAAATTGCGCCCGCCCCCAGCCAGTAGCCAACGTCGCCCATGTGGCAACGTTGCCCACCCGACGTCGTCGGACATCGGGCACTATCAACATGGATATGGCTGCCGACGCAACCATCTGATACGTCACATGGCATATCGAATACGAATTGATCAATGATACACCACGTGACATATCGGACACGTATCTGTGCCGTGTCCAGGTGTCGGACACGTGGACACAGCTGTAGGGAGCCGTGTCCGTGCTTCCTTGGTGACATGCCCTGGCACATCATGTTGTGTCAGCACGTGAGCATAGCACGTGATCATGCACCTAACGTGGTCAATACTTGCTGATGCTCGACAGGCGAGGCTCACCAAGCCCCAAAAAAAAGAAGACGCGCGGTGGCGTGGAGGCGCGCCGCCAAAACCCTAATATTTTTAAAAAAGTATGGTTTTGTCCGACCTGAATGGGCCGAAACCAAAGATTTCGGGCTGCTGGCCCGGCACTGTAGCTCAGTTGTGCGGCCTAAAATCGAGCTGGGCCGTGCCGAGCTGGCCCAATTGACACCTATACTGAATGGAGATGTCATCATCCTTGAATATAATATCCATATTCGCACTCAGAGTCTGACTATTACTACCACTATATCTAGTATCATAGTATGTAAATAATTCAGTCACCTTCTCATAAATAAATCCTTCAGGTTGATGCTCATAATTCAAGCATGAGATTATATATATTAAAATATTCTCTACCTCTTCTACCTTAACCCTAAGGTTCATGCAGACTATCAGACAATAAAGAAATAGAATGATAAACTAGCACTTTAAGAACTTAATTTCAATCTCAAGAGTAATGTCACTAAATATCAGGTCATCTGTAAACTTCCTAAATATGCTACTAATATTACATATGCACATAATTAAAATATTAGTAAGAGTATAAATTAACAAATACATATTCATCATATTATAAAAAATTTTCAAGAATTTTATAAATAAAATTCTTATAACTCAGTCAGTATTATCAATAATAAATTCGTCATTCTTACTATTGATGTAGTCGGATATCACGTATTCATATCCAACGCATGACTCAAACATAAGTTATGTGTAATTCCAATAGTATCTCACATCCGATTGAAATTTATTCTTCTTCAAACTCATAGACAAATAGAGATTATCAAATTTTAATTTATTTATGAGACATACGAAAAAATTTTAGTGAGTTACGTATTATTTCTAAAGCATAGGAAATAACTTTCATCCCCACTTGTACTATGAGTTTAATAACATGATACATATATCTAACGTGAAAAATCTACTAATAGCCCATTTCTAATGAACCTAACAAACATGTTAATAATTATTTCTTTATTCGATAAGTTATCGAATGTGATACTATATATTTTATTTTTTATTATTATTTTTTCTAAAGATTTTTATCATATACTCATAAATGATCTGGTCATCATGAGGATGAAAAATTCCAAAAAATCCTAATATTTTTTTTATTTAGTATTCATTTAGAATTTACATAATAAACGATGAGGCATGCATAAAATATGTCACCGCTCAGTTGGGTTTGTCATAGGATCTAATGCACTATGCTTTTTGGTACATTATTCGGCATGCCTCTTAAGGTACCCAGTCCTAAATGCACTTCTATAAGTTAATATTTTTGTATAATATTTGCATTGTGTCGATTCTTCATTGACACCCCTAACATCTTTATTTTATATAATATTAAAGTAAATCCAAACTATTAATTTTTTCTAATTTTTTATTTTTTAGATGTTAAAGTCAATGCTATAAGAGAAAATAAAATGTTAGCAGTCTTGAACCTTTCTGTAGAATTATCGTTATCTATAATAAAATTATTTATTTTTATGTTATTTTAATTTCATTATTATCATTAAAATTACTATTTTTCATTTTTAAATTTTTTAACTTATTAATTATATTATAAATTATATTTTTTAAATTAAATATTTTTTTATATTAAATTTTTAATTAAAATTTAAAAAACTAAAAAATTTAAAAAATAATATCCGTAAAGCATAAGCTCATTTGCTTGACGATGCGCGATGTCTGATATTCAAATCCGATGTTCACATCCTAGTCCACACCAAAGTTTTAAAAGACAAAAGCATAAGACAAGATATTTATGTGTCTGTGAGGTGAAACATAAGCCTTAAGGCATTAAGACGTAAATTTTTTGAGCATCACAATATATAATTAATATTTTAAAAATATATAAAATAAAATAGCATAAATAAAAACATAAAAATAATTTATTAGAATAATAAAAAAAACATACTAATTTACTACTTTCACAAAAAACCATTACAAAATCATAAAATAAAAACTTGAGTAAATTGCTTTAATTTAAATTCTCCTCTTCGAGGATATCATCTTCCTCATCCAATATATCACAAGTAAGAAAATATTCACTATCATATATCTTCATTTCATCTAAATCTTCATCTTCATCAATTGGTATCAAATTGAACTTTCTCTTTGCATTTGCCTCCGCTTGTACCTAGTATAGAATATAAATTATTAATTAGGTATAAATATAATAAGTTTTTATTAAATTTAATCAAATTTATGACTTTAATTTTTTTATACTTACATCGTACTTAATTAAATTTTTTTTTGTAGGAATGAAAAGAAATCATTTGATCTGATAATGCTTGAGTCTGTTGGAGTTGGATGAAACAAATCTAATAACATCAACATTGAATAACTCATCATCTTGAAGCCAACAAAAATCAAGGGAGATGAGAGGATCTTTTTACAAAATCCACTCATCATCCGAATCAATATCTTTTATTAAAATCAAATCAACATTTTGTTTCCTTTATAGACTTCATTCTCTCAATCTAGTGTTATACCTTATATACACTAAAGCATTCAACTTTTTTATAGGTATCTACAAATAATGAAATAAGAAAATTATGCAAAACAAAGAGTTCATCATAATCTTTTCTTTTTTTTCATAAGCATCATTCCAGCATTTACATAATTAAAGACATTATCAGTGATGACTTACACTTACAGAACATTCTCCTCCCCAATTTTTTCACCCACGTCAACAAAATATTCGAATATCAATTCATTATTTTTTTATTATATCAAAAACATAAATTAATTTCATAAACCAAGTACAAGCAAAACTATTCACCAAAAAATTAATAATATACCAACTCTTTTTATCTGTCCAATCATCTGATATAATTGAACATTCATATTATTTTCAAGTTTTTTTGTGATTTTCCATAATGATCCTTATGTCATTCATCTCTTCTTTAAGAATTTATATCTTCAATTCGTGCATAGATGAATGCTTAAACCCGAGCTCAAAATTTACAATAGAATCCATCACAGAAATCCAATAAAAATCATTCACAGTATTGAATGGGAGACCTTTTAAATACATATCTCTACTAATTTTTCTACCCACTTTTTTTCTTTCTTCTTGTTTCTACCATGAATTCAAAGTACTATGATGAGTATGTGAAATAATAAATATATTTATGAGTCTCCTAGGAATAGATTCCTCACTCTCACTCTCACTCTCACTCCCTAAGATATTCATTATTTTAGAGAAGATAATCTCATTCATTGAAGTTGGACCATATCAATTTCTTAGAGTAATTTATTTCTTATCATTTTTTTATCCTTATAAATAATCAATACCTCTTTGTGTTCCAATCTAACATCTTCACTAATTTGGGACATAATTTCATACCATGATGAGTTCCAACTAAGTGATGCTTGAGTTTATTCACCCCTCTCACATATTTTTGATTGTAAAATTTACATCTCAAATATTACTCCCCAAAAAATTCAATAACATATTTTCACACGAAATCTTTTCTTAATTTTTTTGAATCATAAGAACTCATCTTTAAAAAAAATACTAATAATAATTCAGTTATTCTCATTTCTATATAACAATAAAATTGACTAAAAAATAATAACAATATATAATTAAAAAGAATTTAAAAATTAAAATCATAATTTAATTGATTTAAATCTAAAAAAAAATAAGGCACTGCTAGAAAATACCTTTTAATAAATTAAATTCTGAATTTTATTTCATTATAAGATTATTATAGCTTATTCTTTATATTTATTTTTTTATTTTATGATTTTGATGGGAGTACCAAACTTATAAATTACACAAAGGTTTATTGCTGAGTGTTAATAAAATTTTATTCTTTACATTAATTAATAACATTAATTACAATGTTAAGAAATATTAATCAAAAAATAAACTCGTAAGATTTCAACGAATTAATTATGAATGCTAGTGTATATGAGTATTCATATATATTTTTTGGGATGATACTATTTTATTAATAAATTACTTAAATTGTTTATCTTTATGTCATTTTTCATATTTTCTATCTCATATGTCATAACTCATAATATCTTATCTTTTAAAAAAAGTTATTCCATTTTTTAGACTCTTTGACATAAGTATAAAAATAGTTAAGAATATAAAATATTTAACTATATATACGACTATACCTTAACTAAATAAAAAACTATATATTTATATATAACTATTTGTTTAACTATACATCACCACATATTTAACTATATATAACTATTTATAATTATATATATTAATATGCAGCTATCTTCATATCTATATATATTATATGTATAACTATATATAACTATATATATATAAATATTTATAATTATACATATTATATCTAAAGCTATATATATAACTATATGTTTATAAATACATATTATTTGTAATTATCTGGATAAGTATATATAACTCAATACAACTATATATAACTAAATTTACAACTATATATACTATGTATAACTATAAATTAATCACTTTCTATATAAAAATATACTTATAGAACAGTACTAGAAATATTGAGCAGTGGAGAAGTGCCAAAATTTTCAAAAATATAGATGTGGCCTGTGGAGAATTGCTAAAAAATTAGAGCAGTGTCGGAAATTTCGAGCAATGCCAGAATTTTCGAGTTGAGATGAGAAGATGAGAGTGCCGAATAAACCCTAGAGTGGAGAAGTTCTTCTGTCATCGATAATATAGGCTTAGTCGTCGAAAATATCAAGCAGTGCCGAAAAAGATGATCAGCACTATTTCAGATTTACGAATTTATGTTTTTTTTTAATTTTTTGAATGTCACCTCCGAAGCATACGCATCACTTTTCAAGGCATAAAAGGCACATTCAAATTGCACCTCGAAATACTTCACAAAAGAAAGCTTATACAAATTTTGTGTGTGCCCTTTTTTCAGATGCTTCAAGGTATTTTCCCCATGCCTCGCCCTAGAGCATGCTCCAAGGCACACCTCAAAAATGCCTTATGAACTAGTGATCCACACAGCACCCAAGTCCCAAGAGAAGAGAGAGATAGAGACAATACGAGATATATATATATATATATATATAGAAATATGATAGATATTAAAAAATATGATAAATAGATTTATAAATATGAAAAAAATATTTTTTTTAAAAAATCTTTTTTTTGAATTTCAAAAAGTTTAAAATATTTTTTTTGGATAGAAACCCAACAACCATTTGATTTCTGCCCTAGCCAATAGGGGTGCATCCAACAGCTAAAGATGCACGCATATTTTTAATTTTTTTTATTTTATTTTGACTATTGGGTCAATTCGATTCGACAGTTTTAATAACTTTGGCTTTTGGGCTCAGGGTCGAGCTGAGGCCTGATGGGTCATGTGAATCGGGCAAATGAGTATCACGGGCGGTCAAGTTCGGACCGTGCCCGAACCCAGCCCAAAATCCAAGGAATGGTTGTTGTCATACCGAAGAACCGTGCCTTTGGGTCAGGCAACCAGATCGTGCCTAGCTCTGCATAAGGCCCAAGAGACCTCGGCATGGCATGACACAAATCGTGCCTCAAAGCAGCCCGGCCCAAGCCCAGGCACAGTCTGGACTATGCCATGCCAGACCAAGCATGGCTCAATTGGACCGTGCCACATGCCGAGCTCACACTGCACAACCCACTTGACACCTCTACAT
Source organism: Sapria himalayana (assembly GCA_029783825.1). Lineage (NCBI taxonomy): Eukaryota > Viridiplantae > Streptophyta > Magnoliopsida > Malpighiales > Rafflesiaceae > Sapria > Sapria himalayana. Next base: position 7,347,844 of record JAREIK010002147.1, read on the forward strand.
AGAAAAGAGTTAGTTTGATAGCCAAAAAAATATTCATTTTGCTGAGGATTGTGACACTCATGTTGATGAGGACATGTGATTCATCGATATTGGCACAACATATCATGACTCCTCATCAAAGTTAATTTGGTTATTATGAGTCTTATGATAAAAGAGGTGTGACTATGATAAATAATTCAACAATTAAAATATTTGGCCACAAGAAGGTGAATGTGAAAATAAAAATACATGATGGGAGTTTCAAATTTATTTTAGGAATCATGTATATTACCCACTTAAGTAGAAATTTATTTTTTATAAGTATGATAATGTATACTTATGTGAAATTTATATATAACGATAAATCTTGCAAGGTATAGAAGCTTATACAAACTAATGGAAATCATTATCATAGCTAAAGCAAATCTCATTTGTTTTTGAGGAAAAAATTCATGGAGAACATCATCCAGTCGTGACATGGAAGAATAATATTGCAACCAAGTTTAGCATTATGATGTGAAGATATAAAGTTACAACCTAGTTCAATCTCATGATCTAAACCAATATTGTAGCATCAAAGACTTTGACACATCAATAAGAAATAATGCAAATATCCTCAAATATGATTGTGGAAGGACTACTAAATTGCACAGAAATTTTTATTTTTTGAGGACTACTACAACTAGATCAACAACAATCTAATGGATGCATCAAAGAAATATTAGAACATCACTTAGGAGATTAAGATATTATATATTATTCGTTGATGATTTATACATGTATATATGGATCTATTTCATTCAGAATAAATCTAAGGTATTAAACAAATTTATAAAATTCAAATAATTGATGAAGATCCAAATCAACAAGAAAATGAAAATTTTATACACAAATAATAAAATTGAATATTTTATGATTGATCAATTTTATGTTAAATAATAAATTTCCAAGTATAACATAATCAAGATTACACCACAACAAAATAGAATAACTAAAAAATTGACCAAAACATTAATAAAGAAAGCAATGTATTATAGAAGTGTCAACTAAGACAGGTGGCCTAAGCACGGCACAATTCAGTTGTGCTTAGCACGACACCGCACAATTTAGAATCATGCCTAAACACGTCATGGGCTATGCCAGGCCAATTTTTTTTTCCATAAGAGACGCAGCACGGCCTGACCAGGCACAACGGCCCATAGAGGCTGGATTCTGCCCAACTGTTCAAATAGGCTATCCTGGACTGAATTGAGTAGTCTGGTCATGTTTGACCCAACTTAGCACGACCTAATCAAAATACATGAAAATGGACCATACTGGGTTGCTCATTTTCAAAATCATGCCGGTACGGCATGGCCCATACTAAAAACCATGTCGTGTCAACACATAATGGTGACCTAGACATACTTAAAAAAATGATCTATTTGACACCTCTGAAAATGCATGAGAAGTTTGACAAATTTGAAGCCAAAATTCTAGACTGAAACAAATGTCATAACATGCTACTCAAAGAACCACACTCGTGCATCTATAGTAAAGAATCAAACATAATTTGAGGTATTTTATGACTATTGAATGAAGTCAAATATAACTCACGTAATTGTATTTAGATATGCTGCATATACTCATATACCAAAGAAAAGAAAAAATATGTTGATATTTTAAATAAAAAAATTAAAAGTTCATAAGCTACAAAGAAAATACATAAGATTACAAACTATGAAACCCTAAAACAAGAATAATTTTCTTCAACAAAGATGATGGATTCATGGAGTGTAAGAGTAAATCAACTGAGAAAACATTGTCTGAAGATCTTAATATAAAAGAGGTACATGTGATCTTAGACAACAACTAGTGTATAGAGAACAATGAACTCCGATCACAACAAGAAAATATGAAATTGTGTCTAGTTCAACATTGTGACTAAGAGACATTGAATCATAACCTAGTCCAAATCATGACATGGGTCTATAATATCATGACTCAATGCAAAGTAAGTTGTTGAATTTGATGAACAAGTTAATAAAGAGTTGACACAGTCAAGCACTAACATTCCTGGTGAAGAGCTGATTGAGACAGTACCTATATTGAGAATATCTATGTGGGTTAAAAATATTCTTGTGAAATATAATGCTCAAAATATTATAAGGGATGAACACATTATAATGAGAGCAAGTCATGAACGAAAAATTATAATCACGAAGAAGCGTGTTAGATGAAAACGCCTTCATGAACATTTACAACCAATGGTAAAAGTTGTGTTGTGTATGGTCGAAGTCAACCATGCCTCATATCAGGCTAAGTACGATCCAGATGTTTGGTCCATTGGCAAGGGTTATGGATCAATGCTCGGTTTTTAAAAAAACTCAGTCCCACCTCCTACAGATGACTATTATATTTTTAAGTAATGGGTCATGACATTGAAAGTGAGAGGTCGGAAATATCTCTTTTGATGTCACATTAAAAAAAAATAAAATAATTTTTTTGTGGCTGTCCAATATCATTCCAATGGTTACAAGCAAAAACCCAACAGCTATTAAATTTTTACCTATTTAAATTATAAAAAAAATTAAAAAAATTAAAAAATTAAAAAAATATTATTATAATATAAAAAACTTCTATAAATATAAAATAAAAAAAATTATCAAATTTATTATCTCTCAGCTCTCCTTTTCTGTGTTATGTGTTCTATTTTGCTATCTATTTTTGGCTATAGGCTAGGTAGTTTAGGAAAAAAATGGACTGACTAAGAATTGCTGCTCAAATAAAATTATGTTATTATAATACATATTTATTTTTTATTTATTAATTCGTGTAATATATCATAATTAATAGTTTTTAAAGTTTTATTATTATTAAATTTTTTAAAATTAAAAATATAAAAAAATAAAAAAATAACAAAAATAAATTAAATAATAATAATTTTAACCTATATATAAATAATAAAAACAACCTAATCGAAATATCTAATGCCAAAAATAAGTTCTCTCTAATAGTCTTAATCCATTTGCTAAAAAAATGTTAAACTAGATATAATTCAATAATATGAACTCATATTAATATAATAAGAAAAAAAAATTTTGGAATATTAAATATGAATTGACACGATATATATATATATATATATATATATATATATATATATATATATATATATTATAAATAATATATACATATAAGATTACAAACAACATTGTCTATCTTAAGAGACATGCTGATCGATACAATAAAATATGGTGAATTAAATATTAGACAAACCTCATTAAGCGGCATGACCTTTAAAGTTGAATCAATTTCAACATCATTGATCCTCTTTATTCTCCATAATAACTTTGATAACAAATATGATCAAAAATTAATTAATATCATAGATTTTCTTATTAGATTTTTAGAAAATTCTATGATATTAAATATAATTGAGATCTACTTTCGACCAATTTATCATAAAATTATTAGGTCAACTAGTAAAAATTATATAATAAAATATTATAATTTAGAAAAAAAATTAATAATTAATAAATTTAAGAAATATAGTAAAATAATACATATGACATCAAACATATGAACTAGTTACAATAATGTATCATCAGCATGCTTTATCACCCACTATATTGATTCATAAATAAAAAATTTTTAAATTTTCTAAGATTTTTAATCCGCATAATGATCTTGTTATATATGATTGTATGACGAGAATATTTATAAAATATAATATTTATAATATTATTTTTTATATTATATATGATAATATTTCAAATAATGAAATTAGTATTAATATATTTGTCAAATCTATTAGAGACAAACTATTAGCTAAAATTTTTTATATTAGGTATATGAGTCATGCAATTAACATAATAGTATAATCGGGAATGAAAATTTTTTTCTTTGTTGTAAAAAAAATAATAAATTTACAAAAATAGCTTAGAATGCTAGATGTGTCAAACGAGCTGTGTCATGCTGACACAGCTCGTTTTTTCATGGCACAATCATGCCACCATGTGTTGTCGTACCAAGCAAGGCACGGTGGTGCGGTCCACCAGCCCAGCACAGCACGATGAGCATGACAAAGTGCACGGTCATGCTCAATCATGCTAAACGAAGAAGATACATGAGTCGTGCATCTTCGCCTATACGGCATTACCCGATGGTAGATAATGGTGGCACAGCCCCAAGTACATGACCATGACAATGATGTGTGGTCGGCTTACATGTGAGCCAATTACAATCAGCCACTTTATAAAATAATGGATTGCCCCATGATGAGGTTGCTGAATTTAAAAAAAAATAAAATCACCTGGGTGAAAGCCCAACAGGGACCAAGTCATGCGGTCACCCAAACCAGATTACCGTGTCATCGAGCAAATTACATGGGTCATGTCTGGCCCGGCACAAAGCACAACTCATGCTAGCCTAGTATGACATGAACCATGCCATGGGATGGACAAACCCAGCCCAAAACAATATTCTAGACCGTGTAGTGCCGGATCAAACACTACTGAACCAGGCTACCAGCCAATTTGTCACCTATATAGAATGCTTAATAAATAACAAAAATTTAATCATATAGATTTGTCAAATAACCTAGAAAAGAAAATTTTTCGAATGAATGTGAGATACCAATAAAATTATATCTACTTAATATTAGAATTGTACATTGGTTGTCAACATAATATCAAAATATGTTAATATTAAGAATGACAAAATTATTATTAATTAGTTAAACTAAATTATAAGAATTTCTTAGATGAAATTCCTAAAATTTTATAAGATATGATGAATATATATTCGCTTGTATATACTCTCACCACTTTCATTGCACTTGCATGCATATGTAATATTAATAACATATTTAGCAAGTATAAAATTACTCTATATATTTAGCGTCATGATTAGTGAGATAAAAATCAAATATTTAAAATACTAATCAATTATTCTAACTTTGTATTACTTGATTATCTATATGAATCATAAAATTAAAAAGAAACAGATAAAAAATATATTAAGATATATATCAACTTGTATGAACCAAGAAGATAAACCTAAAAAATTTATTAATTAAAAATTAACTAATATATTTATATATTATAATATTATGTATGATAATTGGTGTATGACTTCACATATTGACATAGATATCATATTTAGAGACTAACTTTTTCATTTAGTTAGCAGGAAGCAAACAACATGTTGATTCATCAAATAGAAGTAAGTAATTTCTATACTTAGATATTGATTACTATAATATCTTATCACGTGATGATGATAAAAAATTAAATATTTTAAATTAATAAAAATCATACAAATCCACCTGATATTATCAAGTGGGATAGATAAAAGGCTATAGGCCACATCTATTACTTTCATGTCGACAAAAAAAAATATTGTTATTAAGTTATAGCTGTCAAACTTCTTTCCAATAGCTATAAGCAAAAATCAAATGATTGGTTTCTAAACATTTTAAATTAAAAAATTTTAAAAAACATAAAAATATATATTTAAAAAAAAATATTCAAAATATACAGAGAATAAAATTTTCTTAAATTTCATTATTATTTCTCTCCTCCTCTCTTATTATCCTCCTCTCTTATTCTCATCCTCTCATATTCTCTTCATTCCCTCTTTTGAGTCGTGTTATGATACTTGTGCAATGCTCAATTTCATTATTTTTTTATTAGTGTTGGTCAAGCAAATTTAGAAAAATAAAATAAAATTAATTTAATTTATTAGTTTTTGACTACAAGTAATAAATTTTTATTTATTGGTTTATGATATTTATTAGATTTTTTATAATTAAAAAAATAATAAATATGATAAATAGTGAATTTAATAATGATAAATTATATGATATAGATAAAAATAATAACTCAACAGAAAGATCCGAGACTAAAAATAAATTATTTTCGATGGACTCAACTCATTTACCTAAAAAATATAAAACTATGTAAGCTTCAATAGTATAAATTAACTCTATCATAATTAAAATAAAAATACTAAGATATCTAAATTGGCATGATATATATTATAAAAATATATATATATATGCAAGAATACATGTAGGATTGAACACCTTAATAAATACCAATCAATATACTTAAAAAATATAATGCATTAAATTCTAAGTAAACTCAATTAAAGGGAAAGAATTTAAAGTTTGATCAAGTTCAACTTTAGTGACTCATTTCATATTTTTATTTACCACAACTTTGGAAAAAAATGCATGACTAAATTAAATATGATCGTGAGATTTCCAATTTGAATTTAGGAGGATCATATGATAATCAGTATTATATAAATTTATTTCATGTATGCTTAGCATAGAATTTATATAACCACTAGTATAAAAAACATGATAAAATATTATAAGTTAAAAAAAATTAATAATTAATGAATTTAAAAAATATAATAAAATAATATTCGTTATATCCAATATCTGATAGTTTATCATGATAATACATCATTAGCATTTCTCACCTCCCACTATATAAATTCTAAATGAAAACTTAATAAAAAAATTTAATATTTTCTAATATCTTTTATCTTCATAATAGTCCTGCCATATATGAGTGGATGACAATAATATTTAAGAAGTATGATATTCGGGATTAAATATTTCATATTAGAATTGATAATATTTTTAATAAATAAGTTACCATTTGCATGTTTGTCAAAATATTTAGCTATATAAGTCACATTATTAACATAATAATACAATCAAAAATGAAAGTTATTTCTTCTCATTAAAAAAAATAAGAAATTTACTAAAATATTTTATGACACATAATAGACAACAAGAGTTTAAATGGCTATTTTTGATAACAATACTAAAAAATTCCAATAAATATGAGATACCATAAAAATTATACCTATCTGATATTAAAATTATATGTTGACTACCAACACATGATATTAGATTATTTAAATAATAAGAGTGATAAATATATTATTAATGATTTAAACTAGAATACAAAAATATATATTAAAATTCTTAAAGAATTTTTATAACATGACCAAACATGTATTCGTCTGTATATATTTTCATCATTTGCATTATACTTAGATACATATGTAATATTAGTAACATATTTAACAAGTATAAAGACATCATTGTATTTAATATCATAAATATTGAGATAAAAATAAAATATTTAAAATATTAATCTTTCATTCTAATTCTATAATACTTGACTGTTTGTATGAATCTTATTTTTAAGATTAGTTAATTAAAAATATATTACGATACATTTTAACTTGCAAGAACCAAGCATGTGAACTTGAAAGTTATATTCATAAAAAATTAACATATTTACATATCAGGACACTAAATATGATAGTTATAATGAGACTCTAAATACTTACATAGATACCATATTTAAAAATAATAATTTTATTATTTCATTAACTAGGGGCAAAAAACGGGGTTATCTATTAAATAGGAGTAAGCTATCTTGATATTTAGATACATATTACGGTTATATCTTATCATATAATGATAATAAAAATTTGAATATTTTGAATTATTAAAAATCATATAAATTTATTTATCTCATGCTATTTATGATGACATGTGATCTACTAACACCTATAATATCTAACATAATATTAGAGTCTACTTTTTTTGTGATAATCAATTTTAATTGAGAAAGAAAATCTAAATTGTGACTAGATATCATAAAAGCATTTACATGCTTGAAAGACTAGAATATTTAATGGTAGGCATTCAAAATTAAAAAAAAAAGTATTGGTTGATGATGTGTTATGGAACATCGAGATCAAAAATATTGAGATCACCACTAAAACTACCTTCAGACCCATACGTAATGATAATGATCTGCAACCACACTACCATACTAGAAACACGAATTGAAGACTCATATAATTTTGAATTATTTTTTTCATATGATATTTTAATTATTTTTAGATTGCTACTAGTTATTTTTCATCTTATGTTATATATTTTATTTTATTTTATTTTTTATACAATATTTTTATTTTTGAGTTGAGCCAATCAAATATCAATCAATTTTTTTAATTATTGATTTGATTTTAATTGATTTTAAATATAAATGCATAACATAATTTTTAATTATATTATTTTGAATAATAATAAATCAAAAATTAAAATTTCAAAAAAATTTAACTAAGCATATTCAGGCTGCCCATAATCGACATAATCATGCATTACCCAACACAATTTGGCATAATAGTATCTAGCTGCAAGTCATGGCCAAATGAGCCATGTCAAGCCAACTTATTTGAATATATAGGCGTACATTGCATGGCATTGTGGCCCAACTATGCCATAACAAAATGGGTCTTTCCAACATGGCAATGCCTATTTAACACCACTAAATCTACGTATCTCATATTATTTAAGATGATACGTGATTTACTAATCAATATGATATCTAGCATTGTATCAAAATTTATTTTTTATATGTTATCAATATTATTTCAGATTAAAAATTCAAACTACAATAAAATATCATAAAGATATTTATATACTTGAAAAATTTTAAAGATTCAAAATCAATCATTCAAGATAAAGCAAATAAATTACTAACAGATGATTACTCATAAGACATCAAAAATATTAAAGTTATTATTAGTACTACCTTTAATATCATACATGATAATAAAATTCTACATCCAAATTATCATACTACAGACATAGACAAATAACTCATGAGATAGTAATACATGTTTTATTTATTTTTGTTACAGCTTATATTATGCATTATATTTCAAATTTTATTTTTTTCATATAATATTTAAAGTTGAGTTGAATATAAATTATTTATTTTAATTATTAATATAATTTTGATTACTTTAAATTATTAATGTAATAGGCTCTTTTATATTATTTTGATATATAATATTGCTAATAAAAAAATTTTAAATTTCAAAAAAATTTAATTGATTCAAGCTGCCTATAATCAACACACCCTAGAATCAACCCAGCATGATTTAGAATAGAAGTGCCTTGCTGCAAGCCAATCAAGTCATTCCAAGCTGAGTAATTATGATCTCATTTTATGCCAAGCACGGCACGATGACCCAATTGAGCCATAAAATATTGAGTCATGCCAACACGACATGATCATTTAACACCTATGACAATATGATGCAAATAAATTTACAAACATTAACTAAAGTCTAGTGAAGATATAAAAAAATACATGACACAACTAGTTGCCAAGGAATATGCTCAAGTGGAAGACATTATCTACAATGAAATATTTTCACTATTATTGAAGATGATCTCACTTTGGATAGTGTTCGCTACTATAGTAATGTGTGATCTTGAAAGTTCAACAGCTAAATGTGAAGTCAATATTTCTTCAAAATAACATTGAAAAAAAAAATTTCATAAAATAACTAATCGAATTCAAAGTAAAATGCATGAAAAGATTGGTATGCAAACTAAATAAGCCTTTGTGTGAGTTAAAATAATCTCCTTGAATATGATATCAGACATTTAATTCATTTGACTCGCTGCTTGAATTCAATATGTGAGTTTAACCATTATATTTATACTAAAAGATTAGGAAAAAAAATTATAATTCTGATTTTGTATGCCGATGGCATGCTATTAGTGATAAATATTAAATAGTATAGATATAATCTTTTTAGGATAAGACTATCTACCAAAAATATTGATATAACTAATATCAATGCAACTAACATTGACATATATTAAAAACAAGAGAAATCAGAAGAAGAAAATATTATGTCTTGGATAGCTAAAGTATGTGAAAAAATACTTCAAAGATACAAAATATATGATTGTCAATCAGATAGACTCTTATGATAAGTGGTATGAAGCTAATAACCAAAAAGTACCCTATTATTTAGCTAAAGAATGAAGAGACGGCATTCATTCCATATGCCAATATAATTGAGCATCTCATGAATGTCATTGTATGCAATAGATTTTATATTTCATGTGTTAGCAGATTTATGTTTAATCCAAAAAGAAGCATTTGAATATAATCAAAAGAGCACTGAGATATCTTCGTGTACTTTTAATTATATATTTTAGTTTAGTAAAATAAATTATGAGATTTTTGATGTTGGTTGATCAGTTAATACTCATTGGGATGGAAATGTGAATATTTGAAAGTCTGCAAGCAGTTATATTTTATCTTGTATAGTGTACTTTTAATTATAATTACATTTCAATCATACAATCTGATATACAAAAATAATGATAATCAATTATCTAATAGATACAAGATTCACATGAGATTTATTATTATTATATGCGAGCGAATATCCAAGATTATTTTATTACTATATTTAAGTATCTATCATTAATCAGATTTCAAATATTTTCATGGAGATACTTATAGAACAACGAATATTTTTCCTTATCTCCAATTTATAAATTAATGATAAATACACAATAATTTAAGTGTGACTAAGTGTTGAGATTTATGATTTTTATTATTTCATTTATTGTCTAAATTTTTTCAATTAGATAGGACCTAGCATGTGGAATGCCCCAAGCCTAGCCATACATATGGCCCATTTTACTCTTTTTGGAAATAAATAAACTTTTTCAATTTTTTTTCTTTAACAAGGATAAATATCAAATATATACTAGTTATTTTATCTTATAGTCACCGACAATGCCTATCTTGCACATTGATTCCAACTACTTTTTACTTTTATCTCAAATACAACACACGGATATTAATCAAAGATAATAACTTGTACAAGCAACCATGATTTATAAAAAATTTCAAAAAAAAAAAAGATTTTAGATACTTTAAAAACATTCATATATTATCTAACAGCCATGTAACACTAATAAACACCCAAAATACCCACTAAAAAGCTCTTGTAACGGTGTCAATATGTCAAACACTAATGAGGTCCTCTACTATGCACCAAAAAACATTTATTGAGCACTCAAAACATGCCTTTAGAAGTTTGAAAGCGTCCGAACACCAAGAAAAACTCAAAATACCCACTATGCAAATGCATGGGTATTTCATTATTACAATATGATAGTGCTACTATTGCTTCCACAAATTGCCTCCACAAATTGCCAAATTTTATAATCACCGACATCACTAGAGAGTGCTCCATCACCCTTGCACCCTAACATTACTACCACTTCACCAGAACCAAGCCTCTGATTTCATGTTCAATGATCTACTAGTAGGGTTAGCTATAGGCACTCATGAAGGAGAAGAGAATGAGAGCAAAGAATCAATAATTTTTATTAATTTGAAAAAAAATATCTTAAAATATAACATGAACCATATATATAGCTTAAAGCAAACCACAAGTCGAATATTCCAAAATAATGAAAAAATAGCAAATAAAATAAATAATAAAAAATTAAATTAAACCTTAATAGTACCATATCATTTTTATCCTTAAAATCTTTAATTTTTATTATTTCACTTTAGCTAATTTAAAGTTATATTTTCTCTCTACTTTACTACCTAACTTAATATATAAATTTTCACATATTTTTCTTTTTGTTGCTACAATAATTTTACTGCTCATACTCTTTGCATTCTTAAAAAGAGATTACTCAAGTATTATATATGTTTATCAAATTTTAATATTTTTTTCATTAATAATTTTTTGTTCACCAGTATTCCACCATCATATTCACCTTCTATAATTATCTACTTTTGACACTCCAGCTTTTTTTTTTTGCATGAATTTTTCTTTGATTTGATATTTATTAAAACAATTTGAACTATATACTTTGTGTTTGTCATCAATTTTTTTTATTATTTTTGATTGATTGATTATCAAATACTCTATTTATTCATTTCATCTAAACCAACTTAAAGAACAATGAGTTAATAACATGCATTACTTCTAGCTCTAAGTCTTAGGTAATCTTATCTCTGAACCTCTAAATAATAATAATTACATTCTCAACAATAGTATTCAGTACTATACTTATATCATTCTTATTTCAGCAAAACCAGACTATAAAAATTCGAACAATTCTCACGCTGGTAATCTTTTCTCATTTACAATTTCTCATTTTTCGAGCTGGCTAGCTTCTAGCCCCCCATACTGGAAATTTAGCATTAGTGGCTTACATGACATATTAAGAACGAAGAATTGTGTATAAATCTCAACATAAAAAAGTAATATGAATACATCAAAACCATGGAAATTAAGAGCGAAAAGCATCAAAATTACCGGTGGCAATGAATCGGTGATTTGCTGGATGGTGTCTTCCACATCATTAGACTCGGTCATCCTCTTAGTTTCCATGAGCATGTAGCCTCCCAAACCCGAGGAGGGGCAAGAGCCACTAGATTGCTCGATTTCAGACAGCTATTTCTTCCGTGTTCCATTCCATCAGCAATTTTTCGGAATTGCGAAATATCGGTTTCCTTATTTTTAAAATTTGATATTTTAAAAAAAATCAAAATTAACTATACATTGAAAATCCTAAACGTTATTAGTGTTACATTACTTCCACTCCATATACTAGACATTTGATTTTGGTGGTGACTTCGGGTAAATACCGTAAATTTTTGTACCAAGAAATATCAAAGGTATATATTTATTAAACAAAAGTCAAAAACTCAATAAAAATTTAAAGAAAAATGATTAGCGCTTCGATTTTTTTAATTTGTTTATGTAATTTTTTGATCATTTTTCAAGAAATAACAAAAAAAAATCAGTACTTATAAATAATAAAATTTCTTAAGCAAAGCATATACATTAAAAATATATATTTCATTTTTTATAGAATGTATTTGTATTTTTTATCTTATTTGTTATTATTAAATAAATAAAAATTATTGTTATATTCAAAAAGTAAATATCGAGAATTATAACCCTACATGATTTTCCAAAAAATTATTAATATTTTTTTTTTTTAAATAAAAGCAAACGGTAGACCAGTATTTTCATATTTTCGTTAGGTTTATTTTTATTTATAATTTTATATTAATTTTTTTATATTACAAGAAAGTGTTGGGCCAACCAAGACAGCCTAAAAATAAAGATCAATTTCATAATCATTTTTTATGACTAACAAAGTTTACTTAATTTTTTTTTTTGATTAAATCTTTTTAATTTATATTTCAAACAATTCAAAAGCGGCGGAACTATAACAATTTTTCTTAGGTTTTAAATATATTATGTTTATTTTAAATTAAAATTTAGTTTTAATTTTAATTTAAAATGTAATAAATTTTAATTTTTTCCAAATTTAAATCCAAATTTAAATTTTAATTTTTAAAAACCAAAAAAATTAAAATAAATTTTGTTACTTTAAATTAAATTTTTTAATTTCTATCATATAATATATATATATATATATATATATATATATATATAACAAACTCTAAATTCCACAATAATAAATTATCAATGTATATTTTACTAAAAATCAGTAAAATAAAATAATTAATACAAATAAAACACTCAAACAAAATAGTCCAATGTCCATAAAACACACATAAATTCAAAAATAAAAAGTAAAATGTATTGAAAATGCCTTCTAGGTAACTTGAGGTTTGAATTTCTGAATAGAATGCTATTACAAAGAATTACTAAGCACCAACAACCACATCAAAGTAACACTACCTCCACGTTGATTTCTAGTTACATAAGGTTTTGCAACTCTTATAGAATACAAAACTTCAAAATATAAGAATTATTCTTTTTTTTTTGTTCACACGCACTACCCATATGCATAAATAAGATAGCCTCATTTTATTTTATCAAAATCATGGTTGATCCCCTTCATTTACTCATGGATGAATCCACGCATAAAGCCATGAAATAGACTAAGCCTATTTCATTTCCAAAAGAGAGGAGCATGCACCCCCTAGTTTTAACCATCACCTTGAACCATGAGGTGTAGTGGCTAGCACATTGGAATTTGAAAAACAACATGGGTTAAACTTTAAGTTGGACCTTTCATGAATATTTTGTAATTTTCAAAATAAAAATCATGAAGAGGACTAAGGAAAGCAACAAAAATATTAATACCATTTAGTCTCTCAAAAATCATTTGATCAAGTGGTTCATCGATTCGACCATTGATTTGTGTCCATATTGAAGTTAAAAAACATTTTTCATGCTGAATTTGATTGATTTTATTGTTATTACATGGTCTAGTTGAAAGGTGTCCAAATGGGCCAATGGCTCAATGTAGAGCCTTGAAAAATAGCTCGTGGACTAGCAGGACATGGTTGGAACCATGCATGAAATGATGTCAAGTCATCTTATAGCATGACTCTGGCCATGTTGGGCCAGAGTCTTTGGCCTGCATGTTGCAAAATAAACAACATAGCACAACATGACATATCATCTCGTGTAGGCTAGTTTTGGCATGCTAGCCAACCTAAACTTGCCTCAACTTGACCCACACTATTAAAATTCATCGAATTACCGACTAATTATTTGGTTATTAATTAGGTGTTTTGGTCTGGAAACCTGATACTGACCATTTACCGACCAAAATATGTGATCACAATTTTACTCGTCACTAATTTGTTACCGACAAAAAATTAATCAGTTGATAAATTACCGACCATTTACCAATCCTTTGTCGATAAACATTTACCAACTAAATTCCGGCAATTTTCCAACTAAAATAATTAGGTTGGTACAAAGTCTCCAAATAGTCGATAATTAATGACCATTCACAGACCATTCACCAACAAACAATTACAGACTAAATTCTAATAATTTTCCAACCAAAAGCATTTGGTCGATAAATGGTCTCCAAATGGTCGGTAAATACCGACCAACTACATACCATTTATCGACAAATAATATCCGACTATTTTCTGATTATTTTCCGATCAAAAACATTAGGTCGATAAATGGTCTCCAAATGGTCTGCAATTACCGATAATTTACAGACCATTTATCAACAAATAATTTTTGATTATATTCTAATCATTTTCCAACCAAATGTATTAGGTCAGTAAATAGTCACAAAATGGTCGGTAATAACCGAAAAAATTACAACCAAAAACTGCCTAAGATTTTTTAAAATTATTGGTCAGTAATTGATCTCAAAAATTTTTATCGATCATTTGGTGACCATTTACCAACCATTGGTATTAAAAAATTTTGATCGGTTTTTGGTCGCAATTTCGTTGGTAATTATCGACCAAATATTTTTTTTTTTAGTTTTGATCTAGAAATCTTGCTTTTGAAATATATATATATATACATTCAGAAATATATTTAAATTATGCAACAAAAAAAATTCCAATTAAATCTAGCAAACCACTATATATACTGCATATTTATATTAAATACGTCAAGAAAAAATAAAAAAAATAAAATCCAAAATCAAAGTTTAAGGCATTGAAAAATAAATGTGTGTAATACACTTAATCATTCAACCTAGTTTCATAATCGTTATGTTGCGACGTATCTGGTTCGCATGGTGAGATGTCGGGTACTAAGATAGAGCTGTCTACTGCTGCTAGTCTTAATGCAGTTGCTGCAGATATTGCTACTTGTAGGTGATGGAGTAGATGGTGTAGCTGGAGAATGACACCGAATGCAATCTGAGATAGATCATCATGGTTGAACTGTAGTCCTCTTTCCTAAAACTTCTTTGTAAGCTAGTCAAAATGCATACGCAACTCATCCCTATCATTGTCATAGTCAATCATGCATCGCTCGGTATCGGCCAACCGATACTGTATCGTATTTCACATCGTGTCCTGAAATTCCTCTATTGTCGAGAACAAATTCAAAACTGATCCTAAAAATTTAGCTTCATAATTTAAACGGGCACAAGAACCTTAAGTAGAATGATGTCATGAAACTAAAAATTCAAAACTTGTCCTAAGCGAGTAGAATAATGATGTCAATTAATAGATGTCATAGACGGGCATCTTCTCTTTGCCATCAACAGCCACATACCAAATCTAATTCTTATCAACTAGTGGAGCTAATGAATGAGAACTACCTGTTGCACCATCACGTGAACCTAAAGTAGACTGTGAATATGCTTGAGTCACTATAGCTAACATTTCTTCATATCTCGCCTAATAAATATGTACGATAAGTATTTCAAGTTATATTCAAAAAAAAAGAGAAAGGTTAAATTTTTTTAATGAAAATTACATTTGCTGCACGAGATATCTGATCAATGAAAGTTTAATCATCACGAGCCTTCGTGTGCGTGTATATGAATAAGCGAGGCGCACTGGGCTTCTTACCCTCCTTGCATGTCTATAATTACACACAATACATACGTTAATTCTATTGAAAAAAAAAATTATGATAAATGAAATTTAGGCATAATTGAACATATTTCACAAAGTAATAAACATAAAAAGTATAAATTAGAAATAATACCAATGCTTGTTCGTGCTCACGCATAGAGCAAGATCCACAAGTGTGTGTAGACATGCCACTACCCTCCCCAACACACTCTAAGCGACAATTGCAACTCTATTTATTACACCACTTCCTATAATCAGGATCTTCCCATCTACTCCGCCACTCATTGAAAACATGATCCTGGACACTCAAATCTTTTTTTTTCTTCTTCAACCATTTATCTTTGATCTCATACACGGTGTCTTTATATTGACTAGCTGCATGTTTGTAGAACACACTTTTAACCACCTCCTTTAGTTGTGTCCACTTGTAAACTTTTTGCAATTTTAATTAAAAAATTTGTAATCAGTGAACAAAAGAATAAATAAAAGATGTAAAAAATTTTAGGTTGTAATATTTACCTTAAATTTTCTCCAAATCATTAATTGCTCTCTATGTGTTAATGATTTCCAATTATGTCCATTAGGTTTAAAGGACTTCCTGAAAATTATTCTCAGAACCCTAGAAATAGAATCAGACGGCTCTAACTTCATCCTGTAACCCAAAATTTATTAGCAAGTAAGAAATAAATTAATAAATTGATAAATCATTTGTTAAGTTTTATATCTCGTCTATAGGATGCTCTAAGGAAGACTCCAACATCTTCCTCCTCTCCCTTCCATGTCTTTTGATCATTCATCAAAATCTCAGGACCATTATGTGGATCAGTCAGCTGATACTGCTACTATGGTACATTCACAACCATCTCTATCTATAGTGGCGTCTCATCCACCTATGATCCTCTACCAGTTTCGGGCATACCTGAGGTCGTACTGCCTATGCCATAACTAGTACGACATTGCAACATGCTACCTCTACCTCGTCCATGTGCCATATCTGTTAAAAAAACATAAGACAATGAAAATAAACAAAAATGATTAACGATTAAAATAACATAAAACTCACTATCTACTCATTCTCATCAGAATCATCCAAATATGGTTTGTCTTCTTCTTCATATGTAGTAACATCATTTTCAAACTCCTCTTCATTACTCGTTTCTTTCTCATAATAAATTAAATTTTCATCAATATCTACATCCCCACTTGTATCTATCTCAAAAGATGCGACTAAAATGACGTCTTTGTCTCCCACCACAGCTTCGATTATCATATCATTGTCATCATTTTGAATAGCTAGTTATATGAAATCAGTACTTGGTGATGTGGGGATGTCAATTTGAGCTCTTGCTTTGATCTTGCACATAGCTTTCCAATCCATTCTAGGACCAGTCCGACCCAGATATTCATAATAATAAACTTGTGATGCTTGTATTGCTAAGACAAAAGATTCATACTTGTTGAATTATTTTTTATCATGTACATTGACAAATTTATATCAAGGATGGACAACAATACCAACATGTGGTGTTGGGTCAAACCATTCACATTTGAATAAATAGTTTTTTTAACCAGGAGAGCTTTAAATTCTAACTCGATCACTTTAACCAAAGTCTCATAATAGTCATATTTAGTTTCATTGTATATGGATCCTTTAATGCATACCCTCGTATTATTTGTTGCCTGATAACTACCATACTATTTAGTGTGAAATTTAAAATCATTCATATAGTAACAATTGTACGTTCTAACTTCTCTTAGGGGACCTCGTGCTATACTTCGAAGATAATGATTAGAAATTTTATTTGCACAATTATGAACCTGTAATCAAAAGTAAATGGATTGTTTAGATTACAATTATAAATTTTTATTAGAGCAATACAATTATTTTGTGATTTTCATTTTAAGTAAATATATGTATTTTTCAAAAAATAATGGAAATTCTTGCTCCGTCACGGCATTGATAGCTTCGTCATTTATGTTTGGAAAATCTTTACGTTTATCTATAACAAAATCACAAAAAAAAGAAATTAGAAATAATTGATACATTAATAGGAGATAGTAAATTATAATGCTAAATAGATCTCATTTGACTTTTAGGAAATACTTACTCAATGAATGGTTGAACCTCTGGACAATTCTTTAGGACATGTAAATGAGCTGTAGTATATTCATAGTCTACTAGATACCTTTTTCCTTCAGCACCAAATGCTAAAGAAATTAGGACATGTAAATACTTACCCAGAGGCTTGAAAATTTCAAACATATCATTATCCACATAGTCAAATAGATAAACCTCATACTGCTTTTCCTTAAGTGGAAGAATTGGGTCTCCTTTCTTCGAAATAGAATGATGCGAATTTGGCAGCCTCATTCATAATATAACCAATTGATATATAACCTTCAACTTGAGCCTTATTCATTATTGTATGTTTTGTTTTTTTCAAGTATCTACAAAAAGATTATTGAAAATTACAAGTCATTTTTGTGTATATATAAATATATATATATAGGAAAAGAATTGGTTGAGTGAATTAATATTACCTTTCTGGAGGATACATCCATGATAATGGATAGGACCAGTAATCCTAGCTACGTAAGCCAATTACACTAGAACATGTTTCATTGAGTCAAAAAAACTTGGAGGAAAGATTTTCTCAAGATTACATAAGATAACAAAAAATTGTTCATCCAGATTCCTTAGCCCCTCATCAGTCATAGAAGAAGAAGTTAGTTGCTTAAAAAATAAAGAATTCTCAATTATCGGCTACCATATTCTATTAGGCAGGAATTCTCGAAGAGTAATTGGTAACAACCTTTGTATGAATACATGATAATCATGACTCTTCATGCCAAACATCTTAAGTTTTTTCACATCCACACATCTCCTCGTATTAGAAGCATACCCATATGGAGATCTATGTTTTTTTACCCACTCCAACACAACATTCTTCTGTGATTTATTCAAAAAAAATGGCACATCAGGTTATTTATTGGTGACAAGATTTTTTGCAAATTGAGGATGATGACAATATGTATTCAACTCATCTCTTGACTTGTATGTGTCCTTAGTTTTCCCTGGAATATTAAACACTATTAAAAATATTGTCAAACATATTCTTCTCGATATGCACAATATCAAGATTGTGCCTGAGCAAGTGTTCACACCAGTAGGGAAAATCCCAGAAAATACTTCTTTTATTACACACACAAGTCTTAGATATAGCTGCATTCACAACCTCAGCATCAATATCTATCACTTTTTTCAAGCCTCTGTTATTCAATTCCTGCATAATTTTATTTCTAAATCTAACTCCTGGGAATTGTTTAGTAATCTTTCTATTTTTAATGAAGTCTTTGGTGCTATGTCGATATGGATGAATAATGGGCAAAAACTTCGAATGGTTGTCGAATCACGACTATTTTCCGCTCTTAATTAATCTAAAAGTAGTAGAATTTTCCATACAATGCGGACATGCCAACATACTAGTTGTACTCCACCCAGACATCATAAAATATGCTAGGGGGTCATTTATGGTCCACATAAGGGTAGCGCGCATCTGAAAATTTTGCTATTTGGAAATATCATAATTTTACCACAAAGACTTTTCAACTCCGCTATCAATGGCTGCAAGAAAACATCTATCTTCCCCTTTGGATTCGTAGGCCTCGGCACTAACACAGTCAAAAACATAACTTCCTCCATCATAGATAAGTCTGGAGGCAAATTATAGGGCGCCACCACCACAAGCCACAAAGAATATTGCTGTCCAGATTGACCAAATAAACCCAGCCTAATATTTTGAACTTCAGAAAAAAAATTAGGAAAATACCCATCAAAATATTTCCAAGCATGGGCATCAGAAGGGTGACACATCTAACCGTCCTCCATATGATGCTCTGAATGCCACCTCATTTCATTAGCTATTGCGGTTGATGCATACAATCTCTACAACCTAAGTATTTTTGGAAAATAATGCATCTTCTTATACTGTACCTTCAACTTCCATATATACAATCTATTTCCAGAACTCCTAACCTTTTGCTTGTACAGATCATGCCCACATATTTTACAATTGTTAAGGTCACTATCATCACCCTAGTATATCATATAGTTTTTCACACAGCAATGAATGACCTGAAAGGATAATCCCAAGCCTCTAACTAATTTCCTCGTGATGTAGAAATTTAATAACATCAGATTATCTTGTGGCAACAATTCTTGAATGAAATTAGACATATCATCAAACCATGTCTGCTAACACATGTGTCTACACTTTATTTCTAACATCCTCACAGCTGCAGATAGTTTCGTATGCTTAGAATTTTCCTCATATACAGGTTTGTCTCCAGCTCGAATCATATCATAGAAATTCCTTGCCTCGACATTGAGTTCCCCATTCGGGTTGAATTCAGGACCCACGACATCACAAACCATTTTATGGTATATAGTGTGATTAATATTATCTGAGCTGATCAGTTTCACTTACTGATGCCCATAATGAACTTAAACACCTCTGGCATACTTGCTTCTCACCATGGTATATCCAAACATAGTAATCAGCCACAAAACCATTTCTATATAAATGCATCTTCACCGTCTCAACATTCAAAAACTTTTTATTCTGACATTTAACTAAGGTGCAAGGACACCTTATATCTGTACCACCATTCACAAACTCATGATATCTCAGAGCAAACTCAACAAATTCATCAACGTTATCCCCCTGTTCATTAGAGAAAATTCCATTCACTATTCGACCATTGTACATCCATTCACAATAATCTTCCATAACTAGTTAATAAAAATCAATTTATTTAATAAACATGATTGTCTCTAATTATAGTTATTTATAATTATATAGACATTTATTTAGTTATAAAAATATTTATATATTGTTATACACATAGTTTAACATAATGTTATATGTTGTTATACATGTAATTATAAATATAGTTACATGTGGTTATATATATAGTTACACATATAGTTAAACGTATATTTAAACATCTAGGTTTATATATTTGTTCATTTAATTTTATATATTTATACATATAGTAATGTATAGGTATATATATAGTAAAATTCTTTTTTATATACTACTATATACAAATATATATTAAATATAAGTTGTAAATTTAAAATTTAAATATAATTATGCAAAAAGCTTTTATAGTTATACATATAGTAAGATACAATTATTTATAGTTATATATTATTTTACATATAATATGTATTGTTATAAATAGTTATATAAAATAAAACATGTAGTTAAATATAGATATATTCATACAAGTAGTTATAAGTAGTTATACATAAATATATCAACATTATAAACAAATATTTTGATTTAATTATATGAATACATATATGTATATATAGTTACGATATAGTTATATATAATTATATAGATATTTATTTAGTTATAAAAATATTTATATATAGTTACACACATATAGTTTAACATAATGTTGTATGTTGTTATACATGTAATTATAAATATAGCTACATGTGATAATACATATAGTTGCACATATAGTTAAACGTATATTTAATCATATATGTTTATATATTTGTTCATTTAATTTTATATATTTACACATATAGTATTGTATAGGTATAGATATAGTAAAATATTTTTTTATATACTACTATATACAAATATATATTAAATATAAGCTGTAAATTTAATATTTAAATATAATTATGCATAAAACTTTTATAGTTATACATATAATAAGATACAATTATTTATAGTTATATATAATTTTACTTATAATATATATTGTTATAAATAGTTATATAAAATAAAACATGTAGTTAAATATAGATATTCATACAAGTAGTTATACATAAATATATACGACATTATAAACAAATATTTTGATTTAATTATATGAATACATTTATGTATATATAGTTATATATAATTATATAGACATTTATTTAGTTATACAAATGTTTATATATAATTATACACATATAGTTTTACATTATGTTGTATGTTGTTATACATGAAATTATAAATATAGTTACAAGTGGTTATACATATAGTTACACATATAGTTAAATGCATATTTATACATGTTAGGTTTATATATTTGTTCATTTAATTTTATATATTTATACATATAGTAATGTATAGGTATAGATACAGTAAAATAATTTTTTATATACTACTATATACAGATATATATTAAATATAAGTTGTAAATTTAATATTTAAATATAATTATGCATAAATCTTTTATAGTTATACATATAATAAGATACAATTATTTATAGTTATATATAATTTTACTTATAATATATATTGTTATAATTAGTTATATATGATTAAACATATAGTTATATATAGATATATTCATACAAGTAGATATAAGTAGTTATACATAAATATATACAATATTATAGACAAATATTTTGATTTAATTATATGAATACATATATTATATATAGTTACAAATATAGTTATATATAATTATATAGACATTTATTTAGTTATACAAATATTTATATATAGTTAAACACATATAGTTTTACATTATGTTGTATGTTGTTATACATGTAACTATAAATATAGTTACATGTGGTTATACATATAGTTACACATATAGTTAAACGTATATTTATACATGTAGGTTTATATATTTGTTCATTTAATTTGATATATTTACACATATAGTAATGTATAGGTATAGATATAGTAAAATGTTTTTTTATATACTACTATATACAAATATATATTAAATTTAAGCGGTAAATTTAATATTTAAATATAATAATGAATAAAACTTTTATAGTTATACATATGGTAAGATACAATTATTTATAGTTATAAATTATTTTACATATAATTTATATAGTTATAAATAGTTATATATAATTAAACATATAGTTATATATAGATATATTCATACAAGTAGTTATATGTAGTTATACATAAATATATACAATGTTATAAAAAAATAATTTGATTAATTAAATTAATACATATATGTATATATAGTTACAAATATAGTTATATTTAATTACAAAGAGTGTTACATAGTTATACACACACACACACACACACATAGTTATACACATATAGTTATAAATATGTATGTAGTTAAAGATATAATCATATATAACATTTATATAGTCATACATTTAGTAAAATATAATTATATATAGTTATATATTAGTATACATATAGTATATTTTTTTAGAAATATAGTTATGTAGAATTATACATGTAATTACACATTATTATATAGTTAAAAATTAGTTATGTAAAGTTATAAATATAGTTATGTAAAGTTATAAATATAGTTATAAAAATAGTTTATTTTATTATAAATATAGTTATAAATACTTTTATATAAAATGACATATGATTATATAATTAAACACGTGTATCTATATAATATCTGTGAATACAATATTTTTATAAATGTTACTTAAATATTATTATATTTATATGTAACACTTTTATAAATAATATATAGTATATATATCACATTTATATAAACATATTAAATATTCTATATTTATATAAAAAATAATATGTAATATAAATATTTACAAAATTATATAATCAATTATTGTTGCATAATTGTTATATATAAAATTATATAAATGGATAAATTTATGTAAATGTTGTATAGATATTTATAAATATTAATACATATGTATAAATATTTATATATAACATTATATGTTTAAATAAACATATCAATATTTATTTATAATGTAATACGTTTATTTATATTAAAGTATAGATATTTATACATAATGTCATATGATTATATAAATATATAAATGTTTATATATAATGTTACATGTTTATAATTTATTCGGATACAACAAAAATATAACCCATTAACATTAAGATTAATTTTTCTTAAGTTACAGAAGTAGATAAATCAATCATTATATATTTTCTTCAGCCACAGAAGGATAGAACAAAATGCAAACATTTTGAATTTTAAATCAAAATCAATAAAACCCTAAAAATCTAAACAGTAGAAGAATAAAGATTACACGAAAAAAGTATAGTTTAATTAATTGTGCAGAGTCAAAATCACATAGGTTAAATGAAATAGAAGCAAAAATTAAGAAATTCAGAGGAGAATTAAAAAAACCTAATACCCGATTATACTAAAAAAATGAAAATCCTATTGTCCTAATAAAATTTAGAGAGACAGAGATATGTATAAGTATTTTGAAGGAGAACAAAGAAAAACTTATCTGGATTTAGAAGAAGAGATAAAATTTGATCGAATTTATGTTTGCAGTCGCTTATCACATCTACTTTGAAAAATGATAGAGATACGAATGAATATAAATGTTAATGAATTAGCAAATGAATTTTAAATCAAAAAATTAAACCAATGACTTACCGACCAAAATTATGATCGGTAAAATGTCGGTAAGTACAAATTTATAAATATTTGAAATGTCACTATGCTGACTAATTTTAATGGTAATATATTTTTGGTCGTTAAATGGTTGGTAATTTTTTGGCTATTTTTATTCACTAATTATATCCTAATTTACAAACCAATTTCCAATCAAATATATTTGATCGGTAGGTATTGTTGGTGGGTATGGTCAGTATTTGGTCGTAAATTTGGAAGAGAATATTTTTTTCCCAAACCCCGTTTTGATCTCTCAATGGTCGTAAATTAGTCAGTAATTATCGACCTATATATTTGGTCGGTAGTTTGGTCAATAATTACGACGTTATAAATATTTTGGAAAGACACTTTACTAACCAATTTTAATAGTAATATATTTTTGGTCGTTAAATGGTCGGTAATTTTTCAACAAATTTTTTTTCTCTAATTCACCCTTAATTTACAGACGAATTTTCGACTAAAGATATTTGGTCAGTAAGTATGGTCTGTCTTTGGTCGGTAAGTATGGTCGATCTTTGGTCAGAAATTTGGTCGAAAATATTTTTTTTTCGAAACCCCATTTTGGTCTCTAAATTGTCATGAATTGGCCTGTAATTACTGATCGAATATATTGGTTGATATGTATTATGACATTATAAATATATTGGAAAATTATTTTACTAACCATTTTTCATGGTTATATATGTTTGGTCGTTAAATGGTCAATAATCTTTCGGCAATATTTTTTCGTTAATTCCCTCCTAATTTACAGACTAATTCCCGACCAAAAATGTTTTATCGGTAATATATGGTTGGTATTTGGTCGGAAATTTGGTCGAAAATATTTATTTTTTGATCCCCCTCTTTGGATCTATAAATAGTCATGAATTAGTCAATAATCACTAACCTATATATTTTGTCGACAAATGGTCAATAAGTACGAAGTTATAAATAATTTGAAAGACTACACAACCGACCAATTTTAATGGTAATATTTTTTTGGTTGTTAAATGGTTGATAATTCGTTGTTATTTTTTATTTGATAATTCGACCTTAATTTACAGACCGATTTCCGACCATAAATATTTGGTTGGTAATTATGGTCGGTCTTTGGTCTGAAAAAATTTTTTTTTATATATTTTTTTGGTCTCTAAATGGTCGTGATTTGGGCAGTAATTACCGACCTAATTTTTAGGTCGGTAATTTAGTTGGTATTCTTATTATTTTTAGTAGTGCTAGGCTTTCTTAAACCATGTTAACTTGAGCGAGCCTCAAATCAAATTGTGCCTAGTACATAACTATGATGGTTTGGCATGGCTTGATCCATCCCAACATGATCCGGCATGACCTAAGTAGTTGGTGGAACATTAGGTCGTGCCAGCCTATCATTTTTTAGAATGTGTTCTAGAATAAGATGACCCATGCTACAAATAATGTCGTGTATGGCATGGCATGGTGACACTCTTGAGCCTAAAAAATTGGGACAATCCATTTGACCCCTTTAGTCTAGTCTATTTTTTTTAAATATACTATTTAACAATTATTTTTTGATTAAGCTTGTAAGATAATTATCATAACATTTTTTTAATGATCCCTATTATTTATTTTTAATTTAGCTAAAATTTTTACTTCCATATATTATATTCTCATTTCAAAATTTTTAAATTTTTTTTGTGGATGTCTTAACCATAACTAAACATGTAACATAGTAGGAAATGAAGTGTGTTTATTTTTTTAAGTAAAGAACAACTATCAAACTTTAAATGATTATATCTTTAATAGAAAACAAGTTGAAGTGTTGTTGTTGGATATATTTACTAATAAGGAAGCAAAGATAAATGTTTTTTTAAGAAGCTAGAAGAAGTACTTGGGAAGAAATTAAGAGTAATAGGAGAAATTGGCCTCTTATAATAGTATGAAACAAGAAACTTCAATCTGATTTATCAAGTGGTGGAGGATAATAGTTTACAGAGTAATATGTCCATATTCTGACTCAATACTAATATACTAAAACACTACCATACGGATATGAAAAATTATGAAAATTTTTTATTTGAAAGCTATAGTAGCATGCATCAAAATGTTAGACAAATCTCGTAGAATTTTAGAAATAATTAGACAATGTATATTCATAAAAAGAACAGTCATTTATTGAATCGTATGGAGAGGCTTGAGATAAGATCAGAGCATACAAATACAATAATAATTAGTATAGAGAATCAAATAAGACATCTTCGACTATCAATAAAAGGGAGTAGTATTGATGAGGTACCAAGTGACACTGAGACAAACCCAGAGAAATTCTTGTAGATCATACTTTGAAGCAACCAAGAGCTAGAGGGGCAACAATTGGAAGAGACTGAAATAGAATAAGCTGGAACCAACACCACCTTGACTTTACTAAAAGTTGTAGTTCCACCATAGTACTTTCAAAATCGATGACACCAAATGATATAACATTTTTTGAAGCCACGACACCCATTGAATAACATGACCAACTCACATCCCAACAATGACAGGTGATTGAGAAATATGGGACGGAATAAAGATTACCAATGTAATAAAAATATAGATGTGATAGAGAATGATACTGAAGGTAGTTTTCTTCTAAATTTTTTTTTCCATGACAATTTAGGAATGGAAAATTGAATTAGTAGTTTGATAAGTTTCTCAATATTTTCTATAAGTTAAAAATGAATATTCTATTTGTCGAAGCATTGTCTCAAATACTGAACTATATGAAATTCATGAAAGATATCAAAGTAGTAAGTAGGGGTATGAGACATGGAATTATGAATATAACTGAGGAATATAATATAATTATATAATGAAAACTCACGAGGAAGTGGAAGGATCTATGAAATTTTATTGTACCATGTATAATTAGGGAGCATGTATTCTAGAAGACACATTGCAATTTGAAATCAAGTATAGACTTGATTCATTTTTCAATAGCATGAAGATTGAATTTCATCGAGACCACTCTAATCTCTCTCCAACTACAAATGGTTGATCGATTAGTTAAATACCCATATAGTATTATTGAAAATTTATCAGTTAATGTTGGTATATTTATTTTTCCTATTGATTTTATTGTGTTGAATATGGAAAAATATCAATGTTGAGCAATTTTGCTCCTATGATTATGATTTTAGAGATCCAGAAGAAGAGAACAATACAAACAACAAATAATATATATCCACAATCCAATCCAACAGAACTACAACAAAACAAAATCACAATACAAACACAAACCACACAGAACATGCAAATAATGCGGTTCACCAGTCGTTCAATACGACTAGCTACATCCACTAGAAAAATACTTATGCATTTATAGATTTTAACCACACAGAATGTTCTTACAGTATGTGTGCAGAAGCAGTCGTGAAAAATCTCATAGAGAGGAGAAAACGGAAAGAGATAAATAGTTCAAGAATGCAAAAACAACATCTGAAAAACAAAAATAAAAAAAAATTATATCAATATAGTTTCTCAGTTTAATTAACCATAGCATGTCGGATCACTCGAAAGGGCTGGATTCTGCTCCAAAAATTAACCGGTTAGCAGGATCTCCGTTTGTGCTAATGTTACATTCACAGTCTCTTAAAATTTTTTTCCTGCACTTACATAAAAATATTAAAATAGAAATATATTTTGGTTATACAAATAGTTTATCAAAATAAATTATATACATTAATCAACATGTTACATTGATCTTGAGATGATCATTTTTAGCTACTAGACAAGTCTTCATCAATGTCAAGAATGAAACGTTTACTCTCTAAGTAGGCAAATAGAAAATATAATTAATCATATAAAAAGGTCTATAGTGTCTACATGATGATAAGAGAGATTGTTAGAGGATAAATAATATTTCATGCACAATAAAACAACAAAAGATGAACTTTAGATGAATAGATTTTATAGAAGACTACTGACATGATAAAAATAAAGAAAATAAAGTTATTGATGAAATTTGGAGTTATAAAAGAGATGAAGTAGAGACTAATGAGGATAACTATTATGATGTCGTTGCATTCTTCAAAGTATTGACTTTAGAAGACTTTAAAAAAGAGTACTCCAAATTAGGTAGAAAAAAAAAATAAAAATACTTAAATTCTTAAATAGTTGCACAAATAAAATGATGTGGAGAATGTAGAGACTACACCGGTAGTAAAGATAGAGGTATTATACCAACTAGTGGTTGATAAAATAATATAGAAAGACATGATTAAAATGAAGAATCATGAAGATCTATAAGAATTAAATAAAGATGTAGAAGTAGTGAAGATAGTCATGGCTTTTACCAATGCCAAAATTTTCAAGATGTAGAAACAAAATGATGAACCCATTGCAACCAATAGTGTTGTGATTTTGGTGATCCATGACAAAGAAGCTTAAACTCAAGCAGAATAAAAAACTATGGTGATCCAAAGAGTCATTGCATATAGGAAAGAAAGATCCAAAGAAGTATGCCATAAAGAAGAATGCCTTGAATATGATTCAATGTTGGAAGAGAAATCTGAAAGTAATGTGACTTAATTACATAGTCCAACTTTTAGGATTATGCAATATCCCAAAAATATAATGGATGAGGATCTCTCATCTAGTCAATCCTGCAAGGAACGTACGAGTAGTATGTGACGCCTCATCCCCCAACGGGTTCCATTTATTCCATCACACCACAAAAAGTACAAAAAATAATATTTTCTCAAATGTAATGTATATTTTTTTCTCTTATTTTATTTGCCCAGTGGAATAAAAACACATGATATATTATTCAAGCCACAACCGGCTTCCCTTCACATGTGCGATCCTGAATGTGGGTTTGTCATCTGTCTTGAACCTATACCTGAAAGGAGTCCCGCAACGGAGTGAGCAAAACTCATTAGAGGTAAAATTTTATCGGGTTGCTCACTACCTAAGTGCACATAAAACATAATGCATATATATCAACACCCATTGAATTAATATATTTATATGAATGCAATTATGGTTGAAATGTTTATATGCTCATATTTCTAAGTCTCATTGACTCCCTCACACATGCTGAAGCTAAGTGTGATATTATATATATATATATGAACAAAATATGCTTTTCTTGGACATACTTCGAGAAATATGAACCTCCTCTAAAAAACTATATTAGATATTTTTTGATAAAATATTTTTTTCCTTAAATATTTTTTCAAAAAACACCATTTAACTCAGCTTGGTCTTTATCCCAATTCGAGTTCGCATATTAATATTAGCCATGCTCCTGAAAAAAATACCATGTAACTCAGGCTGGACATTATCCTAATTCGAGTTTGCAAAATACAGTCAATTATACATTTATATGTATATAAATATCATGCACCCACCCATTTATATGGAATATTCCTGTACGCATAAAATGCAAATATGTCATTTATGATTAAATCATGTTTAAAACACATTTATAACTATCCACCCCAATTCACATTGCAATAAAATTTACTAAATAAAACACAAACACATATTCCTATGCGTATATAGATATCATGCACCCTATCATTATATTAATATGAGTGCTTTGTGTCTTACATATCATCATTTACCATGATAACACACAAACACGACAATATTAAAACCCTAATTTTAGTCTACATAATTATCACACCTATTAAAATCCAAACTACAACAACCATAGACTTCATTTTAACTTGATATTGAGGAAATATATACACAAGATAAATGGAAATACATCATCTAAAATTTCAAGCTCTCAATAATAACCCTCAAAAGTGTCTATAAATCAAACACTAAATCTATAATACTCAATAAATCACCTCTTAATTTTCCATATGTAGTGTCAAAATTCATATCTCCAAGTTTATACTTATGCCTTGTGTCGCTCATCTGCTCTTGAATATATCCTAGGGTGGGGTGAAATTTGTCTCCCAAAACCCTAGCTTTCATATTTTTCTCATGTCGTATAATTCTCTTTTAAAATTCTCATTTTTCTTTTTTATATAGGAGTTGCTAAGTATGAATTAAAGTCAGAAGTCGTGACTTTTTAAAAAAAATGATGGCTTTGGTCTCTATATCACAAAGTTGTAATGCTGGGAATAGGTGATTATTTTGATCTCTCTCTTGTTCATTATAAAAAAATATTTATTTAGCTAGGGATCAATCCCTAGCGAAATTGCGAGGGATTAGCTAGGGAATAGCAAGGGATTTATGATTTTTCATTGAATTATAATTTTGGAACGGATTAGCGATAGAATATTTTTTGTAAATTCCGCTCAAAAAAGCGGGGAATTTAACAACGGATTAGCAATAGAATATCTTCATAAATTTCGCTCAAAAAAAGCAGGGAATTTAGCAACGAAAATAACGACGGAATTTCCATCGCTAATTACATCCGGAACATAACGATACATTTCAGCGACAGAATTTCCTAGCTAATTATATCTGGAACATAACGACGGATTTTAGTGATGGAATTTCTCTAGATAATTACATCCCTAAATATAGTGACAGAATTTTCCTAACTAATTACATACTAAATATAACGACGAAATTTCTCTAACTAATTACATACTAAATATAGTGATGGATTTGAGCGATAGAACTTCCCTAGCCAATTACATCCTGAATATAGTGATGGATTTTAGTGATGGATTTTAGCGACTGAACTTACCTAGCTAATTAAATCCGGAATATATCAATGGATTTAGCGACAGAACTTTTCTAGATAATTAAATCTAGAATATAGCGATGGATTTAGTGTCAGAACTTCTCTAGCTAATTAAATCCCAAACATATGGACGGATTTAGCGATAGAATTTCACTAGCCAATATTTAATTATTTAATTTTTTTAATTTATTATTAGTTTTAATATTTTATTAAATGTATGTTAATGGTTTATAGACGGAACTTCTTTAAATTAATTATTCTCCTCACAAAATTATAAAAAAATGATATTATAAATAAATAATTTAAAAAATATAAGAATACAAAATACAATTATATTAATAAGGACCTAAATAACTATTTTTATGATGTATTAAATTTTTAAAAAAGTATACAAAAAATTTTTCTAAAATTTTTAATTAAGAAACTTAATAATTTGTACTAAAGTAACATTAAATAATTAATTCAATAAGTATAATAAATTTTTTTGATATTTTAAAAATTAAATTAACATATATTAAAATTTCTACTAATATAAATGTAAAATAATTCATTGTATGATAAAATAAAAAATATTTTCAAAAATATTTGAATTGACAAATAAACAAGTAAATATTAATATTATTATAAGTATACAAAAAATTGTATGATTATAGAAAATTTTTATAAAAATAATTAATACAAAATTTGAAAATTTTTAATTATAATAAAAATTAAAATTTTTTTTATTAAATTTAAAAGAAAATAAATTAATATTTAAAAATAAATTTATAGATGTTTGCCCCAACTAAAATTTATAAGAATTAAACAAATGAGCAATATTTTTACTATTAGCTTTTAATATTCATTCTTAAAATAAAAAATATAACTTTTTTTAATTATCTTCTCACTTTAAGTAATTGTTAGAATTTTTAAAATTATAAATGATATCAAATAATATGAAATTTTATGCATTTAAAATTATTTCATACTATCTTTATAAAAATTAATATGAATTCTTAAAAATTTATAACCATAAAATATATATATTTATATATTTTTTAACATAAAGAGTATTTTATAATACTTAGAAGTGTGACTAGAAGACCAATCATCTTTTCATGTGTGTCTTGCTATATGAAGTTTGTAAATTTTGTCACCATTTGATTTTTTTTCTAGCTATAAAGCTAAACATATATTGTTAGAAGTTGCTTATATATTTATTATTTAATTAATTTTATAATAAAAAATTGCATGATGTTTGTTTTTCATGTGTACCTTGCTACACACACATAAACTTTGTTGAAAATATTTTGATAATAAATAAAAAAATGAGTCTGTATGTATTTTAATTATTTATTGTTTATTTAGCTATCTATACATATATGTAAATCTATATAAATATATATGTGTAATAAATATAGATGTATAAAAATATATAACTATATGTAAATCCTAAAATTTATTGAAAAATGAGTCTTTATGTATAAAAAAATGAATTGAAAAAAATGAGTCTTTATGTAAATATATGTAAATCTTTAAAAATATATCAGAAAGAGATTTATCATCAATTCAACTCTAACATATATGTATAAATAAATGAATTGAAAAATGAGTCTTTATGTAAATATAAATATTTATTGTTTATTTAGTTATATATAGTTGATTTTTTATACATATATGTATACAAAAATGAAGTTTACAAATATATGGATTTCAACTCTAACATTCGCCTAAGAGCATCTCCAAGAGGCTCGGTGTCTGCTTTTGTAGTTAATCTCGCCTTATCTATAAACCCTCACTAGACTCCAACTCCAACGGGCTTTAATTCTTGAGGGGGCCTCTGGAAGACAAAACTTCTCTTTCTGCAATGCGCATAGTAGTGATGTTGATCAGGAAGAGATATATCAGAACACAAGCACCTTTTACCGGTAAGTCATTCCATTAATTTGATTCTGATCATGTAATGCAATTCAGATAGAACTCATGTGATTGCTCAGCAATAATCATACGTGACACAAAATGATGCGCACTAATCTTTCCATGCTAGCGTCTATGATTCCATCTCACTCATCAGTTTGAAGAACTCTAGTCAGGTATCAAACGAAAAGTATGCCCTATTGCTTCGTTTCTGGATGGTTTTTATTTTTTTGATATGAGAGATAAGTTTGGGTGTAGGGAGTTATGAAAGTAATTATGCACCAATGTGATATACTAAACAGCAAATAACTTGCTTGTTGTTTGTATGAATCATATAAAAAGAAAATTATGCCAGCTCATACATCTTGACCTCGTACCTAACCACACATATTAGCTTGTATGAGCTTTATAAATTATTATGTCTCTGTTCTTCTAATAACACCATTGAAGTACTTAATATTAAAAAGTTCTTCACACATAGATCATGATAAATAGGCTATACTCTAAAGCTCTGTGATACTTCCACACAAAAGTTTACGTCCTAAATGAATAAAAAAATTACCATGAGAATCTTGATGTTTACTAGGACCCTAAGTTCTCAATTTTTCTCTTTACCAAACTTAGCCAAGACACCTTTGCTAAAAGATCATGCACACCACTAAAAATTATCATTCTACTCAAAAAATTATCATTCTACTCAAAAAATTAATTTATGCATTATGCCCATGAAATCAATAATGCTCACTTTACATGCTAAAAAATAAATCTTATTGTTATAATTAAGCACTAAAACATCAAAATCAAATTTATGTTTTATTATTTTTAATCCATCAGGATACTTAAGGTTTACAAATAAAAACAAAAAACAATTTTTTATAAGTTTTTAAACCTCTATACTATGGGCTTATTGCATGCCAAGACACAATATGTCTATATATTGTATATACATACTTTATATGTATTGTTCATATATATATACACACACACAATATATGCATATAGATATATTGTATATATATGTGTATATATAAATTATATATATAAATAAATATGCACACACAAACACAATATATATAGATATACACATGCACACAATATATATATAAGTATGTATGTATGTATATTGTATATATATGATTTATTTATATGTATAATAAAAAAATAAGAAAATAAAAATTAAATAATATTTTTGATTTTTATAAAAAATGCAAGTTGGATTCCTATTTAATCTAACCCATAGTGTATATATATACATATACTTATCACACACACACATATATATATATATAAACAATATATAGATAGAACATACATACATACATATGTATGTATATATATATATAATAAAAATAAGAAATATAAATTATAAAATATTTTTGATTTTTATAAAAATTCAAATTGGATTATTATCTGATCTAACCCATTACCCATAGTCTTTATTTTGTATATTTTTTTAAAAGAGGGTTGCTGATTTTTTTATAGATACATACATACATACATATATATTACGACAAATGATAGAATCAGGTCGATTATTTTCAATACACCAAGATATTATTATTTTTTCAATTTGTTGTATGAAATATCAATTTTTCCTTAATTTAAAAAACAAATATAATTTCTATTTGGGATACATATACATAAATTTTTTTATATTAGTTGTGACACAATATTGTTAGTACGAGTATCTTACCTTCTTCGACCCCAGATCCACAAAATTTATAAATGAGCCAAAAGATAATATGAGCTAGGCTTGAGCGGGACAAAAAAATTGTTAAACTTAGTACCACTAAACATTAATTATTCATTTTCCTAAACCAAGTATAATTTTCCCATTTATTATTACCCAAATGATTTGTTAACATTTGCACTTCATATATATATTTTAAAAAATATTCTCTTTGTAAAACACAACTCTTACAAAATGTATATGCACTTTATATTCATATTTACACATAATTATCCCTTAAATCTATGAGAATCACACACACACACACATATGCATGCGTGTAAGTAAGCACATATATATATATCCATATTTCCTTCCATCAAAACATCTATCTAAGTGAATTGAGTTTTATTTTAAAGTTTAAACTTTCAT
Organism: Sapria himalayana; assembly: GCA_029783825.1. Classification (NCBI taxonomy): domain Eukaryota; kingdom Viridiplantae; phylum Streptophyta; class Magnoliopsida; order Malpighiales; family Rafflesiaceae; genus Sapria; species Sapria himalayana. The sequence goes on from JAREIK010002147.1 coordinate 7,383,050, forward strand.
AAGAAACACATGCACGCACATGCACGCACGCACACACTTACACCATAAGTGTTTGTGATGAATTGTTTTCTTTTTTTCTGTAGTAAAAAAAGATTACATAAAAAGAACCAAATTTTTTAATAGCACTTTTTCAATGTTTTTGTTGAGGAAGAATTGAGGGAGAAGTTTTAGAAGAACAAGAAAAAATAAAAAAAAGTAACAAAAAAAACTTTTACAATGTAACATAGATAATCTAATATTATTTAAACCTATGGAACACATTAATATCAATTACGACAATTATAACATATGGTTGATAAAGCAGATCTGTTAAAGTTATTACACATGTTACAATCATCGTGCTAAGTGATAAGTGCTAACAACGTCTGGTCTTTCATCTATGGGAACCAGCGGGTCGTGAATCAAAGAAGTCCTCCGAGACAAAAAAATTCCAATCCAACGACCTGAAACATGTGACGATGATCATCAAAATGACCTCATCTTCTTTTTGGCAAATATATCATATCGAGTGATTAAATGTATTTTAAACTTTATTTTTTATCTCTAATCTATCTCTTCTGCTTCCAAAATTATTGAATCTAAAAAAAATTATGATTTTATCTCCTAACTAGAAAGTAATCACGATTTAACTTTTATTATTTAGAATAACAATGAATGAACTAATCCAAATATTTCAAAACATTAACAATTTTAAAATCACAAGTTAATTAAAATTCAAAATAAAAAAAATTAGATTATTTAAAACTTTAAAATCTTCTGTCTTCTGTGCATCATTGCCGTTCAGCATGGTTGGGCATGATAGTGCACTTTGCGGTGCTCACCGTGCCTTGGTGGGCAGGTGGTCAATGCCACCATGCTGTGCTGTGAAAAAATGTGGAATACCAGCATGAGATGACCTATTTAACACCTCTTGTCTAAATCAAATGCAGGCTATTTTGGAATAAACCCAAGTTAGCTTGGAAAGAATGTGAGCTAGCCTGGAACAAATCTAGGCTAACATGGAATGAATCCAAGTTAGCCTATAATGAACCCGAGCTAGCTTAGAATGAACTCGTGCTATCCTAGAATAATGTCGAGCTAGACTAAAATGAATCTAAGCTAGCTTGGAATGAATCCGAGCTGGAGGTATGAAGTGGGCCATGCCATGCTAGAACAACCCACTTTTTCTCAACACGGCCATGTCATGAACGTCATGGTTAAAATCTCATTCCGTGCCAGGCATAGCGGCCCAGTAGGCACGACAAAATGCACAGTCATGCTCACCGTGCCGAATTATGAAGAGAGGAAAACCAGAAAAAAAATCAATCATGTGACAAAATGTTTTTTTAAAAATAGACCGGCCCGTGATGGGGCAATCAAATTTTTTAAAAAATAAAACTATCCATAGAGGTTTACCGTGCCATTGGCCCCTGCACGAAGCACGACTCATGCCGACCTAGCATGCCACAAACCGTGCCATGGGGTGGCTCGTCCCGAGGCACAGTTTAGGACCGTGCCATGCCGGGCCAGGCACTGTTGATCTGGGTCATGCCTGGGCCGCCCGACCCATTTGACATCCTTATTCCAAACTAGCCTATAATGAACTTGGGACAGTCTATAATGAACCTGGGCCAACTCAAAATGAATCAGGCTAGCCTATAATGAACCCCAACTAGTCTAGACGAATACATGTAATCATGCTAGCCTAAAATGAATACATGCTAGATTGGAATGAATTTAGGTTAGCTTCATGCATTGTGTGCAAGCATATCAAGGTTTGGCCTGACATGATCCTGGTAGCCGACAAGTCATACCAAGTTGTCATTTTCAGAGCCATGTAATGCTTGGCATGATACTGTGGCAAGACTAAGCCTAAAAAATATGACATCTTGCTTGGCATTGCCTGTTGGATATCTCTATGCAGATTATTTCTAACTGTGAGAGGCCACCAATGAAATAAAAATCTTTATGATGACTATTGTATCAAGTTGAAAAAAAAAAATATTGATAATCAATATAAAATATATGAGTAATCTTGCTGACAATACATCTTATATTATGCTAATTTATCTCCTCATCTAGATATGTTTTCACAATGAACACCCAACTATGGCATATCATACAAAGACAATCATAAGACATGATATCATCTTAAATGAGATAATATTTGAGAATGAGACATGAGTATCACAGTACAAAAATACCTACACAATAAGATGCTGGGTAAAAATCTTCACTTTATTTTGAAGAGTGATTAGAAGACTAATATCATAGGAATTGGCGATCAGAACACATTGCTACATGGGAGAGTCTGCGATGCTCTGAACATGCTATGCATGTCCCTTCTCAATAAAAACTCTATGTTCTGTACAATCAAGTATTGTAGTCTCTAAATCATCATGAGCCAGAATTGGAGTAGACCCGAGGATTACCAAGTTGTATGGACTCGAGAGATATTTACTTTCTTTTGAAACTTCACTCTCTCTAGAGTTAACTTGATATGTACTTATTGGTCAATATGATGATTTCATATAAATATTAACATAAAGTGAACCAAATTCAATTGTAATCGATGAGTGAACATCCCTCCTCTTTGGAGGCTCAGGAAAGACTGAAAATTAATTTACTCACATATATCATTTGGACTCTTGTTATAGGCTCGTTAAAAAATGAGTCTAACTTAAAATATATATATATCAATATTTACTAATGCTTAATCAGATTCTGGTTAAAAATACTAGCATACTTTTTAGATACTAGATTAACCAAGAAAATTAAATCTCAAAGTACTAGGTATTACCTTATCTTGTCATAGGAAAAAAAAGATGAACAAAACAAACACACCAAAAATACTCCGAGAGATATTAAATTATTTTTTTTTCAAAATAAATGATTTAAAAAGTCATATAATAAGAAATGATAAAAACAATATTCAATTGATAAAAAATATTTGATTAATACATTTTCGGAAGACTATTTCAAAATACTTCGATTAAAAATTTGAGTTGTCTCAATAAAATATCTATTTATCCTTTTTAAAATATCATTTCATGATGATGTGTCCGTACATGAAGTCAGATATAGAGGTGTCAAACGGGCCGGCCCGGCACGGCACGGCCCGTTTTTCACGTGCCCAGCCGTGCTGCCGTGCCGTGCCGGGCACGGCACGGTTTTTAAAATTCGGGCACGGCACGGCCCGTGGGCACGGCAAGGCCGTGCCGTGCCGTGCCGGCCCGCTCGGGCACGGGCGCACGGCAAGGCAGGGGCAGGCGGGGCGGGTCGGGTCTGTTTGGACCCGACCCGCGGTCTTTTTACCGGGGGCGGGGCCCGGTTGGGTCACGAGTCACGACTCAGTGAGTCGTGACCGTGAGTCGTGAGTCGCGACTCACGAGTCGCGACTCAGGCACGCGGGCCGACGAGTCGTGCCGTGCCAAGGCACGAGTCGTGCCTGGCCAGGCACGGCACGGCTCGTGCCGGGCACGGCCCGGCACGTTGTTCGTGCGGACGGGCCCGGCACGGGCCCGGGCACGTTTTTTTATCGTGCCGGGCCGGCCCAGGCACGGCCGAACCGTGCCGTGCCTCGTGCCGGGCCGGGCCGGCCCGGCCCGTTTGACACCTCTAGTCAGATATATAACCTCAAGATTCATACATAAAGTATGAAAACTATCTGATACATTATTACTTCTACTATTTTTTTTAATATATTCACTAAGATGATTTCATATCTTTTCATGAAATGACTAAAAATAAAAAAAATATAATTTAAAATAAAAAAATGTAATTTAAAATAAAAAAAAGGTAAAACCTATATAATTATCAATCAATATGATAAAATATCCGAACTTCTTTCTAATTTTATCTCTAGTGAGCTTTTATTTTTCTTCTAAATGTATCAGATCAAATGAATCTTTGCTCACCCAAATCTGATGGACAAAAAAAAATATCTTACAAAATATATCAAAGAGAGATCTTATACCAGACATTAGCAAATATCTAAAAAATAATCAAAATCGACATTATTTATTTAATATATATTTATTTTAATAGTTATTATAGTTTCCATTTGTTTATAGTTTCACAAATTCTTTTTATTTGTTGTTTATTTTATTACATATGAGAATACTCAACATATGAGCTGTCCCAATTCATATTGCTCATTATATAAGGATACATAGTTGTACATTATTTTTCATGATAATTATTGATATTTTGAATTTATTTTCATCATGTTATTAGAGCCAGTACCTTAGAGAGCACAATACTATGATTTGTAGAGAGAGAAGTGCATGTAGATAGTAACATCACAATCACAGATACACTATGTGTACCATTGCATGCATGTACAATACATCTTTCCAAAGAAGGCGCACATAATGTGTGCCCTCCCATCTCTCCATCGCATGGCCATTGCATGAGATGTATGTTGATGCCAACTACATCAATGTAGATGGTGCAAAGTGCAATGTGTAACAATGAGTGCAATTTCATGTGCATATGTACATATTCATGCGCAAGTGTGTGACAGTGTGTGCACAAGTGTGTGATAGTGTATGATAGTATGTGTGCAAGTATGTGATTGTGTGTGATAGTGTGTGTAAGTGTGTATGTATTCTTCAATCATTTTTGACTATGTGTCCTTTCAAATTTTGAATAATATAAAAATTATTTAGCATATTTTCTAGAAATGTTAAAATTAATTAATTTATTTATTTATTTTTTTGATTATTTTAGTATATAAAAAGTACAAGTATTTTTCATTAATGTCTAGGATAATATTAGAGAGTGATGAAATATTTCTAAAGCAAAACTCATTTTTTAGTGAATTCGGGAATAATAATAATCTAAAGATATAATTAGACTCATTATTTTTCCTCATTCCCCTATAACCCCACTTAAATTTCTAGTTATAAGAGACTATAGAGGATCACCACCAACTACATATGAACTTATTGGTTCAAATTCTGATTATCCTCCTATGAGTATGGAATCATCATTTGCTCTGACAGATATAAATCATATCAACTCTGAATAAAGTGAGATTTCCACGGAGAGATAATTTACCTTGAGTCCAGATGACACAATAAATAGTATAGGAATTTACTATAGTTCCTAGTCACGATGAGTTGAAAACTAGATAATTTACTACCCATAATTTAGAATTTATACTAAGAAAAAGAAACAAGTGCATCATGTAGGAATTATTTCTATTTCACTTATATCATACTTTTTAACATTATTTTACAAAATAGTAAAATAATTAATTTAATACAAATATTTAAAAAATAATAATATATTAAAATATATGTATCAAACAGTAATAACATTTACTGTTTGAATCATAAAATCATACATTAGACTTCCCATGTTACATTCTTTCACAAAAATATGATTATTAAAAAGAAAGAATAAATATTTAATTAAAATATTTTAGATAATGTATAAATCAACCAAAAATTAACTCATCAAATAGTTACCCTCTTATATTATTTCTTACATTATACTCTTTCAGATCAAGCATAATGGAGATACAACATTTAACTTTCCTCATAATTTTTTAAAAACATTTATTTTTTCATAATCTCTCCACAAAACATAAGATGAAACCAAAAACTTTGAGTTTAATCTTTCTTGGTTATTTTAGTATATAAAAAGGATCCACATTTTTTTATAAGAGTTTGATATAATGTTAGTGAGCACTAACATTATTTATTTGAGCATATTTTATTTTTTACCGAGTCTGAAGAATAAGAATCCATAAAACATATTTGAATCCATTACTTTTACTTACTCTTCTATTATCCCACTTGGCTTGGACCTCTAGTTAAGTGACATGGACATGTATTAGCTATCATTGAACTTATTGGTTTAAATTATGATAATATTCATATTTAAGTCAATATATGTATCAACAAGTATAAATGACTTCGAAGAGAGTCTAACTTTCAATGAGAGAAAATTTACTTTGATTTTAGATGATTCAATAGTCCATGCAGATATATTTTATTTCCTGATCATTATGATCCAAAAATTAGGATATTTGACTGCCTAAGAATTAGAGTTTATAATAGGAGAAAATGACATATGCAGTTGTACTCTATTTAGAGCAAATAATATCTTCCAAAGAGCTAGATAATCTTATGGCCAGCGACTCTAATCTTAATCTTTTGATCTACTGACTAGCTAGAAAAAAATTATTAATTTTCTATTTAAAAATTGACATAATGGTGAGACATGCAAATAAAATATCATCATGATTCACACCTAGTCCAGAAGTTGGACTTCAAGGACAACACTCCATTCTATTTGCTAAGTTCTTAATTACTAATTATTTGTTTAAGTTAAAATATTTTATTATGTTATTCCTATTAGTTGACATAAGACTAAGAATTCTATGATAATTAGAACGAAAGTAAATTTGTATAATAGAAATTATTTTAGAATCTTCCAAAAATCTATCCAGAATACTCAAGTTAATAATCAATTTCGTCACATCTTCACTCACAAATTCATTGCGATAAATGAAGATGGTCAATTTACCCGATGTTGATACAACTTCAATGATCTTATAGCTCAATTATGTTTACCTAAAAACTAATGCATCATGTATTTTGGTATATTGATCAACATATCTTTTAAGGTGAGCGATATCACAAGTATTCCTACATGTATATATTTTTTTATAATATATACTATACAAAATCTTTTTCGACACTCCAAATATATATATATTTTGATTTTGTTTAATACATACATATTACTAAATTTTGCTTCTTTTTATGTTTCTTAGGAAATTGAGTGAAAACAATAAGAGAAAACCTAGTTTTGAATATGAACCTTTCAGTCAAGTAATTGTTATTATTCAACATTTATCATTTTTTTTGTATGAGATTGAATTGAGAGTAGGAGAAAAATAATAATACTTTTAAATTATTTACATTTTTTAAATATACAAAATAAAATTAATTGTTTAAACATAATCACAATGTATACCTTAACTTTATGTGTTTATAAAATACTTTAGATATGAACCTCATATTTTTGTGCTTGAAAGTTAACTACTCACGAAACTAACATAAACATGACATACAAGACATGTTAAAATTATAAATTATTTAACAAAATAGCACAAATAGGATACACTATGAATTTAAGAATAACAAAAAGAGAAAAAAAGTATAATATAACTATAAAAATAAAAATATATCAATTAAGTATTTATAAAAAAATTTTTAAATTAAATAATTTTTTTTTTTTTACATATTTTAGGGCAGAAATTCGAAAGCTATCAAATTTTTACAAATAAGTGGTCGAATGCAATCCAATGGCTCAAAAATATTTTCACCTATAATGGGTATAAATATTTTAGCTAACAAGGCAACAATAACCATTAAAAAAATAACTACCCTTTCTAAAAACCCCGTGCTAATGGGTCATGCTACAATGTCGGACCCACCTGGCTCAACATGACTAAGATCCATGCAAAACATTGATTAATCATACTGTGCCAGACATGGATGAATCATGTCGTGCCTATGTTGCCCAACCCATTTGACTCATCAACATTCCTAGTTTACACCTTGTTTCATCTAACTACATGTCATGGAACTTTATGCATCAGCTTGAAAGAAAATATTATAATTTTAGCTTGTTTCTAGTTCACACCTTGTTTTTATTTTTTATTAATTTTATTAAGGACAAGAGCAATCGAAATATGAGATACCCACTCTAATTTGTCCTTCATATAACTATATATATTATATGTATAATAACAATAATTCTGTCATACTATATGTATAACTATAAAAACTTTATGCATAGCTATATTTAAATATATAATTAACAACATATATTTAATATATATTTTTATATATTAGGATAAAAAATGTATATTAGTATATCTATACCCTATACATAACTATATGTATAAATATATGAAATTATATGAAAAAATATATATACATACATGTATAAATATAAGTTTAACTATACGTGTAAACATGTAACTATATTTATAATTATATGTATAAAAACATACAACATAATGTTTAACTATATGTGTATAAATATATATATATATATATATATATATATATATATATATATATATATATTTGTATAACTATAAAAAAATCTATATAAATAAATATAGCTTTATTTTAATGATGTATTCATATATGTATACATATATGTAAATCTATATAATTGTTTATAACTTTGTATGCATTTATGTATAACTACTTATAACTTCTTGTATGCATATATCTATATATAACTATATGTTTAGCTATACATAACTATTTATAACATATGTATACAAACAAATAATTATAAATGGGAATATACTAATTTGTTGACTAACTTGAAATTAAATGGCTAAAGATATAATATCAATAATATGTAAGCACATAACATGAGAGTGTCTGTTGGTCAGGCTCATATAATACAAATAATGCTCATAACTATATGTACTAGCCTCTCCTGCGAAACCTCGCAGGAGAGGCTAACACAAAATTCCCTACTAATTATGAGGATGATTTCGTATAAGAATTATTTTTGAATTGTTATTTATTTTTATCTACGTGTAGCAAATAATTATGATATTTTTTTGCAGGTTTGAATTTTTTTTATTCTGGTTTTGTTCTTTGCTTTTCTGATTAACCTAATTATGAATCTTTGCAGGACACATTATGTGAGGCACACGAAAAAATTCTGATTCAAAGTATTCAGACATTGTCACGGTCCTTCCAATGCATGGCTCTTAAATATACCGATTTCAGCTTTATCAAAAGGAGGGCTAGCTTATTTTATCTTTATTATTCTTAAAACAATTTATTTTTGCACTTTCTTTTTCTCTAAACATAATTGCTGGACATCTTTTGGATTTTTGTTGAAGCTGTATGACAATCAACTTTAATTTGTGTTTGTTCATGTCTATAATAATTATTTATATATATATGTGAATATGTTTGTGTCTTCGAATTTTTTGGGTAGAGTTTTAGCCTATTATGGGTATGTAAAATCATATTTTCAGCAATGGCAACGGCGGCGGCAGTGGTGGTAGTGCCGGCAACGGCGGCAGCAGCTGCAGCATTGGCAGCTGCATCAGTGGCAATGGTAGTAGTGGGAGGAGCGACGGCAACATTGGGAGCAACAACAACAGTAATAAATGCGGTATATACGTACATATAATACTATAGTATTTTATGTACATATATACTGAGTATATTTATACTCATTATATATCTACACATAATAATGTAGTTTTTATGTATATATACTGTAGTAATATATGCACGAGTAAAATGCTAGTATATATTTACATATATATTGTAGTATTATATATTTATCAAAATATACCTTTTTTTTATTTTAATTTTACTGAGTGGTTTAAATTTCATATAGATATGATACCTCATTGTTCCCCATACAAAATTTATATAAGTGATGAGATTTTTCTCTAGACATAATGTGCCGTGACTTGGATAGCTTTGTCGCAGTAGAAAAATGGTAATCAGAGGAGTAGAGGGAGAGAAAGAAATGTCAATGAATGGATAGATTATACTTTATGCACTGTCGGTAGATACATTTATGAATAAGATGTAATAAAATTTTGTTATTTTTTTTAATTATGTAAAATTTTGAATTAGAATAAATTATTAAATGATTTTATTTATAGTTTATTCTTATTCAATTTGATACAAAAATATTAAATTTTTTAATTAAAAAATTTTAAAATAAATTAAATTTTGAAAATAGTTTTAAAATTAAAATAGCTATAAAAATTTTCCCTAGCTAAATTTGCTAGCGAAAATTTCCTTGCTAAATTAGTTAGGGAAAATTCCCTAACTAATTTAGATAAGGAAAATTCCCTAGCTAATTTAGCCATAAATATTATTATTTTAGCAAAGGATTTTTTCATCGTTAAATTTATTATCTAGTGACTATTTCTATTTAGCTTGGGAAATCTTCCATCATTATTTCTATTTAGTGACGGAAAATCTCATTTAGCTTGCTAATTTAGCTAGGATAATTATTTTGTTAGCTAGGGATTTTTCTGTCGCTAAATTATTAGCTTAGGACACTTTCTCTCGCTAAATTTTAGCGAGGAGCACTTTAAATAGGGAATTGATCTGTCGATAATCTGTCGCTATATCCCATTTAGTGATAGAAAATGCTCATTTAGCTAGGGAATTGTCCCTAGCTATATAAGAATTTTCTTGTAATGGTTTTAGATGATCGTGGTAATGGGAATGGCCAGAACTACGCATTTATCATTATAAACCAAAATTATGACACTGATAATAAGCTACAAATTTAGTCATTTCTCCAGTATAAAAGTCTCGGCTCTAGAAATGGCTATAAATCGATTATTACTCCCTATAATTTTCTATAGCTAAAATATATGAAATTTGAAATAGAGACATGGTTTTTTCTTTGAACTTACTGGCTTTGTAATGAGAAAGTCCTAGAACTAGAGGTTTACCTATCTTTGAGTATTTGTTGGGTACCTGATTACTGTGACATAGAATTAATATATTTTTCATAAAAAAATATTATGAGCTAGTGCATTTGTGACTCCAAAAATATTTTATAACCAAAAAATATATATTGCATGGTGAAATAATTATATCAATGAGGTAATACAATTATGACTTACAAAGATTGCCATGAATATTTATATATAATTTGGTCAAAAATTGATATCAAAATTATCTTATAGTTCAATAAGATGCAACAAAGTTGAAACACAAGAAACAATATGATGTAAATAAATTATAACTCTACACCTTCCCAATAATCCACCTTGTCTCCACTTCATATAAAAATCATACAATTTCATATCATTCATCATAATCCATCAAAAATCATAATTTAGTGAAATTGTTTATTTTAAAACTAATTTATATACAAAAACATAAAAAATATTCACCAAAATAGATAGTTTTATTTTATATTTGGTATACCCAATAATTATTATACTAAACAATAAACTTTTAGGATAATATTCTATAAACTCACATATTAATTGAGATTTGATTCATCTAAGATATACATAATAGATGGCCTTATAATATAATTTATACTTTTGATTTCATAACTATCATGCTCACATATGATTAACTTACCTTAATATTATGTTTTAAAGTATAAGTTTGTCTTATGAATCATGATTAGATGAGATATCAATGAAATTATATTATTATATATAAGTTTACATTGTGACATAGCTATTATTATCCACAAAAATAGCACATACAAACCCACCAATAATAAAATTCTAATTTTAATTCGTCACAATTATGGTATCCATCAATAACCAAACCATAATACAATCCAAATATAAAAATCATTAATTAAGAATTTATCACACAAAATCACATATACAAACTCTAGACATCAATTTAGCCTAACATTTGAAAGGAATTCACATATTCAATTCAAAATATATCTTATGTAATTTTTCATTTCTAATATAGTGCTCGAAATGTCTCGAAATTAAAACCTAAATCCATAATATTTATTTGTGTGCCTTAAATTTTTCTCTGAATGAAGCCGAAATTCTCACTCCCCATAGAAATTATGTTTCTGCCTTGTTTCATTAATTTTCTTGTGTATATTCCTCAGTGTTGAAAAAATTATACTTCCTAAACCCATGCCTTTGGTACTTTTTTTCATGCCCTCTAATGCATTTCAAATATTTCATATTTTGTACTTTTATACTTGAATGGATGGATATGAAATTTAAGTTGAATGTTATAACTTTTAGGAATATCATAGCTTTATCTTTTCATCTATATACCATAAATTTACGATGCTAAAAATGAGCTATGACTTTTGCCTCTTTTTCTTTTTATTCTTAGAATAGTCATGACTAAATATTTAGTCTCCATAACACAAAGTCATAATACTAAAAATAAGTTGTGATTTTTTTTTACTCTTGTATCAAATCATTATGATATTGAGAATGGCCAGAATTGTATATTTTATCTCAATAATGCTAAGTCTTGGCACTAGGAATAGTCATGGCTTTTGTATTTTATCTTTATAACCCTAAGTCACAATATTAGGAATGAGCCACTTATTTCATCATTTCTTCTAAGAAAATATTTACTGGAACTCTCTATAGTTGAAAGTCATTATTTTGGAGAAGCACTATAACTTTTGTGTTAGTCTTGGTGACATTGTAATGAGAAAGCAATTGTGCTGGAAGATGTCAAAACTTTTAGCATTGATAAAATATTTTGTTACTATGATATAAAATTAATATCACATTCATATAAAATATTCAAGCTAATGTGGCAATGACTCTAAGTACGATTTATAGCCAAAAATAATATGTAACGTATTAAATAAATTATGTTAATAAAGTAGTAGTGTCATGATATATGAAGATTGTAATGACTATTTGTGTAAACTTCAATCAATAATGAATGTCAAAATAACCTTATATGCTAAATGAGGAATAACAAATTAGTAACACAATGAATGTTATGACTTTATATAACTTTTCAATCCCCTCGATCTCAGCAAATCACCAAGTCTCACAATTCACCAAAAAATTACCTAATTTCACAAATATTGATCATAATCCATCAAAAAGTATAATTTAGTAAATATATTTTATTTAAAACTCATTTCTATACAATTACATCATGAATAATTACCAAAATAACAAGTATTATTTGGTATATGACATTAAATAGGCTTGAAGAAGTAAAAGATCATACTAAAAAAATTAACCTTGATATCTAATATCACTAATTGAAGTAAAAAGTCATTGATCAACTAGCTATAAACATTAAATGTAGCAATGCTTGGAGGTAATCTAAGAATTTTTTTTTCTATATGGTGTGAAGAAATAAAAGATTATGTATTCATTCACATAAATCAGTGTGGATATTTTATGCACCTACAAATTTAAGTCACCGAACTCAAACCTTACTACAACTCTCTTACACATCTCAAAAAAGAAGTATCTCCATCATCTAGATTTACAATGACACTCAAACCTAATCATAGAAAATACTTACGTGGTATGAAAGGAAAGTTTAATTTATTTTTTTATGAGAGAGATTAATTGTTTAATAATGTGTAATGACTTTAGTGCGTGAGTTTTTACAAAAAATAACTTTAAATAGAATGATTTCATGAAATTATAATTCTGATGGATTGTGATGAATAATAGTGAAATCTAGTAGTTTTTTTTACGAAATATAATACTCGATGGAATTATTGAGGAAGTGAGTAAAAAGTTATGTAAAGTTATAGTACTTCTCATGTTATGGCTTATATACATCTTAAATAGTATATAATGTAATTTTAATATTCATTCTTGACCGAAACTCAATACAATTAGTCATAATAATCTTTGTATATTATAACTCAATCACCTCTCTGACATGATCATTTCACTATGTAACATTTTTTTTGCTACAGAACTTTCTTGGTGTCATAGCTATACTAGCTCGACAATATTTTAATTACTGTGAGATTAATTTTTCATCGAAGTAGTCAAGTTCCCCGCTAATGATAAAAGTTGTGATATTTTCCATGACCATGATTTCCTTTTTTACATAGAAACATATACTAATGAAAAAGTCCTAGTAATTTTTTAGCGTCATGCCTTTTGGCTATATATAGTAATAGAGAGTATTTACTCAAGCCAATGTCATTTCTAAAGCCATGACTTTCAACTATGGAGAAAAAGACAGCCATGGACATTCTTAATGTAATGACATTGGGTTATACAAAGAAAATACATAAGTCATAACCATTCATGGTATCATGATTTCATGTTATAGATGATAAATGAATGAGCATGGACCATTGCCATTTCCATCACTTTGATTTTCATGTGATAGAAAGGAAATGCAGGAGTTGCGATCATTCCCATCATTGCAACTTCATGTTACATAAATTAAATGCATGAGCCACAACCATTCATAGTGTCATTGTAATCTAATAAAGCAAAGAGACAAAAGTCATAATTTTACCAACACCATAAAATTGCATTATAAAGAGACACATATAAAGTCAGCCATTTTCCAACACCATGACTTTCCACTTGAAAACACACCCAAACAAGTGAGTATAAAATTGGGATTTAGACTAAAATCAAAAAAGAGAAAAAATGGAGAGGGAAGAGGCAAGAGAGGTCATGAAACCAATAAACATAGGAGGGAGCCATTAACTGAGGAAAGATGCAAGTATAATTTATTCGAGCAACTAAATATAATATCTTAAAGAAATTTATACAAAGAGTTTGAGTGTATCCCATAGAAACTACGTAAGTTTTTAATCTTTTAATCAAACTATCAGCAAGATATATGATTGTAAAAATTCAATGATAACCCACATTATCTTTACAAGGAGGTAAGGCAGTAAGTTCCCAAGTATTACACTCATGGAGAGCATGAAGCTCATCCTCCATAGCAACTCGCCAATTGAGACGAGCCATAAATTCAATATGTGAGCAAAGAATAAATATACATGAATAATGTATATTTTACAAGGAAATAGTAAATGCATAATATGGACATAAATGAGTGGGCACAAGATTGTGAGTGCTTCTACATAAAGATAGTGAATCAAAATAATCCAAAGACAATTTCAATGAATATAGAGATAATTTATATTTTAGATGGTGAACATGAATAAAATAGATATATCCAAAAACTCATGGAATCATAAAAGATAAATCTATAGTTTAATAAAGATCAATATATAGAGGTTTAAATTTGAGAATTGATGAAAGTATGCGATTAAAGAGATGACACATAGTTAAGACATATTAGCTATAAAAAAGATAATGAACTTTCATATAAAACATAATAGAATGAGCAATATCAAGTAACTATCTATTTTTCCTCTTAGCACCCTAATTTGTTGGGGTGCAATTACGCACAAAATAAATGAATTACACCATGGAATACACAAAAGTTATTAACAATAGATGAATAATATTCAAGTCCATTATCATATTCAATATTTTAATGGAAAAACTCAATTGAGTTTTTTTTTTCTTGATAAAAAATATCTAACACATGAGAAAACTCAAATCTTTGTTTTAATAGATTTACATAAATCATATGAAAGTGAATGCCAATAAAAGTGAAAAAATATCAAAATCCCAAAATAATAGGAATTTGCATAGGGTGATGATATTAAAATATTAAAACCCCAAACACCCGAATGAACAAGAGCAAAAGATTAGTTACTTATATTATTGATCATAGCTCACATGACTTGATGATGCTTTTCAAGCCGACGTGACTCACACTCTAGAGAGTGTTATGGGACAAATGAGAGATCAAGATGTCGAAACATAGACACCTATAAAGAACTTAGCACATGACCAAGGAAATAATGCCACCAAGTTAGTGTCACAATATTGGAAAGTGTATAGATAGGTAGCCTTGGAATATATAATAAGATGGAAAAAAAGTAAATATACAATTAAGTTTTTTTTTTGTGATATGAATAATGAAGAAAAAATTCATTAAAAATTTTGGAATATAAAAAGTGGAGCATGGATAATAATCAAAATTCAAGCACACATTATCCTTTCCAATAATATGAGATTTAGCCCCAACAACTAATGTAATAAGTGATTTTACAGTATATTCTTTTAGATTACCATATAATGATTTATCATTTGAAATAATGCAAGCAGCTTTGGAATCAATCTGCCAAATGGAGTTAAAATGGGATGAACAAGCTTGATTACTTGAATGAACAATAGAAGATATATGCTCTGGCATGATGGATGAATTACCTGAAAAATTTATTGGCATGACTTTATGTGCATATGTAGATATGTTGTGAGAAGTCATAGTAAGAGTAGGTTCATAGGTTTATTATTTATCAAAAAAAAATAAAGAGTAGGTTCATAGGTAGAATGGTTAGCTCAATATGGCTTACCAAATTTCACCCAATAATTTTTTACGATGTAATTTGTCTTATGATAAAAATAATAATATCTATCTATACCACGTGCTACTCTTAGTCCATGACTTTTACCTCTACCACGAACATCACTTGAAGAGGCAAAAGTTACCCATTCTAAGAGGATTTGTAATGGTTGATAAAACATAGTATCAATATTTTGAATATGACAAAATATTTCACTCGCCTCAAGAAGAGTAGACTAGGAGATAATTTGATTTCGAGATGATTTATATACATGATCCAAACTAAACAAAAGTTTCATCGTTCTCAACATATTTCACTAATTTTCTATCTCATTAACATCGGTAGTAAGTTGCTATAATGTATTTATCTACCCTTACAACAAATCTATTTCAGCAAAAAAATTATGTAATGAGCATCAATTTTATTGACAATCAAAAAATTGCTATAGAGTTGACATTAATCATGAGTTATTTTTAGCTTATTTAAATCTCTAATTCAAGGTATCTCATAGACCTTTTGTAGAATCACAGGGCATATTTATGATTAAAATAGTGGGTTCAATTGAATACCAAATCAAACTTCTTATTTGTGCATCCTCTTAAATCTACTTTGTGTTTTTGACATCAGTGGATGTTAGCGCCAATTCAGTCAAATACTTCTGTTTATTTTGGCCAATTAAATATGCACTTACTCCATTTGACCACGAATAATTATTATCATTCAACTTGATAAAAGTAACAAGCTATTAATTAGTACTTGAATTTCCCATATTCATGCTAATACTTATTCATAATAATATAACTAGCGATGCATGAACTAACTATCAATACATTAGTAATTCACTAGCTACTTCATTATCAACCACAACCACATCGAATCAAAGAAGTTTTCCATGAAACAACAATGAAAAATCCACCATTAACTACACTAAGCATGAAGCAGATGCCAAAAAATATTTATAAATAGTAATGCCTTAAATTTTTGCACTATAAATCACAAGACAAATACGCGCATATAATATCATGTAAAACATCACATTCAATGAACTTTAAATTTTGCACTGTAAATCATATGAACATATTTTAACGCATACACAAATTCATATCAACTACTAATAACACATTATTTATAAACTCCAAACTCCCATTGATACCATGTCAATTTTATCTAATATTAATAACCACTACATAATTTTTTGATAGTGGAAACTTATTGCTTAAAAAAATAATAATCACTACATAAGCATAACAAAAAACATAATGACTAAACATCCCTTACTAAACAAAACAAAATTCACCAAAATACAAACTAACCAATTTTTTTCTTTCAAAACTCAAGGTTATAGTACTTTTAAATATGTATTTATTGAGATATAGTAGACTTACAAATAACTCGAAGAAATTTAGAAAATTTTTGAAGGATAAATCTTGATTTATATGGATTAAAGAAGGAAATTATAATGAGAAATGATCATTGACCATAACTAATTTATAGATAGAAACAAAAACCAACTGATTTCTCTAAAAATAGATAATCAATAGTTTTCTCAAAACTCAAGGCCATATTTCTTTTAAATATGTATTGGTTAACATATACCAGACTTTTAATTATTTTGAACGAAAAGATAAAGATTACAATTTTATCTATGTAGTATTTGATTATTAAAAAATAAATATTGATGAGATCAAATTTATGTTCAAATATTTTATTTGTTGCCCACATTTTACACTATCAGATATTTTGTTTTATATTCATTTAATCTGATCAGTTTATTAAATAATAAAAAAGACATATACTACAAATGATTCATAATGATTAACACATAATTTCTTACATTTATAATGATTATACAAATTACCTTAACTTGAAAAACCCAAAAATAAAATTGAAGATAGAGGTGTCAAATGGGCCATGCCGACTTGACCCAGCCCGTTTGACACCTCTAGTTGAAGAATAAACTAATCATGATAGAGAAAAAGCTTCTACTAGGATAACTATATGAACACAATTATTATCAGACAAAATAATTAGGTAGAAATTCGATCTTAAGTTATAATCAATGATATAAAAAATGGGGTATTCCATGATACATCACTTTTTAATCTTGTTATATATTGAGTTCAACAGTATCTACGTTGAGTTTTTAGGCATCTCAGAGTGCAAATTGACGAGCTGAGTGTCATGTTTTGGTCTTAGTTTTATTAATTATGAGCTTCAACTTCAACGAAGTTACATATCATAAATAACTTAACTTTTATTTATCACAAGGGTAAGTCACAAATGAAATATAAACACACCAAAAAGATAAAATGAAAAATTTCAGAATAAAAATATATTATAAATAATTTTGATAGTATATATATTCTTTTATATATAAAACTCATTATATAAATGGTCATGAATATATCATATGTACTATGTAGCATATCCCAAATGCCAAGTTAAAATGGAAATTCATAGAGAATTTAGAATGTATACTATACTTTCTAAGAACTCATCCAAACTTTTTAATTTAAAATTGTAAAATTTGTTCAACTTAGGTGGTATTTGTTTTTTTTACTTAATGTTGGATATACTTTTTTTTTGAGATTAATACTAAATAGTACTTAATAGTATTAAGTAGTAAGTTGTTTTTTTTTTATTTAACGCTGAATAGATAAGTGGAGATAGAAGTGAGGATTTTGATTGGGTGAGAGTGAGTTTTTTATGAATGTAAAAAGTCAAAATGTTTAACTTTTTTATTTTAGCTATTTTTTCAAAAAATGTAGTGATGAGTTAGTAAAAAATAAAAAAATAAATGGCTGAATGTTGAAATCAAATTAGTTTAAGCATTCATGCAAAAAAATAAACACGCCCTTAGGTTATTGAAAGATCGATAAATGGGCCAGGTAGCTTCCGAGATGCCTAGGCAGACTGGGCCGATCCACCCAAACCACAAGTTTAAAAGTGGTGTGCGTGTGCTAGTGGAGCTTGCGGCGTGCCAAGGCGAAGTTGCCACGTAAGTTTCTTGGCAGTCTTCTCGCCCAATGGGGAATGAATCCAAAGACGTTTCCTGGAGCGAGGGAGAGACTTCTAGCGGTGACACGCTCGTACCCAAGCCCAGTTTCTTCTCCGAAGGAGAGAGAGTTCTCGCGTATCACGGTCCCTGCGTTTACGAGGCAAAGGTATCATTCCCGCTCCGGTAGCTGTGCAATTTCATGCCAACTACTTAGTTTATATTTATTTTCTGCGAGCTGATCTAGAGTAGCTTATGGTTAAGATCGAATCGTTTTGATCCCCACCCCAAACCCCTGTAATTTACGTCCTTCAAATTCTTATTACTATATATCAGGTTCAAAAAATTGAACTCCGAAAGAAGGAATGGAAATACCTTGTTCATTACTTGGTAAGATATCAACATCTTTTCCTTCTTTTTTCTTGAGTGCATGTTTTTTTAATTCGCCTGTCTTTTAGTGACACATTTCTCTTGGGTTTCCTTCCGATTTGGTTAGTGCACAGAGACAGACGGATCTTACTTGGAATTACATAATTGCTACCCTAATAAGGTGTTTATGTTTGTTTTTTTTTTGCAGGGATGGAATAAGAGGTGAGTATGCTTTCGGTTGTTATTGAAGTTTCTTGGCGGAAATGGAGCAATTAATGTGGCAAATAATGGAAGCCTTGGATTTGTTTTATGTCTTTGATTGCATCAATCATGACGAGACGTAACTAATAAAATGCTAGTGCAAATTGTCGTCTTCAACCATAATATCAACAGCTAATTGTTTCTTCAACCTTCCTTTTATCTCGAATAATATTACCCCATTTGTTTAGAAATGGCACTCAATTGAAATTTACCAAAGATACATTAAGAAAAACATGTCTTATATTGCTACAAAGTTGTAAAATACTTATGAAATTTTTGGTTGATATGTACATGGATTTATTTTGACAAAATTGTTCTTAGTTGTCAATTACTCACAAATTGATCCAATTGAAAACAATCCATTTGAATTAGTAATTTTATTTCATCTCTTGCTATAGTTTCAGCCTCTGATCCACAACACTAAAATTTTACTTGGTGCAATACTAGTTATTTTTTTTTTCTATTCTCGCTCAATATTTTTTATCTAATATGTTTTACCAAGTGCTCTATCTCTATCATTATAATAAGAAATTTCATTTTCTTAAATGATATTTTATTATCAAAGGTGAAAATCTACATGCTAATTCATGATGAATATGTTTGAAAATTAATTTCAATTGAATTATGTGATAAAATATTGACTGAAAAATGTGATTTTTGATTGATTTTTGGTAAATTGGGAAATTTATTATAATTATCATAATCATCAAAATATATTTTCTATATACTTAGTGTCTTTCTTTATTAATATGAATGTTAGTTCTCTAATAATGTGGTTTTCATGTACATTTTATACTAATCTAACTAATGATTTTTTTTTATTGTTCATATATAAGTTTTAAACGGATTGTCTATTTTTCTAATTTAACTTATTAATTTAAACGGGTTCATTTTTAACTTATTAATTTACTAATCTAACTTATTAATTTAAATATTTTTGTTAAATTAAGTAATATTAAAATCAAAAAAATATCATTGAGTTGTAATGATATTTTATCATCAATCAATGATAATTTGATGAATCTGATAATTTTTATTTAAGTTAGATATTTAATATGTTTTTAATGATATATTATTGATATATGTGCTAGTTTGCTTTCTTTGTTGATAAGAATTGCTTTTTCAATAAAAATAGATGATAATTCAAAATATTTGAATTATTTTTAATGAAATTTAATGATTTTTGATAAATTTTATTGACTTAAAAAGTTTGGTTAATGACTAAAATATTATTGATTCCATTTTATATTTTTGATTAACAATTCAAATTGTGTTTTAAAAGTTGCTTGAAGCTTCTCTAAATTTGAGTTGCTAGATCATTATTTCAAATCATAAGCTTTGAATATTTTTGAATTGATACATTTTTGTTCATTGAGGCATAAACTATGAGGTAAAGGTTCCTAAAAAATGTTAGAATTGATAAAAAAGTTACCTAATACCAGTATTGATTTTTTAATTGATAAAAAAGGATCTTAAAACCTAAGTTTTTTTACTTTTTAGTCACTTCATTAGTAGTTGATTGTGCTCACCTATTATGATATTACGAACAAACTTAACAAATGTTAAAATTCAATGTGTATAACTATGGTGGCCCTTACTTTAATAAAAGTGAAGTTTATAATTATATACTTTAATGTTAATTTGGCAATGTGTGCTAGGTCAAAATCAAATGTGCTAGCTCAACTTAACCCCTCTTGCTCAACTTGACATATGAGGTCAATAGAAAAGAAATTGAAAGTTAATTTCTTCATGCTGAAGCTAAGGAATAATGTAAACATTGATGTAGACTTTGATATAATAATGTAAACATTGTTTAAAGATATGCTATTAATATTAAATTGTTAAATTAGCAAATTGAAAGAAATGAGTGTAAATTTTCTCATTCAATGAGTTATGAGAATGAAGATATTATTCATGATATTGATATAATAATTCATGTGAAAGAGGTTGGTGAAAATTTAAAATCATACAAAAGAAGAAAGAATGAGATTTTCATTGAAGCCATCTTTAATGATAATAAGTGATTATTTAGAATGATGTAATTATGTGTTTAGCTTATTTTATTTGTCGCACAAATTATTCAAATTCTTATCAACATTAATTCAAAAATTTAAAAGTAAAAAGTGTGTTAAAAGAATAAAATAACAAAAAAAAAAGTTGGAATGATGATAATTATATTTACATTCAAGATAATAATTATTGGGCAATCGCGTTTTCACGGGTAGTGAGATTAAGAACAGAAAACAACAGAAACAAGCAATATCCCAATCCACAAGCATCCACGACAGAATCAAAACGAGAAATCAACACAGAAATAACGTGGTTCGCTAGTAGCTCAGTACGACTAGCTACCTCCACTAGAAAACGCTTATGCGTTACAGATTAAAACCAAAAATAGTATGTCTTACAGTATGCAGCATTCGGCAGTCGTGAAATCGCGCAGAGAGAGAGGAGAACGAAGATAAACAGTTCAACCGGGTCAAAAACAGCCACCCGAAAAATAAATACAAATTATTTCATAAAAAAATAAATAGCCGGTTCATTTAACCGAAGCGGGTCGGATCATGGACCGGGCCAGGCTTTGTTCCAAAAATTTCAGCCCTCCGTTATTGTGCTACTGTTGCATCTCCGGGTTTTTAATATTTTTTTTCCTGCACTTACATGAAAATATTAAAACAGATTATTAAGTTAAAACAAATTACATGTACAGCAATAATGATAAAAAATAAAATGATGAGCATGAGAATAATAATAATAAAATTTTTATAGAGAATTTTTTACTTGCATTATTTTGTATGTGTTTTGTTTGTTATGATATGAATTAAGTGTTCTTTTAATAACTATGATATATTTATGAATTTTGTTCAATTTTATATGTTTTTTTATATATAAGGCGCTTCCACTTTTATGCAAATTGATTCTAGTGTTAATTTCGGGTGAGAAAAATAGATTGATTTTCATTTTTTTATTCTATAAGATTATGATTCAGTTAAACTCAATGATATTTGAAATGTTTTTGATGATACTTGGTGAATTTTTTTTTCAATTAATTTTTTTTGTAAAATTTTAAGATGCAATGCAATTATGTTTGATGGTTTTCAAAAGGTGATATGTTCAATTTGTTTACTTGAGTGATATTGTTTTATTATATTTGATAGTATTTTGTCATGGATTCGTTGGTTATTTGATTTTATTATTTTTATTTATGATGGAAGCACCTATCATTTAAGTTATCACAATTAAGTTTATTCATTATTTATAGGCTATGGCTTTGTGGTGTTTGTATTAGTGTATTTTTTTTCTTATTCTTTTATAGTTTATTTTTTATTAATTTCTACATAATATTTGAATTAGGGTCTGCAAACCATAAAGATTGCCTATAGGAAATATGATGTGTGCACAACATGATTTTGTGTATGAAGTATGATGTCCAAGAGTGTGAGTACATTGTGCTATTTTGTGTAGCACATGGTGTGTGTAATAAAATAGGTGTGTGAAGGGTGCACATGCATGGTGTAGTACAATGGAAATGTTGGTGTCTTGTGATGGGTGTGAGGTGCAATGTAGTGGCAATCTATATCATGTGATGGATGCACATGTATGCTACAATAAGATATTAATGCAACATTAACATCGACATGGTGCATTAATAATGGATGTTGATGATGCAATACGGTGTGAAGCATGGTGTAGTGTGTGCTTTGTGAGTGTGAATACTGGTGTGAAGTACAATGTAGTATGGTATATGCAACAATGGTGTACAATTAGTGTAATAGTGCCTAGTGGTGCAATGCGGTGTGTTGCTTGGTACACATGTGATAACATGTTGATTTGTACTCATGGATCAAAATTGACATAGACAATGCTAACAATATCTTACCGTCATATTCAATATCTTGGAGACAAGAGTAGTACAAATTATGATTGGAACAATAACAAATGATCTCTCAATATAATATGTACATTATGGGAAAATGGATATTTAATATAGATATATTGATAATTATTTTCAAAGTATATATCGAGGGTAATATAGATTATTTGATGATATCAGCATGCTATTGAATTCATTAAAAGGTTGTCAAAAATCTTTTCTTTGTAAGATAGCATTATTTATTTTTCATTCTTTAGATATTTTTGCTCTCATAATTCATGTTTACTTCAGAATCTTAGCATATTGATTAATAGGAAAATAATCATATTTCAGATAATTGTTTCTTATATATTTCATTCTTGTTTATCTCATAATGTTATATTTAATGATACGATATCTACTATCTTTGACTATTAATATTTAACTTAAGATTTTATATTTTTTCTTCTAACTAAATTGGATCCTGGTCTAGTGATGTCATTATGTTAGATTTTGAGGTCTCTCATATAAGAAAACATACTAGATGTCTTATCATGCATGTTAGACATGCATGAGTAAGGACTAATTTTATATGATTTATTCAAAAATATGGATACTTAGTAAACTTGATATATTTTATCACATTAATTGATCATACTATTTGTTTTATAGTTTTATTTGATTATTTTTTGTTGAAATAGATTTAAATTTTTTTTTTTCAATTATATCATTATAGAATTAAAGAATGTTAATACAATTATAAATATTACTTGGTTTGATTATGTTTTTGGAGTTTATGTCTAATAATTTTTATTATTTATTATATTGATTATTAGATTATATACAATTAGATTTTATGCTTGTATATCTTTTCAAAGTGAGATGTTAGAATGAATGAATAAATATTTTTTTTTGAAATTACTAGGATATTTTTTAAGATATAAGTGTTCTAGAGAGAATTTGGAGAGATGTGATTTTTATTATAAAATATATAATCAATTGAATGTCTTCCTTAATTATTATTCATCATGTATTTATTTAGATCTTTGATAATGAAAATAGATTGTTAAACTTATTTTTTAAAGTTTTAAGAATTATTTATTTTATTTAGGATTTTTTCTTAGAATGTGATATGTTCATACAAAGAGTTTTTTCCTTGATTATTCAAGTAATTAAAAAGGTTACATGTGTTATTTGTTTGGGGGCGATATAGTTACTAGTTCAAATATTAATTGTTTTTGAGTAGAAATTATTTATGCCATTTAGACTTTGTAGGAATTCACATGGAGTATTATAGTCTCTTATTTTGTCACCACTTGATGCTAAAGCCTATAGATTGGAATTTTTAATAAGTTTTGAGCTTAAATTTATGAGAAATTGAGTTTTAATTTTAATGGTTTTTGGGTTTTGATTTAACTTTTGTCCAAGTTAATTTTCAAAGGTGGAGACCAATTGCATCAAACTTTTTGGTGGACAATATACAAATAAATATTAGATTTGTGGCTATTTTTTCACTTATTTAGAAAAAAAACAAAAAAGATTTATTGTTGTTTGCCATTTGTGTTGGGTCTACCATGAAATAATTGATGTTGCCACTAGAGGTGTCAAATGGGCTGATCCAGCCCGGCCTAGTTTTAGGTGGCCCAACCAGGCCACCGTGTCGTGCTTGGCCTAGCATGGTTTCATCAGGCCATCTTTGGCATGGCTCGTCGGCCTGGAAGATGAAGAAATCGTGCTGGGTCAGGTCCATACGGGCTGATTTTTAATTTTTAATATAATTAATTTTTTTTTAGATTTGGTAATAGTTATATATTTTTGTTACTTTAAAAGTTATTATTATTATTTTTAGTAAATAATTAATTTTAATTATTAACTATAAATACATAATTAAATTAAAATTTTTTATTTTATTAAATTTAATAAAATATTAAGTTTATTTATTATAATAAATAACATAAATTTTAAATCTAAATGTGTATCAATGTATGTGTATGAATTAATAAAATATTAAAATGTTAATATGAATAAAAATTAAAAGCCAATATAAAATAAAAATTCATAAAAAAATAATATTCAAGTTTAAAGCATCATTCCACAAAGGCACACACTTAGAGGTTAAGTGGGCTGTGGTGGGCCAACTCGGCATGTTTTTAGTGAGCACGACCATGCTTTTATGCCGGGCTAGGTACGACATGGTTACTATTCTATGCCCTGCTTGGTTCACCACGGCCCACCGACACGGTCGGTAGTTTTACCGTGCTGGGTCAGGCCCTTATGAGCATGTTTAAAAAAATTATATATATTTTTTTGTTTTTAATACTAATGTAATTATAAAATATATATTATATTAAATAATGACATCATGTTTAAAAATTTTAAAATTGTAACTTAAACTGTTGAATAGTTATAAAATTTAATTTTTTAAAATTATGTTTTAATAAATTTAGATTATAATATATTAGAATTAAATTATATAATTTTTAATAAAATTTTTAAATATAAAAATAAATTAAACACATTTTCTTTAACAAAAATTACAAAGTCATAAAGCTTAATGCAAATCAAACGTCCAATTGGCCAATCCCAAACCAAAACAAATATAACGTAACATAAATAAAAACGTGTACAAAACAAAACGTTGAAATCAAAAATTAGAATCAAGAATAACACAAATCGTCAATCGTGTCCGTGAGGCATCAAGTGGCAATGACATGTGGCTTGGCAATGAGTAATGAGCAACGAGCAACCACATTAATCATCAATTGGCATATCATGATCATTATCAACCGTAACATCAAAATCACTATCATATGGATTATCATTATCAGCAATCAACTCATTTGCTTTTGCAGCGGCTGTAGTCCTTGTCCCAACACTATCTTAGATGCTAAACCTTGAATCCTCCCAGTCTTTCATGCATGCTAAGGCTTCAACAATATCTGGATGTAATCTCGATATCCTATCCGAAATCATATTCATTGCAACAGAAAAAGTACTCCGATGCTGCGCTCGACACCGAAAGAGTCAGTAGAACTTGTGTCATCTTAGATGGCATGGGAAAGGTGGATTCAAGATCTTTATCATGGTAATATATCAAGATTTTTAGTATTAGAATATGATAGAATTGAGTAGTAATCGGTATCTAAGGACCGATAAAGCTCGCTCTTATGCGATGGTCCACCTGTCGTTTTTCCCTCGCTTACATAATGAAAAAATCCTCATCTCTGAAAATGATATGCATGTTCGTACTCATAGTCTCATTACTACTACCGCCATATCTAGCATTGCTGTATGTGAAAAGGTTAGTCAACTTCTCATGAATGAATCTTTTAGGTTAGACTTTCAGGTTCATGCATGAGGAAATGTAGGTCAGTGTACCACCTACCCTTTTCACCTTAACCTTAGGGTCTATGCATGCAGTGAGACAGTAAAAAGATGGAATAGTGGACCAGTATTTTAAGTACTTGGTTTTCATCTCTGCTATCATATGGTTTAGTGTCTGGTCAGCTCGATACTTTCTAAAAATATTAATAATGTTGCATATGTATTTGAGTGCAAAGTCGTGAGAGTATAAACCAACGAATATATGTTCGTTATAT
Source organism: Sapria himalayana (assembly GCA_029783825.1). NCBI lineage: Eukaryota > Viridiplantae > Streptophyta > Magnoliopsida > Malpighiales > Rafflesiaceae > Sapria > Sapria himalayana. The sequence goes on from JAREIK010002147.1 coordinate 7,410,018, forward strand.
CATAAAAAATCTACAGGAATTTCATAAATGAAATTTTTGTAGCCCAGTCAGTATCGATAGTAATAAGTTCGTCACTCTTACTATTGATGTAGTCGGATACTACGTGTTTGTATCCAACACATGACTCTAATATCAGGTATGTGTAATTCAACGGTGTCTCATATTCAATTGTAATTTCTTCTTCTTAAGATTCGCAGATAAATAGAGACTATCAAACTCCTGTTGTTTGTGAGGTGTGTGGATGTATTTTAGTGCATTACGTATATTATCTAATGTGAAGGAACACACCTTCATACCCGCTTGTACAATCATGTTAATCAGATGACACATACATTTGACATGAAAAATTTCTCTTAATGGTACGTCTCTAATATTCTTAACAAATATATTAATTGCTATTTCATTATTAGATATATTATCGAATGTGATACTAAATATTTTATTTTGAATTTTATATTCTCTAAAGATTTTCATCACACATTTAAAAATGACTTGGTCATCATGAGTATGAAGAATCTCAAAGAATCTTAAAATTTTTTATTCATTGTTCATTTAGAATCTACATAGTGGGTAGTGAGACATGCATAAGATGAATCATCGTGACTTGTCCAGATATTGGACTTCATGGACACCACTTCACTATATGTCATAAATTTATTAATTATTATTTATTTTTCTAACTAATAAAATTTTAGTATGTCGTTCCTAGATGTGGATTCAGGAATCCTATGATAAATAGGTTGAAAAAAATATTTGCATGATGCTCATTACCCTTGGATCTTTTGAAAATCTGATAGGAAATCTCATCAATGTGATAAGTTTGGCTATGCATTTCCTACCCAACTCGCTGAAGTATATGAAGGGAGTAAATTTTGAGACTAAACTTGATTCAGTCTCAAAAAATATACTGCTAAATTGGGTTTGCCAAGGATCTAATGCAACATATTTTTTTGGTGCATATTTTAGCATGTCTCTTAAGGTGCCTAGTTTTAAACGAACTCTTACAAATTAAATTTCTTATATAATATTTGTATTGTGCTATTTCTATTTTCTCACTCATAATATTTTTTTATTTTATTATATTAAAATGAGTCCAAACTACAGAAATTTATCTAATTTTTTGTTTCTTAGATGTTTGGGTTGAGATGATTGGAGAAATCAAAGTTTCAGCAGCCTTGAATATTTGTGTAAGATTTTTATTTTCTAAATTAAAATATGTTCATTAGTATTAGTCATTTTTTAGTTTTTGTTAGATAAGAGGTAGAGTCTAGATGATAGAATTAGATTAAAGATTAGAGACTAGAAAATGTTAAATAAATATTAAATGTCCATTTTTAATGCGGAAGATGAAATGTCAAGAGTCAATAGTTATTCTTACGGATAATAATGATTTTTTAATTTTCAAATTTAAAAGGACAAACTATAGCCTATAAATAATTTATTGTATTGCTTGTAATAAGAATAAAATAAAGGAAAAAACATCTCTCTTCAGAAATAATTCTTTCCTATTTATAGTTTGCAACCAGCAATTTTTTTACAAATTAGCATCGTAGAAGATGAGGAGTATAAGCAATAATGTCTCGCTGTCTTGATTAACGAAGGTGAACTACGAGAATTGGAGCATCCAATGAAAGCTCTTCTCAGTTCTGTGGATTGTTGGGAGATGGTTCAAGAAGGTTTCGAAGAACCAGAATCTACCGCAGCATATATGGCGGCTCAAAATAAGACTTTAAAAGAAACATGATTAAAAGATAAGATGATATTGTACATCATGTTTTGAGCTGTATATGAGTTGGGCTTTGAGAAGATTGCAAGTGAAAAAATTTCAAAATAAGCATGGGACATCTTGGAGGCTGCGTACAAAGGAGCCGATCGAGTTAAACAAGTTCGCCTTCAAACTCTTCACAATGAGTCGGAAGGTATGAAGATGAAGGAGTTAGAAGGTGTATCCGATTACATCACGTGTGTTCAAATCGTGGTGAATCAACTCAACAGAGATAGAGAAAAGTTATTCGATGCGCGTGTCGTTGAGAAGATTCTGAGGTCGTTAACTGACAGTTTCGAGAATGTGGTATGTGCCATAGAAGAGTCAAAGAATCTAGCAATGTTCACGATCGACAAGCTTGTAGGTTTCCTAATGGCACATAAATATTATAAGAAGAAGAAGTATGAGATACTTGAGCAGACACTTCAAACTAAAACATCAATCATTGATGAAAAGATATTTTATTCTCAAAACTTGAGGTAAATGGCGTGGTCGTGATAGTCGAGGAAATAATTGTGGTAGAAAAAGCAGCAGTCAAGAAGGGTATCATGAGGAGAAGGGGCAATCAAACCAACAAAATTGGCGTGGAAGAGGACGCGGTCGTGGAAGAGGCGGTCAGTCAAATTATTTCAACATTGAGTGCTATAAGCGTGGCAAATATGGTCACTATGCGAAGGATAGCAATTCCTATAAATGTGGCAATTGTGGAAAGGTGGGATATTTTGTAAAAGAATATCGAGTCTAGAAAAAGATGAAAGAGATAACCAATCTAGCCATAGAAGATGAGGTGGAAGAAGACTTTCTTTTAATAGCATATAACAAAGTCAACACCGACAATAACATGATGTGGTATCTCAACAGGGCTGCAAGCAATCATATGTGTGGATACGAGCATTGTTTTAAAGAGATGTAAAAGGTTGAAGCTGTATCTGTATAGTTTGGAGATGACTCGAAGGTTGAGGTCAAAGGTCAAAGGTCAAAGACCAATGCAATTATGTGCAAAATTCTCTAAGTTTGATGGAGGAGAACGAGTCGACACAAGCAAATATCGGAGTTTAGTGGGAAGCCTTCGCTATCTCACATGCACAAGGCCGAACATTGCATTAAGTGTCGGTATTGTAAGTCGGTTCATGGGGGAGTCAGTCTATTCACATTGAAAGGTATTAAAACAAATCCTATGGTACATCAAAGGAATAATGTCACTTGGATTATTCTATATAAATGTGGTAGATTACAAGTTGGTCGGGTACTCCAACAGTGATTGGTGTAGAGACTTGGACGATCGGAAAAGCACATTGGGTTATTTATTTATTTTGGATGACACGACGTTTACCTGGCTTTCAAAGAAGCAACCAATCGTGACACTCTTAACATGTAAAGCTGAATATGTGGCAGCAACTTTGTGTGCATGTCATGTAATATGACTCGGAAATTTGTTGGGCAAGATGGAGCAACAATAATTTGGTGCGACTGAGATACGAGTTGATAACAAATCAGCAATTGAGTTGAGCAAGAACCCGATGAATCATGAGAGAAACAAATATATTGACGTTTATTTTCATTTCATTCGAGATCAAGTGAAGGAATGAAATATATAATTAGTATACGTGGTAAGTTGGGATCAAGTTGTGGATATCTTCACGAAATCGCTATCCACGATACCACTCAAAAACTGTAAAAGATTACTCGGCATGAAAGATGTCAAAAGCATTTAAGTTTATGGGGGAGTTTTGATAAATAAACATTAAATGTTCATTTTTAATAAGGAAGATAAAATGTCAAGAGTCAGCATTTACTCTTATGGGTGATAATGATTTTTTAATTTTTAATTTTAAAAGGTCAAACTACAGCCTATAAATAATTTATTGTACTACTTGTAATAAGAATAGAATAAAGAAAAAAATTTTTCTTCAGAAATAATTCTCTCCAGTTATAGTTTACAGGTAGTAATTTTTTTCACAGAAAATAGAGACTAGAGAGATAGAGAAAGTAAACAAAAATACTAATTATTTTTAAATATTAATTATTAAGTTAAAAGTTTTAGTTAAATAATAAACAAAAAATTAAAAATATTCGTAAAGTAGTGAGGTAGATCATGTGCATCACAGTTCACACCAAGATTTAAACTTCCAAAGCCGAGCCCAAGTTGTGAGTCCCAAAAAGCTGGGACGAATGATGAAATCCCAAGAGAGAAAAGATTTGTGAGAATAAGAATAAATATTTTTGAAAAACATAAAATTTATAAAGAGGGGGGAGGGGTTTATAGATTAAAGGAATGATTTTTTTTAAAAAAGTAATTTTTATATTTTTATTTTAGTTTTTTATTGATAATTATGTGGCATAATCATGATGGCCGTCGAATTCTGCCCCCTAGCCGTCAGAGGCAAAATCTAATTGCTATAATTTAAATTATTTTATTTTTTTTAATCGAATTGTTGGGAGGGCTTGCGGGTCGGGTTGGCAGGGGTGGAGTGGATTTGGATTTGTGCTAGTGTGGTTTCCAGATGGTAGTGTTGTTGTGCCACTAGTGCTATGTGGGACCGTGGGTCGGTGTCTCAAGTTGTGTTGAGTTACCGTGCCACGGAACTGTGCTGGGTCATGCATGACACGGGGCTCGGTTGGTCTTGGCATGGCACGACACGACATGATTGGTGTCGTGGACAGGCATGGCATGGCATGGGCATGAGAAATTCTCATGCCGAGCCAGCCTAGGCACTGCCGAATCATGCCATGCTTCATGTCGGACAGGGCCGGCCTGGCCCGGTTGATACCTCTACAGAAACTCAAGTCTCAAAGTAATATCATAAATAAAAATTAAGCAAACACATATACAATGTAAATGAGTAAATTGAAATCAAATATCAAATATCTTTGTCTTAATTGTCAATCGTTAACGTCATCAATTGTCATATCATCATCAATATTAATATTACTTGGATTATTAACAATCAATTTCTCTACTTTTGCTATAGTTTCAGTATGATCCTGGATGTCCAAGATCTAATCCTCTTAATTTTTTATGCATGCTAAAATTTTAATAATATTTGAACGTAATCTCGATCTTCTGTCCAAGATTATATTCACTTCAACAGAAAAAATAGACTTCGATGTTACGCTCGATATTGGAGGAGTCAGTAGTTTTCGTGTCATCTTAGATAGTACTAGAAAGGTTGACTTATATTATTTTTATCACTATAATGTATTAAGATTCTTAATATTAGAATATGATAGGATTGAATAGTAATTAAAATCCAAGTATTGAGACAGCTTGCTCCTATTCATTGTTTTTCACTCGCTAACTAAATAAAAAAGTTATTATCTCTGAATATTATATTCATGTCCGTATACGGAACCTCACTACTACTACTACTACCATATCTAGTATTGTAGTATGTGAAGAGTTTAGTCAATTTCTCATGAATGAATCTTTTAGTTGGATTTTTCAGGTTCATACATGAAGAAATGAAAGTCAAAACGTTTTCTATCTTTTTCACCTTAATCTTAGGATTTATGCTGGCAGCAAGACAATAAATAGATGAAATAGTGAACTAGTATTTTAAGTATTTGGTTTTCATATCTACAATCATATCATTAAGTATCGGGTCATCTCGATACTTCCTAAACATGTAACTAATGTTGCATATACACCTGAGTGTAATGCAAGTAATGAGAGTATAAACTAACGAACACATATTTCAGGAATTCCATAAATGGAATTTCTGTAGGTCAGTCAATATCATTTAATAATAAGTTCGTTACTCTTATTATTGACTTAGTAGGATATCACGTGTTTGTATTTAATATATGACTCCAACATTAAATATGTGTAATTTCAATTGTATCGTACATTTGATTAGAATTTTTTCTTCTTAAGATTCACTGATAAATAGAGACTATCGAACTCTTATTGTCTGTGAGATATGCAAATATATTTTAATGAGTTACGTATGTTTTCTAATGCGGGGGCTCACACCTTTATTCCTATTTGTATTATCAGGTTAATGATGTGATACATGTATCTTTCGTGAAAAAATTTTTCTAATAGCTAATCTCTAATATTCCTAATAAATATGTTAATCGCTATTCTATTATTAGATGTATTATTAAATGTGGTACTAAAAAATTTATTTTTAATTTTATATTCTTTAAAAATTTTTATAATGCACTCAAAAATGACAAGACTATTATGAAGATTGAGAACCTCGGAGAATTCTAAAATTTTTTTATTTTGTATCCATTTAAAATCTATATAATGGGCAGTAATGTATACATATGATGCATCGTTGTGATTAATCCAGATATTGGACGTCACGGATACCATTTCACTATATTCTCTAAATTTATTAATTATTATATGTTTTTTTAATTTATAATATTTTAATATGTCGTTTCTAGTTGTGGACCTATGAATCCTATGATATAGAGGTTGAAAATATATCAGCATGATACTAATTATCTTTGGATCTTTTAAAAATTTAATTTGAAGTTCTATTGTGGTGATCAGTTTAGTCATGTCTTCTTTCTCTAACTTTTTGTATTATATGAAGTGGGTAAATCTTGAGACTGAACTGGATCTAGCCTTAAAAAATTTATTGTTGAGTTGGGTTTGTCTAGGATCTAATGTATCATGCTTTTTTGTGTATAGTTTAATATGCCTCTTAAGTTGTTCAGTCTCACTTGAACTTTTATTTTTAAAAATTTTCTTATAATATTTGTACTGTGCTGATTATTCTTCGGTATTCCTAATATTTTTTTTATTTTATTATATTAAAGTAAGTTTAAATTATTGAATTGTTTTTAATTTTTTGTTTTTTAGATGTTTAGGTCGATGTGATCGGAGAAATTAAAGTTTCGGCAGTCTTAAATCTTTCAGTAAAATTTTTATTTTTTAAATTATAATTTATTTTATTTTTATTATATAAATTATTATTTATCTTTTGATTATTTTTTAGACTAGAGAAAGTCTAGACTAAAGATAAGAAATAAAATATTTAATTTTTATTATTAAATTTTAAAACTTTAACTAAAAAATAAAAAAAATATTAGTAAACCGTAATGTATAAATTTTAGTTTTTTTATGTTCGTTTCGCACGTGCATCACAATCTCTATTAAAGTTGATTTCCAAAATATAAATGTCAAAATCTAAAAAGAGAAAAAATTAGAGAGAGAGAGAATAGCAAGAGATTTATGATTTTAAAACATAAATCATAGATAGAGGGGAAGATTTTATAAACTAAGTAAAGAATTAAAAAAATATTATTTTTTGATTTTTTAAAATTTTTAATAATTAATAAACAGGCAGAATTCTTTAGGCTGTCGGATTCTGTCCCATAGTTGTCGGAGGTGAAATTCAATGGCTTAGATTTAAATTTTTTTTTATTGTTGGGTCGGTTTGATTGTCCAACCGACCCTAACAGTTCCATTCTAGAAGCTTCGGCTTCTAGAATGGATTGGATGTAGAAAATTGGGTCTCGAACTTGGGTCAAAAAAGATTGTCGGTCAAATTTGGGCACGATGAAAATTTTAGATCCTTTGGGCTTCGGGTAATTGGGTTCGGGTTGGAGGGTCAGGTTGGTTTGGTCGGGCATATCTCTGCTTGTGCTGTGATACCGTGACCATGAGCTGGCTCAATCTGGCCCGTTTGACATATTTAGTTGTCACCAACATGTTGGAGATTTGATGTTTTGCTGCATGTTGGAGTGTAGTATTTTTTTACAAGATTTTTTTTCTATGTTCACCATTTTTATTTATTATTTTTTTCTTTTGATATTGAATTCATGTTTAATTCTTAAATTATATTTAATTTTTATTTTATTAATTTATTTTAGAATTTTTTTTGTTTAAGCTATTTTTATTTTGTTCTTTTCATAATTATTTTATATTTTTTTTAACCTACAAATGTTGAATCTTTTCTCAATTCAGCCCTTATTTTTTGTATTCTAAATCTTAACAATAATTATTTTTAAAACCATAATAAACACCTATTTATCTTTTTTTTTTCTTTTGATATTGAATTATTGTTTAATTATTAAATTATTTTTAATTTTTATATTATTACTTTATTATAGATTTTTTTTGGGTTTAGCTTATTTAATTTTTTTTAATAGTTATTTTATATTTTTTTTAACCCAACAAATATTTAACCTTTCTCAACTCAGCATATATTTTTTTATATTATACATCATGATAATAATTATTTTTCTAATCATAATTTTTTTATTCATTGGTTTTAATTATTTTTATCTGATGTTTGATAATTGCTAATTAATTTGTTGTTATTTAATTGATATAGAAAAATGAGAAAATTACTTCAAAAAAGATTAAGCAACTTTATTGGTTATGAGAATCCAAAGGATTTAGCAAGGAAATATAATGTTGAGGTGAATGATTTTGAGCGTGAAAAATCATATGTTTATATTCAATATAATTTTTGTAATATAGTTATTAAGAGGGGTTAGGATGTTAACATTTCATCTTGGAGGTACTCACATAAATGATAAATGTTAGTTCGTGTGTGAAAATTATAAATAAATATTGATAAGGCAATTAACTCAAAAAAGATATGATGATATGATTGATTTTGGAACTTATTATGGTGAGTATGCAACCCTAGAAAATATTAGTTCTTATCTGAGTCTAATAAGAGTTTCAAGTGGTAGTGATATCTCCTCAAGGGGAATTTGAGGACATGTGGACAGATTCTTTATGTTGGTGATGCTAAAATTGAGAATTATGATAGATAGCCTACTATAATATAAGTGTATAACCCAACTTATTGGGTTATACACTTATGTTGGTGATGCTCTAAGGGGAATTTGAGCCACGAAATCAAGTTTGTTTAGATATTGCGAGATTTTTCTTTGATAATGATCTTGTTTTTTATGTTGAAAATTTTTTTTAAGTCTTTTGATTGATGCATCCTATGGAGTCAAAGATACCAACTTATTGGTGATCCATAACCCAATGCTTGTATAGTTATGGTACAATAAGTGTTTAAGTGATTAAAATTATGTGGAACCTTAGTTTTTGAAAGTTTAATATGGAATAGTGATGATTTCTACAATTTGTGTATATTTTGTATTATTATGGAAATTTACTTTGCTATGGATCTTTTATAAATGAAAAGAAGGGAAATAGTTGGAATAACTTAGTGGAAATTGTTGGATGATACATATTCTGTGTGCTACATTGGTAAGGTTGTAATTTGTGGCATAAGATTATGCATGTCTCCTATTGGAGAACCTATTTCAGGATGAGGTTGTTAAATGGTTAATGATTAATGTAAAACTACTAGTGTATCAATAGCAGTTGATTGTTCTCATTGTATTTAATGTATTTGCCTTGTAATATGTGCAAGAATGTTTAAGATTTGGCCATATTGATCTATTTTTCTGGAACATTTTACCTATATTTTGCTATTACTTAGCTACTAGCATTAAGATTGAATGATGATATTACCTAGTTGTTAATATTGAAATTGATTAAATGGGATGAAACAATTCATTTTGTGATTTCAACAATGTTGTGAGATAAGATCGTTGGAGTAATATTTATGTTGATATGTCACATTACATTGATGAAGTTTGACAATCATTAGAGGTGTCACATGAGTTATGTTGTGCCAATAATCTTTGTCTCAATGTGGCATGCCCATGCCATCATGCCATGTCAAACACTGTTCTAGAAGCAATTGGCTAGTACCAACTTGGCATGATTGGTCCTCATAGTGTAGGACCGTGCCAGACTATGTCGTGCCTGAAGTAGGCTGGGCTGGTTTGGGTTTGAGGAGCAAAAAGTGGCCTTTTTTTGGTCATACATAATCCTAAATCTTAATTCCTAAGACCTAAGACTGCCAAAAAATAAGACCAAATACATTTTTTGTAAATTAAATATATACTGCATACATCTTATGTCAATCATTAATAGAGAAATCACAAATATGCATAAATTAAAATTAAAAATAAAATAACAAACATAAACAACTAATAGTATTGTAGCACACTATAAGTATGATATGAATCAATAATCATCAATAATTAATTAGTGACTGTGGTATAGTATTGCGGATAGAGATATAGATCGTTATCATTATTATCATAAATGTGTATGAAGACGTCACTAGTGTTCTCATTTTCTTTGATTTCTTTGTCTCATAAATTTTCATTTGTCATTATATCTTATGCATTATCATGAATATTAAACCTCGAATCTTCCAAGTCTTTTATACATGCAAGTGTCCTTGTGATATTTCATTGTCACCTTGATTTCTTATTTGAAATAATATTGATTGTTACAAAAAAATAGGCTTCGATATTATGCTAAATATCGGAGAGGTCAGTTAATCATGTGCCATTTTAGATATCTTGAGATAGATGAAATCGTATGATTTTCATCATACTAAAATGTACACTCTTATTATGATGTTAGACATCTAAGTATTGAGATAATTTGTTCATATTTGATAGATCATTCCATCATTTGTTCTTGGCTAATTGAATAGAGAAGTCTTCTTTTTTTAAATACGGTGTCTATATTTATACTTAGAGCATGATTATAACTACTATACCTAGTATCATAATATAAAAATAAATTAGTTAATATTACCTATTTTTGTTATATGATTATAGTTATTATACTTGGTTTATGCACGTGAATATGTATATTAAAATATTTTTTATTTTTTCTATCTTTATTATAGGATTCATACAGGTATCCAAACAATATAAAGTTGTAATATAAATCTAGTTAAATAAATATTGTGTTTTTAGTTTAATAATTATGATACCAAATGCAAATTAATCTCTATACTTGTCAAATATACTGCTAATATTATATATGTACTTAAGTGCAATGAAAGTGGTGGTATAATGTATAAACAAACATATATTTGTCGTGTCGTAGAAAATCTAATATCATGTATCATGTGTTGACTATTGACATAGTTAGTATATTTATTTGTATTTTTTTTAGTATGAATTGTCAATATTGTGTTTTTAGTTCATCATTTATACTATTGGCGTAGTTGGTAGTTAATACACGACTTCACATTAGGTATGTATAATTTTAATAATATCTCATATTCATTTAGAATTTTTTAAGTCCTTTAGACAAACATAGGTTGCTTAATTTTTGTTGTCTGCTAAATAATCTAAGTTATTTTAGTGATTATTTTTTTGTGTAAAAGAAATAATTTTTATTCTTATTTATATTATGAGATTAATCACATGATACTTGTATCTAATATAAAATATTTCATCTAATAATCTATTTTAATAGTATTAATAAATAAACTAATAGCTTCTTTGTCATTAGAAGCATTATTAAAAATTATATTTAATAATGCTTCTAATGACAAATTTTAAATAATAAATAAATTAATGGCGGTGAGACATACAAATAATGAATCATTACGACTAATTTGTATATCAAACGTCATAAATAATATTAAATTAAAAATTTTAAATTTATTAATTATTAATTATTTTTTTAATTTATAAAATTTTATTATATTATTTATATATGTGAACTTAGAAATTTTATGATAAGTAGGTTAAAAGTATGTATGCTTACTATTATAGGATTATTCAAAAATTTGATTGAGAGATTCATGATGATAATTAGTTTGATCATGCATTTTATTCTAATATCAGTGGTATATATCTATATGAAGAGAGTCAATAAAGTTGAATTTGATTTAGCTTTATAAACTCCACTGTTAAGTTGAATTTATCTCAAATACAATACATAATATTTTTGGTATATTAATTGATATTTATTTTTAGGTGTCAAATTCTATACATAGATTGATACACACATACACACACACACACATGTTATGCTGATTCTTTATTGATATTTTTAAAATTTTTAGTTTTTCTTATTTTAAAGTGTATTTATATTACTAATGTCTTTAGTTTTTTATATTTTAGGTGATATGGGCTTAAGTCGAGGTCATTGGAGAAAATATAATTTTTGTTTTGGATCTTTGGGTATTGTTATTGTTATTTACGTGTATGTCAATTTGATATTTATTTTAGATAAATTTACTATGTGATTTTTTTAATTATTTATATTATTTAAATAAAATATAAAATGAAAAAAATTTTAAGAAACATTGTAACCAAAAAACTAAAAGAACTAGAATTGTATTGCATTTCATTTTGTTGTAAATTTTAATTTTATGTTTTTTTAGAGTTCAAGGAAGCAAGTTGTAGTGTTGCACAAGTTGATAAATAGACCCACGCTACAATGAATTGTATATTCTCTGTGTAAGTATTGAATTTAAATTGAAAAAAATAGTCTGGTGTGTGTGTATATATATATATATATATCTAATATTTATATTATAAAATGAAATAATAAATAGGGACTAGGACTACACATGAAATACTAATTGAAAAAGAATATTAAAATTTTTTCTATAGAGAAAAAAATTTTCAAATTTATTAAAATAATAATTATTTTTTAATTAAATTTTTTTATTCTAAAGTGACCATAATCACGATAGCTATTAGGTTTTAGTCACAGTAGTCATTGAAATCAATTTTGATGCTTTTATTATCCTAGACTTTAGAATTTTTTTTATTACAGTGGACATGAACAACGATAATCATTGCTTATTAATGTCTTTATCTGAAGTTTGTTGTGTGAAAACATAATGTGTTGTTGTCTTGGGTGGCCGGTCAATTATAATTGGTCATGTAAGCAACATCTAACTTTTGTGATCAAAATTTTTTTTTTAAAAAAAACTTGCTGGTTATCTTGTGGGACTTGATCCATGGTCTCGTGTGCCTTGCCTGGTCGGGCATGAACCATGCCTCGTGCCGGCCCAGCACTCCACAAGCTGTGCCATGGGGTGGCACTGTTTGGGACCATGCAAAATTTTGTTTTGTGCTGATGCATGACTTAACCATGTTATGTTGTGGGCTGTGCCTAGGTCTCCTAGTTTCTTTTACACATTTATGATCATATTTGGAATATTCTCTCCATTCATTTATTAAGATAGTGATATTATTTTGTGGTTCCAAATTTTTGGTGATTAAGACACATCAGATTCTTTTTGAGATTCATTTAAGGATTAATTCATGATCTATTATTATACTTAGATCGAGAATAGTTGATATGATCAGTCATAATGTTACAATTTATTTATCACACAATGACAATAAGAGTTGAGAGAGCTAGCATAGATAATTCAAGAGGGAGAAAGTTAGCAGTGATCTATTCTTTTTGTGGAATATTAGAATATACTCAAGAGAGATGTTGGCCATTGCGTCTTGAGATACTATGACTTTTTTGAGTTTTAAGGTTATATAATACATTAATGGACTTACTTAGATTGGATTTTAAATGACCACATTCATTTGAATGTAGAGGATACTCACCATCGAATACTATTAGTTTCAATTGAGATACTTCTATATCTACTATTTTTCTACTCACTATCTTATTTGGATACTTGAGTTATAAATTTGGGAGCTAGTACTCATGTCATAGGCAACCATACTCTTTTGTTTTCTTTGTAGACTATATAGTTAATGATATTGTTATATTAAATGCCACCATTATATAGGTTAATGAACATATTAATGTAAATGTTAGGTCTTTTCTTTTAACACATTTTTTTTTGTATGTCAGAGTTTTATCATAATTTATTTTTAGTTAATTACTATACTAAATAACAAATTGTAATATTATCATACTAGTGATAGTAATATTATAACTTTGCTAGGTATTAAGTGAAATAGATTATATTAATTTTTTTTTCCACATGAGTTCCTTAGTAATATTATTAATGAATTGATAATACATTATCTATCAAGATATTCATTATTGAATAAGCTGAATATTTTGGATAAAGTAGTATGTGAATGTTATCTATTGATTATAAAATATCAATTAAAAAAATATATTAGAACTTGTTATCCGGCATTTCAATAGAGTACTTGGATAGATCAATTACTTTTAATTTACGTAGTTATTTGGGAATATTATCGATTGATTATATATGATATTTTGATATATTTTATTATATTTCTTGATATTTATATTTGTTATACATGATTATCAATATTTAAAAAAAATAATTTTTTAATGAAATTTTATAAAAAAAAAATAAAAAATTTGTTTGTTTGTGATATTATAATATTAAAAAATAATAATATTTTAAAATATATATATTTTTGTGAGAGATTAGAATTTATTTGAGAGAAATATTGGATGTTGTGTTCTGAGCTATGATGAATTTTTTAAGGTTGAAGGCTATACAATAGATTAATGGACTCCATCTGGGTTCTTTAAAATCATTTCCATTGTTCTTGTTGCAATTATGCTTCTTTAGGAGAAGTATTCTAAATTATTTTTCATTGGATACTATTAGCTTCAAATGAGACACTTCTTTGTCTATTATTTTTTCTGCTCACTTATCACTCTAGATTTTTGGGTTGTAGGCTTGGGAGATAATACTCATGTCACAAGCAACCATGCTTTTTTTATTTTTTTTGTAGAATCTATAATTAATGATATTGTCTTGTCAAATGTCACCATTGTATGGGCCAATGGACTTAACAATGTTAATGTTATATTTTTTTCTTTTGATATATATATCTATGTTAGAATTTTATTATAATTTACTTCTAGTTAGTTATCGTACTAAACAATAAGGTTGTGATATTATTTTTTGTTCTTTGGTGTTTCTATGCAAGATTGACATACTTGTCATAAATGATTAATAGGATTGAGTGAGGTAGACTATCAATTTTTTCTACCCATGGGAGCTCCCTTAGATATTAATTTATTATTGATCAATTGATAATATACTATCCAACAGGATATTTATTATTAGATAGGTTGAAGATTTTAGATAAAATATTATATGAATGATATTTATTGATTGTGAAACTTAATTTTAAAAACTTATTAGAGTTTTTCTAATAATTTTATTAATTAAGTCTCACAATCAATAAATATCATTTACTAAGTTTTTTGGGGATCTTATTAGTTGATCAATGTCTTAAAATGTTATATTATTTTTGTTGATAATTATACATTGATATATATGATTGTCAGTATTTAAAAATGTTTTATTTTTTTTTAATATTAAAATATTAAGAAATAATAATATTTTACAATATATTTTTATTAATTTTTTTATTTATTTAGGAGCTTGAGATAACTAATTAGGCATGTCATATTGTCAGTAATGCATAAAATGAAATAAGTGAGAACAAGAATTAATATATAGTTAAGATGATTAGGTCCCTCCAACTATATTGGTGTGTGTGTCTGTTTTTGGGGAGATATGATATTAATTGCCAACTTTCTAATTAACTAGATGTAATCCTTTGTTCTATCAGGTTATATCCTATATCGGTTTTTAATCTATGAAAGAGATTTTCATATTTAATTCTGAATTTATTGGTGCATTTGTTTTATTTAGGATATTTATTTAGGCAGTAAGAAGATGACTTCTTGCGTCATCAAATATATTTTTGTTGGATACTCTAGTATTTAAAATAAATATAAGTATTATTCATCAGAGTTTTAGATGATTATTATGAGTGTTAAATGTTATATTTTTGAGAGCAAATTATTCTATAAATACTTGATTTTAATAGAGCGCACCTTAAGATACCTTAGTGGTAGACACCTATGTCTAGTTGGTGACTCCTCACATAGAGGTAGCCGTCAATAAAGCTTCTTCTCTTGTACTTGATAATACTAGTACGATTAGCTTTGAGAAGAATAGTAAGACTTCTCTTAGCATAATGCCCATGATAAGGAAACATAGCATAGGTGTCTCATTGAACATGAGATATGAGCTATTCTAGGAGAGGAAGTAGATGATCCAATCAGGAAAAGGAAACTATATCTTCTGAACTAGTTGACTAGTTTGAAATAATGATTTTGACATTTCAATTTTACTACGAAATCAAAAATGAGTTATACTTAGCACATTTTGTTATAACTTATAAGTATTCTCTTATTTTTATTTTGGTATTATATATTTTAGTTTCTTGTTATCTTTTAGAATATGTTGAATTGTGCATTATTTTAAAGGTATTTAGTTATTTAATATATTGACATATTATGTTAGATGAATTAAGTATAATTATATCTCATCATATTTGAGATTTCATTCTTAAACATTTAGATAAGTTTGTAATGAGATGTAAATGAGTGCATATAGTGACACCAAGACATGAAGGAAATCTTGATAAACTTAAAGTGAGGTTGATAACGAGATGATTTATACGAATTTATGATATTGAATTATTGATCATTATGATATTTTTTTATGGCCGAAATAACTATTAATAGGTTGTTATTTTTTATTGTTTCATCTCACAATGGATTGTATATTAGCTAGATGTATGAATGCATTCTTTTATGGTGATATTGAGGAAAAAGTGTTTATGCAATTATTCATTGTGATATATTTTGAATGATATGTTTGATATGTAGATTGCTGAATATTCTTTATGACATGAAGAAATGTCTTAGGATATAGTTAAACATAACTTTTTTTTGCACTTGTCATTATGAATTTGATGATCCAACCCAACAATATATGTTAGATGGATATGTTAAAAATCTTTTCTAGATGAGTCTTTTGTTCATCATTTGAATTAGTTGATTTTTTAGAAGTAATGACTTGGACATTTTAATTTTGTTATGAAATCAAAGATGTGTTTTTCTTAGCATTTATTATTATGCTTACTCTTTTATTTTTATTTTTATATTATATATTCTTGTTTTTTATTATTTTTTGCTAAATGTAGATACTTACACTTTCCAAAATACGTTGTCATTTAAGATGTTAATATATTATATTAGAGGAAATAAGTGTAATGACATTTAATTATTCTTGGGATTTTATTTTTAAATATTTATATAAGTCTGTAATGAAATGTAATTGAGTGTATTTAGTGATGACAAGACATGAAAGAAATGTTGAAGGACTTAAGGTCAGATTATTTGCGAGATGATTTATGTAAATTTATTATGTTGATTATTGAAATATTTTTTTGTGTGGCCAAGATAACTATTAGTAAGTTGTTACTTTTTATTGTTTTATTTTACATACGGGTTATATATTACTTTTATTGTGACTTTGATGGAGAAGTATTTTTACAATATTCACTATGATTTACTATTATGTCACAAAATTTCTAAGGATGTAGTTTAATTGATTTTTTCGTGTACTTATTCTTGGTGTTAA
This sequence comes from Sapria himalayana, assembly GCA_029783825.1. Taxonomy (NCBI): domain Eukaryota; kingdom Viridiplantae; phylum Streptophyta; class Magnoliopsida; order Malpighiales; family Rafflesiaceae; genus Sapria; species Sapria himalayana. The sequence goes on from JAREIK010002147.1 coordinate 7,427,004, forward strand.
GAAATGTGTGTTATATTATTTACATTTTTTTAGCATGATTTGAGATTATATGTGATATCATTTGTAAATATTGATGTTATTTGATTTTATAAGATGATTAATTGAGTATGTTTTAATTGAAATTATTTTTATACATTGAGTTTTAGTCAAAATTTGAGATATTTTAGGTATTTAATGTGTATTGAGGTTTGATATTCAGGATTTGTGATCTTTATTTTTTGGGCTAGATATGCTTCGGACATTTTGTTTGACATTGATATATTGAGATATTCATATGTTCACTCACTATGTGATTAATATGTAAATTGTTCTACATGTATTGATTTCCTAGTTGATTATATTAAATATAAGATAATTATAGAAAAATGAACTATCTAATACTAATTAGATTATATTATTTTTTTTATTAGTATAATTAGTTATTTTCTAAATTTTCTTAGATAAGCTCATATGGATATAATATTTCGGATTCTCATGTGAAAAGAGGTTATGAATGTAAGATTTCATTTTGAGATTAGATGCAAAGTTGAGTAGAAATATAATCGAATCCTAATTAGGCTTTAGTATTCATAAAAAATAGATATATCTCTTAGTTTTATATTTTTGTTTAAGATAATCTGGTATTCTCAAAAATTAAACAATAGACATTTATTTCTAGGTCTAGATATAATGTAAAATTATGCTATTGGTTATTTATGAACTCAAATCAATAAGATATTTATTAGAGATTTAGAGAAAATTTTCCTACTAGTTCATAGCTTGCTAATATTTTATTATGACAACAATGCAAATTGACACATTGCTGTCATTTTAGTGTATCACAAGCAGATGAAATATATTGATGTCGATTATCATTTTATATGAGAAAAAATATAACAAGGTTTGATAGTAATTATCTACGTATTCACTATTGAATAAATTGAAGACACTTTCACAAAGTCTTTTTAGCTAATTAATTATTATAATTTTTTTATTATTTGGGAGCACTTCATATGTTAGATAACTTAAAATCTTATATATAGTGGTTATTGTATTTTCAAAACTAATTTTTTATTTTAGTAAAATTTTATTATTATTTTTCACTCTCTTTTCCCTCTTCTTGAACTCATCTAGGTTTGAAATCCTAATTGGACTTCAACAAAAATTAATAAAAAATAATATAATAAGGACCCAAGCTATTTTTTTTAATTAATGGGTATTATGCTATTAAGGTCATGTTCATTGTAAACAAATTAAAGTTCAAGATAATATTCATCAAAATATCATTGAATGCAATTTAAAAATTATTGAATATTGGTAAATATTCATCAAATATAATAAAAATAATTTGATGGGTATCATTGAAAATACACCATAAATCACAGATAAAATCATCTAACATATTCACTCCGTAATTGAATCGCATTGAACTATTGTTTTGATTATCAAATTTTTTAACATATTTAAAAGTCATCAAATATTATTGATAATCATTGAATATTATCTAATGGTTATCAAATTTTATGAAATTAATTTAATGATTATCAATAAAAAACAGAGAATGGGTGCAGTAATCATGACTATTCCTCCTGGTGAATTGCCAACAGTTGGGATGAGTGGGTTGCTGTTGATAGACTATTGAAGCACACTGAAAAGAATACCATGAAGGAACAATCTTTTCACAAAAAATCTGCCATTGACAAAAGCATAAAGATTGACCATCCTGCTCAGACAAAGCCAAAGGTTTATGTTGGTTAGTTTTGCTTTCAACAATATTCAAATGGAAGTTTACTTTCTAGAGCATTTTCAAATTATACATATTAAAGTCCTCTGTCTCATTTTTTTATTTTGGCTTTATTGATATCTCACACCTTTGATCCCCTCATTTCAAAATGTATTCTTTGTCATGTAGGTTTTTATGTTTTTTTACATTTTAAAATGAGGTCACTGCACAAATGAAGATGAAAAAAAATATTACCTTACTAAATTAGGATATATTTGCATTTCAACTTGGTGCATTTATTAAAATTTCTTGTAAAATTGTTCTAATTGTGAGTGAAAAAAATCCAAACATATAATATCATTTCAATTTGGTGCATTTATCCCTAATATTTTTATTTTTAATTATATTTAAGTGTATTTATACTATTGAAAGTTATTAATTTTTAGTGTTTTTAGGCACGAAGCTGGAGATCATATGAGAACTTAATTTTGACTTTAAACTTTTTGGTTTTGTTATCGTTATTATCCATGTATAAGTCAATTTTTTTATTATGTTTATTATTTGATATTTTTTTAATATATGAGACTAAACTAGAAGTAAGAGAAAACATAGTTGTGAAAGGTGCGCCTAGGCTTAAGTCACAACCACTCTCTAGCTATAGCTCTTGCCTTCCAAGGCATGCGCTTTATTGAAGAGGTGCGTCTTATATACTATTGTTTTTTTTAAAAATATATTTATTTTCAAAATTTGTAATTATATATTGAAATTTATATAATTTTTTTTTATTTTTTCATCAAAATTTATTTAAATATTAGGAATATTTATTTTTTTATTAATAGAATCATATTTATTAAAAATTTATGTGCATTTAAAGTCTCATTTTACTTCACAAAAACCTACGCCTTAGGTTTGCCTTGTGCCTTGCATCTTGCGCCTTGCACCTCATGGTTCTAAGAAACTTTTGCACCTTGATGCGCCTTGATGCGCCTTGATGCGCCTTGATGCGCCTTGATGCGCCTTGTGCTTTTTAAAACTATGATTTTATCATTATTGACATTCATTTTGGTAATCCATATTGTGATTTTTTTTTAGATGTGCTTGTTTTCCTTTTCTTTGATGGGAATTAATGTTCATATTGAAAATTGTTATATTTTGCAGCTGTTAAAGGAAAGAAGCGCATCGGTGACTCGAGCCATCAGGTCTGGGTTGTTTATATACATGTTTCACTTGGCTTCAAAAATTTTTTTATAGTACTTTCTGTAGGACTGGGTGCACTTTTAAAAGGAATATGTGGTTCATGCATGTTGTGGTTGTTTTCTTTTCTGCTAGTTTTTGTGCTTACTTCCATTTGGAACAGTTAAAGCTATGGTAAACACTTTAGGTTCACTAGCCAGTGCTGTTTGCTTGATCTTATGGTTTGTGTGGTGTCAGATTGGGTTTGATAATTCTAGTTGCATTTGTATTTAATTGGATTTCTTATTTATTGTTTATGTTGCCCTCTTATGTTCGGTAGCTTATGTCAAATACAATCGTTGAAGTAGATATTTAAAAAAAATAAATACATAAAATTTGCTTGTGTGTGAGTGTCTATATATATATATATAAAATCAAGCATGTTACACAATGTGTAAATAGTAAGGAAAAATATAAATGAAGTGCCCTAATAATTCTGCCACTTTGTTCATATAACAAAAAAGAAAATAAAAAAATTTATCAAAGCACTCATATTTAACATGATATATAAATTTTTTGTACAAAATTTGAAAGTAAAAGATATAAATTATGATTCTATTAAGATTTTTATCAAAATCTTTGATGGTTAATCTCTTGTAGCATATAGATTGTGAAAGTTCAATCATCTTGAATTATTTTTTTAATTAAATGATTAGAGGTGTCAAACGGGATGTGCCGGGCTGATTCGGCTTGTTTTTAGCCGGCACGTCCGTGCTTTAGTGTCGGGTATGACACGACACGGTTACTGTACCATGCCAAGCATGATCTGGTACGGTTATGTGAAGGTCAGCCCTGCATGAGCCCGCGGCACGAATTGGCCGTGTTGGGCCTGGTTGGGCCTGGTTGGGCCGAATCTCTAATATAAAAAATATTTGGGATTTGGCTGCGCGCCGTCGCGTTGAACCTTTAATTTAAAAAAATTAGGGTTTTGTCGCCCCCGTAACCCTAATTTTAAAAAAAATTTTTGGTTTTTCGGCTTGTGCCGAGGTACCGCGCCAACATGCCACGGTACCTTGCAGGGCCAGGCACGGCACGAGGCCCAGTTGGCCTCGGCACGGCAAGGCACGAGCCCGGGCACGGGTGATTCCCGTGCCGGGCCAGCCTTGGCACGGCTGAATCATGCTGTGCCTCGTGTCGGCCGGGCTGGCCCGGCCTGGTTGACACCTCTATAAATGATAATTAATTTTAATTAATTTTGTGCACTTATAAAATAAATGATTAGAAGTAATGTATTGATATATAATTATCACAGTGAAGAATGATAGAATAAAGAGTTGATATATTTTTCTTTTCTATTAAGTTTCTAATTCGATTGAGCATGCAAGTTATACTAATTATGATTTTCTATTATATTCTTGTATTATTTCTAAAAATTATTTTCTTATTTTTTTCATGATATATGATTCACTACTAAAAATATACAAAATTTAGATCTATTAAATTTGTTTGTTATGATATAAGTACAATTCAAATTAAAATAATCGACAACTTAAAAATATTCATGATCAATGAAGAAAAGTTAGAGTTATGATATTATATATATATATATATATATATATATGATTATGTAAAAATATAGTAGTTGTATTGTATCTATAGACTTTCTAGAAATTTGTTTATCATTTATTTTTTAGAAGATAATTTTTAAAAATCTAAAATTATATAGTAGATTTCTTGTATGTTATAATCGAAACCCAATTTAAATCAAAAAAATAAAAAATTGGGAATGTACTTAAATTATTAAAGGAAGTTGTCCTTCATATATAATATCTCTCATGATAAATTTGATCTTTGGTTGATCTACCTTTTTGGCAATCTTATATATTATAGTGAATATCATTTTGAGTTCCACCATATGCTTCTTTGCAGGTTGATGAATAAGTTCCTGAATTTTATTAGTCTTCTGATGTGATATGTTGTCATACTAAATGAATAATAAAAAAAGAATATAATAAAAAATATAATAAAATTAAAATATAATAAAAAATTAGAATAAGATTTTACCTGAGTAATAAGATATTGAGTGAGACAGTCTGATGTGTAATTATAAATTCACTAGAACTCCAAGTCTTGTACCACAAAGATCACAAATAATGATTCTGAAACCTCTCTCTCCAAGTCTAAGAACTTTGCATTTAGTTGACCTATGTTTGTCTAAGATTTTTTGGTTTTTTTGTGAGTTTGTTGATTCTAGCAAAGATCAATATGAATGTTTATCATAAAACAAAAGCTACTAAGATCAATTGTAGCACAAAAAGAAGTACTAAAATTCTTAGAGGAATTCTAGTAGGACATAATATTATTGGAACTAATGATAAAAATACCAATAGGAATTTTGGTAGAATGAAAATTATTTAAATTTTTTAGAATTGTTTGGAAAAATTTTAAAAAGGATAAAATAAATAAGAATGCACATATTGAAGTTAATTTGTAAATATTGTTGACATATAAATGTTGAAAGAAAATATCAATAAAGACGAATATATTGGTAGAATCAACACTTGGATTTGAAGGATAAAAATATGAATCTGAAAGGTTACACTTAGGAAATTTATAATGTAAAAATTATTTGGTGACTTTTTTAATCATCAGATAAAAAAATTTTAAAATATGATAGATTTGTTTTTTGAAAAATGGCAACACATGATTAGATTTGATCTAATCATGATTTAACTTCAAGTGGATTTGAAAAATGGCAACACTGTCTTAATCATTAATAATATATTCATCATTTTTATTATTGATATAATTAGATTTGATCTATTGGTAGCCAACACATGATTTAACATAAGGTATGTGTACTTTAAATGATGTTTCACATATGTTTTAAATTGTTTTTAGTTACACAGATAAAATGTAGATTGTTTAACTTTTGTTGTCTGCTAATTATCTTGAAGTATTTTAGTGAATTTTATATTTTTTTTAATTATGGTAATAACACATTTTATTTTTGTTTGTATTATCATATTTAAGTTTTTATCATGAGATTGATTATCGTAGGAAATCTTAAAATATTTTTATTATGTTTTTATTTTAAATTTACATAGTGTACGGTAACACATACAAATATTATATCATCGTAACTTGTCTAGATATTGGATATCATAGATACCACTTCATTATATTTATTAAATTTATTAATTATTAATTATTTTTCTAATTTATAATATTTATTTATATCATTTCTATATATAGACTTAGGAATCCTATGATAAGCATACTAGTAGGTAGGTCCACATAATATTAATTATTCTATGATTTTTTGAAAATTTAATCGAAAGACTTATGATTATAATCAGATTGATCATTCATTCTCTTATAAAATTATTGTAGTATATGAAGGATATGAATAAAGCTGAACTAGATCCAACTTAAAAGATCTTGCTACTCAATTGGTTTTGCCTAGGATTTAATACATCATATTTTTAGTGCTTTAATCTATATGTTTATTAAGATGACAACTACTATATGTACTTTTACATGTATATATATATATATATATGTTGATAACATATACATTGTGTCATTTATTATTTGGATCACATATATTTTTTTGTGATTAATTTAAAGTGCATTTATGCTATTGAAGTTTGTCTAGTTTTTTATTTTTTAAGTGATAAATTTGTTTGGATCGAGACTAATAGAGAACTTTGTTTCATTCTTGAACTTTTTGATAGTGTCGTTATTATTATTTATGTCTATATCAATTTTAAATTCATTATTGTTATATTTACTATTTGTTATTTTTTAAATATTTTTATTTTATAAATAAAACTAATAAAAAACTAATAAAAAAATAAAAAAAAGCGTACAATAATCATTTTCTTGTAAAATATTCTTTTGTGCACTTAATTTGACATCGACTCAAATTTTTTAGTTGTAATTTGTAAGTTGTACTGTGAATGTCATTTACATTAATTAAATATAAAAGTAATAAAATAATTACAAAAAAATAACCAAACTTTAGAGGAGAATCGATGAGAAAGCGAGGATAGAATGATGTTCAAAAGAGATGAGAATGAAAATTTGAAATCTTTGATCTATATTTATAGATATTTTTTATAAATTAAAAACATAAATCTTTTATTTTTTAAGTTTTTTGATTTTTGGCATGCAACTGTCAGAAAAATTTAACATCTAAGATTTTTTTTTAAATTAAGTTTTTTTAAATGTTTATACAATGAAGGGCCATGCTCGTCGCTATCACTGTAGGTGCCCATTGTATGAAAAATACAACACGCAGCCCACATAAGTAAAATTTGACTTATGTGACTGGTTATCTTATGAGGCTTGACTTATGATTCATGATCCACCCGTGCCCAGTCATGGGGGTTCATGTTGGTGGATTGTACCACTGGGCCATATGCGGGATCATGCTTGGTCTGGCATGAGTTATCATTGGGCTGATATGATCCAAGTCTAGGCGTGACCAATCCAGGCCTTGATTCATGCCTTACCAGGGCTATCTGCCCCACTTGATACTTCTAGCCCGCTTTAACACTATCTGGTAGATACTATAGAGATACATAAATTAAAAGTTTACTTACTAAGAATTTGAGTTCTCAGAAATGAGCATTTATCTTCATTTGCATGAAAACTAAAATTACTAATCAAATGCTTTTTTGTCTAATAGCTGTTATTAGATCAATCTGGTAGATACTATAGAAAATTTTGTATAATGAGTTACTTCATTGTGATTTATCACTTTGTGACACAATAACTTCGTGATAATATCGTAAAAATGGATACTAATAGAGAAATATAAGTTATTAAATCTTAATTTTTTTATTGGTGGCACAAGAAATACATGGTTTAGCTATACCAATTTGAATCATATGCTACAAGAAAGTCACAATCTATGCATTTGTTATTATTCATTCTTTTTTATATAGTTTCATTGATACTATAGAATTTATCTTATTATGCTACAAGAAAGTCACAATCTATGCATTTGTTAAATCTTATTATGCATTTGTTACTAAGAATTTGAGTTCTCAGAAATGAGCATTTATCTTCATTTGCATGAAAACTAAAATTACTAATCAAATGCTTTTTTGTCTAATAGCTGTTATTAGATCAATCTGGTAGATACTATAGAAAATTTTGTATAATGAGTTACTTCATTGTGATTTATCACTTTGTGACACAATAACTTCGTGATAATATCGTAAAAATGGATACTAATAGAGAAATATAAGTTATTAAATCTTAATTTTTTTATAGGTGGCACAAGAAATACATGGTTTAGCTATACCAATTTGAATCATATTCTACAAGAAAGTCACAATCTATGCATTTGTTATTATTCATTCTTTTTTATATAGTTTCATTGATATCCTTGACAATGAGTGGTAATGTTTTCTTTTACTAGTAAACTAATTTACAAGTAAGTTCTTTCAATCAAATGTTAATTGTGTGATATCTAATGTATAAATTTGTTGGCTTATAAGTTATAAACAACCAAAAAAAAACTAATCATAGAAAAATCTCAGAAAGTAATTTGTAAAAATTTTAAAACATGACACCACTTATCAAAAACTAAAAAGTTATCTGTAAACTAAATTTCCAGAAAAATTCATTTGTGCAGACTTGACTCCATGAGCCTATTCATTCCAACCAAGAAATTAGTATGTGTCATAAGTGCACTTATTATAATTCATCCTTCACCAAAGAAATGCAGCTAATTAATTTTTCTAAAGATTTAAAAAATTATATGGTCAAAATTGTAAAATCTCTAAAAATCTCAAAATAAGTTTAAATATATATATAGGTGAAGTATAACCAATAGTTGATTTTGCTTTCAATATTATTCTTTTTGAAAAAAATAATGTTAGTGGTGGCAATTATTGGCATGGTTCAGGGCAATTATTATAAACAAAAGATGTGATAATGAGTTATTGTTGTATTATTCTATTCTATGTTTAAATGTATTGCATGTTATTGTGAAAAAATAATTTTTATTAATGAATAAAATATATGGTAGCATGAAGAAATAAATGGTCATATCTAGTGAACAAGATTGTTATTTTTGAATGAGGTTTGAGAGAAGTTAATATTTCGATAGTATAACCTCATTTTTGTATGTGACACGATGAGTTATAACCTTGATACATACTATCTTTAGATGATGTATTTGTCATCATGCAATGACATGGTTTTCATTACTTGCATGTAACACAAGAATTTTCAAGGTGGTTATATGAAGAAACTTTTGTAAATGCTAAAAATGGAATTGTTGATTAGGGTATTTTTTTATATTTTGAATACTTTAATGAATGAAAAAGAAAACTATAGTATTCAAAATTTAGTATTTTATTTTTTTATATTTTGAGTAAGTTTATATTTGTGTGATTACTGATATATCTGTTCTTATTAGAGTTCAGAACTTGAATATTGATTATTTGAAATGTTTTTGTCTTACATGCATATTTTGGAAGAAACATCTCATTCAGATATTAAGTGCCTTTATTAAGTGGTAGTAGATATCAAATTTAAGACAAATTAGATGTAACTTCTCTTTTTAAGGGTGAGACTATTGATACATTAATCTCTCCCAGTCTTAAATCATATGCTAAAGCTAAATTATTGTGTATTGATTTTGACTGATATTTATCAATATTTTATTGTAATTTTTATTGTATTAAATATTTTATTTAATATTTTTGTAAAATTTTAATATGGTATCATAATCAACATGGTGATCCATTGCTACTTATTTGTTTTTACTAGTTTTTCTTTGACCACAATTGATCATCATTGTCTTCACCCATCATCACCATTGATGATTACTTTTTTGAGTGATAAGAAATAATGATAACATATTTCATTATTCGTATTTCCTAAAAGAATAATTGTTTTGAGATAAGTGGTATTATTTTTGATAGATTTGTTTTCGGGTATTGAAATTCTAATAACTGACTGGTTTTTGTTGTCCCAACTTTTTTTGGTGACCTAATCTGTGCTGCATTGAGTCTAGTCAGGTGTTCCTGATTTTTCTGGATATTGTGGAATGCAGTGGTTACGTTTGGAGAAAATAAAAGCCCAAATTGGTCTTTATGTTCATGATATTCTTGCAAGACAAGTGATGTTTTTAATTGTGTATGATTGAATATTCAACTTGCTTTTATGTTGGATTTTTTTTTTTTTTGCATTTTTTCTTCTTTATCATTAGAGTATTGGTGGTATTGTTTGCATGATATTGAATGAATATAACTATCAAAGAACACCTGACTGTCGTATCATTTCTTCATATAATTATTTTTTTGTTTGTCAAAGCCATTGTTCATCACACTGCATTATTTTGGTATTTTCATTTATTTATTTGTTTTTTTTACTCATTTTTGTTTGTTATTTTGTTTTATATTTTCAGAATTGCTTGTCAGTAAAGAATCTTGCTGACATACCAATTCCATTGCCATTAAAGACCCAGCTTGTAGCTGACTGGGAGTTTGTCAACCAACAGGACAAGGTGTAGTATAACATTAGCCATGGTGAAAACATGCAATTAGCTATTTCTAGTGACTTTCATGTACATGAAGATTTATTGCTTCTAGTGATTGAGATATTTTTTACTAATATTTCTTAATAGTTGTACAAATATGTATACACATGATGAATTTTCTAATAAAAAAAAATATTTTTATGTGATGACTTCTTATATGATGGTATTGTTAAGATGTGCATGCATTTCAGCAAGTGTTGTGTACATGGTGAGCAAAAAGGGCCACAATTTTTTTTTCTTGATAACCATCGATATCATATTGTTCTGGTTACCTTGCATGCACCTTGTTCTAGGATACTAAGTGTCTGTCACTAGATAAGTATTGTTGAGAGAAATTCATCCAGTTTAAATGTGAGTTTAACCCAATACCTTCTGGAAACTTTCTAACCTGGCGCACGTTGCTATCAAACTTACTAACATAGGTGGTGATTCTGAGTTGTACAAATGGCTCCACCTTAAACCCTGGAAGACCATCTTGATTATGGCATAACCAATTCAAAATATAGCTGGGAAAATATATTGCTTGGGAAAATCAGGTTGCTGGGCTGAAATGGGTAGGTTACAAAAACTTGATACCAGGGATGTCTTGCACAGTCTGGCCAAAATGCATAGGGCTATGAAGCATTCACAGCCCAATATGAAATGATTAGCTCCTTGATGTGAAGTGCATTGCATGACTAGATCTGCCAAGCACAGCATGAGCAAAGATGTTTCTAATGAGCTGTGTTAGGTTGGCTCGAATCAATTTTGTGGACCAAATTGTTCATCATGCCAGTGCACTTAGTTGGATCAGGTATGTGTTATGTTATGTTTACCATGGCCAATACATAATCTGTACTTGGCCATGTGTTATGTTTGCCTTGGTTGGGACCGTGATCATTTGGACTGAGCATAGTCTATGTCACTAACACGACTTGGTCATGGGTCCGTGACGAAACAAGGGTCTAGATCATGAGCAACACACATATTGCTCCGTTCGACTTGACATCATGGCTGTGCTAAATTGTGATTTTTAATTTTTATATTAAAAATTCATTCACTCTAGTTTTTCTATAAAAAGCATATTTTTCTTTAGTTTGGAATTCATTCTAATCCTAAATATTTTTGTTTGTATTTTATTATATATTTATAATTTTTTATATTATTATTTTAAATTTTTTTTCTTCAAATCATCTATGTTTTTTGTCATAAAAGTGGCATCATAGGCAAAATTTTGGATAATAACTTTTATGTTGAATACATGTCTAGGAGGTTTATATCAAAAAGATGATAAGAGTCTAAAAAAGTAAATTTTAAGATGTCTCTACGTAAGAGGTTTTATTATTTTCATGTATTATTCATTGTAAAGTTAATAATGGTAATAAATCATATCAATATCTTGTATACTATATTTTCAAAATTTATTATGCTGGATCATAAAATACAAGTTGAATGTGTTGAGATACTTCAAAATCTACTTGATTCAAATGTTTATATTTATCATCAATTTAATAAATATTATCTTTTTGGACTATGTAGTATTCAATGATATTTTAATTGCTATCTTATGAGAAGAAATAATGTGCAAAAATAAGGATAGATTGACAAGCTAACAACAAGCAGAACTTTTGATGATGATATAAGAGAGATTAATAGAATATGTCTACAGTCTGAGTTAGAATTATGATAATTCAAAGTTAAGAAGTAAGAAAAATATTAAATATTATAATTATGTTGAGTCATCAAGTACTCACAAGAATATAATAAGTATCATTAATTATGACAATATTATATACAAGGCAATAGTAATGGTTAAAAACTAAAAGCAGTTTGTTGATGTATCGTTATTAGATTCAGGAGTATCATGACACATGATATCTCAGATAAACTAATTTTAAAAATACGAATTAATCTAAGGAGGTTCTATGAGCGTTAGTGATGATTATGCTTTGAAGATTATTGATATTATTATTATCAAAATAAAAATATTGTATTGTATAGTTCGCACCATTGTGAATGTACAATATGTAAGATTTCAAGAAAAAATTGTTGTTTACTTCTATGTTAGAGATATAATATGTTGCAACACGAGCTAGTAAATATACAATTTAGTTATAAATATTATTGGAAGAGTTTTGAGTCTGGTTTGAAACAAAAAAAATTATTTTATTTCTTGATATTTAGAGCACTCTATATTTATCTAAGATTCGACAAAATATATTTAAGTACAATATTATTCTGTATGAGAAAAAATAAAAAAAAATATAGATATGTAAAAGATTAATACTGATGAGAAATTAGTAGATATGATTAAATCGATCAATACTGATAAATTTGTATATTATAAATTTTTTATTGCTTAACAAGAACATAAAAAATATAAAGTTAACAATTGATGATGGTGAATTTTAAGTAGGAGATTATGAAATCAACTGTGTGTTAGGTGATTTTTTCTCTCCTACATCAAAGATTCTTTGAGATTTTCTCATTTTTTTTTCTAGAAAAGAAGTATTTTTTCTAGTTTGTAATTCATTATAATCCTAGATATCATAGTTTGTATTTTATTTTATTTTATAAATTTTCACATTAATGTTTTATATATTTTTATTTCAAATTATTGTTGTGACTTTTATTTCATAACATGGAAAAATACTATAAGTATAATTAATATTCTTATAAATTGATGCATGAATATGTTTAATTTGCTCATTTAAGTTAGTTTATAATTAACATGATGCTACAGACTAGGAAACTAAATCTCTAATTTTTGTTAGGAGTTTACTTATTTGAAAAATTTCTTAAATAGTTATTGTGGTTGTGACTTGTTGAATTTAAATGTAATCGTCTATAATTTATTTTAACAAATACAAAAAATTATTTAAAAAGTACTAAAATTTTTAATAAAATCCTTGTAATTATAATGTAGTAATTTTAAAAAAATCTAGTAGCTATTTACATATGAATGTTTATGGTTTTGAAAGAAATTTTAAGATCTAATACTTTTTTGATTGGGCAAGGATAGGAAAAATGTTTTTGTTTTTTTTAATGAATAATTTAGGAAACATTTACTATCACGCACGCACACAAACAAATATTATGAAATATTATTATAATTATCTTTAAAATATATTATTAATATTTTTGAACTTGACCATATGAATTTTAAATATTCAACTGAAATGTTTTTTATTTGGAGTCGTATATGATTATTTATCTTCACTTGTGAAAAATTTGCAAAACATATCTTGAGATGACATTGTTTGTCTTGGGCGGACACTACATATTTTTTTGTATGCCTTGTCGGGCTACCATTCTTTTCCAGCACGACCTGGTTTCAAAGATGGGCCATTCTGGCCTGACATGCTTAAAAAAGTGGCAGCCTAACATGTTCTGGTGGTTTGCTAGGCAAATTGGGTCACACCATGTCTGCAACAGACTCGACACGCGTAGGATGAAAGGCATTTGCCTTGTTTGGTATGAACTTGTTGCCAGCTTGAATTAAGCATGTGGCTTGGTCCGACACTTGCCCCTGGCTAGCTAGGGCACGAACACAACATGGATTGAGCCCATCGCTCTTGCTCGCTAATGATGTGTTTGTTTTTTCGTACTTGGTGGCTAGCCAGCAAGGGGTACATGTAGGCCTAGGCTATCTTTGGCAAGGGCTAATCTAGTAGCTAACCCTGGCTCATGCCTGGATAGCCCTAGCCTGGGCTTAATCTACTGACCTACCACACCACAACTATCGCATAAATAGAACAAAATAACTAATAAAAAAATTCAATTAAAAATAAATACTTGGGGGAAATAAATTTTTATTTTAATTTTAAAATGTACAATAATATTTGAAATACTAAATTCTTTGAAAATATAAAAATTATATATTGTACAATTATAATGAATATGAAATCAGACAGAATTTTTTTAAAAAAAAATATACAACGGACTCTAGATCATGATTATTGACTATTTAATGTTAGTTCTGATTAGAGGTGTCAAATGAGTCGAATTAGGCTGCCCCGCCTCTTTTTTTGGTGGACCAATTGTGCTACCATGATGTGTATGGCAATGCATAGTATGTTAACTGTGTTGTGACTTGCACTACATGACTTGAGAAATGTTGACCCACCTTTTACCTGGTTTGTGTCAGGTAGTGCCTGAACTTGTCGGGTTGGGCTCGGGCCTCGGGCCTCGGCTGGCATGTGTTTGCCCATATGGAAATGGGTCATCCCAAACTTAAAAAAAATTATAAATTTTAAATATTAATACAAAAATAAATATTTAATTAATTAATAAAATTAATAAAATAAAAAAATAAAATTATCACAATTTACAACTCACAAACATAACTTACAACTAACAATTAAAATTATGTATAAATTATAAAATAATAAAGTAAAATTAAATTATTAAAAGATAATAAGTATTATATTAAAGCTAAACTCATTAACATAAAACATAATTTAATAAGCTAAACTTATTAAATTATGTATAAGTAAATGTCCGAATAAATAGAATATAATAACAAAAAAAGCAGCAAGCTCAAAGTCAATTGACAAAAATAAATAAATAAAGATAATCTAAAAATGATAAATCTTGTCAGCGTATGATGGTCTCAGTATCACTAGCGATAAATCATAGATAGTAGAGTAGGCTCAATCTTATCTCAGTTGTTAATCATCATTAAAGTCCTACGAATCATTATTAGCAACCAATTTTTTTGCTCTTATCATAGTTTCAACATGATCCTGGATGTCAAAATTTGAATATTCCCAATCCTTAATGAATACTAATGTCGTAATCTCGATTTTCTATCTGAAATTATATACACCATAATATAAAAAGTAGACTCCAATGATACTCTCGATACCGGATGAGGCAGTAGGACTCATGTTATCTTAGATATTACGGGATAGGTGAACTCATATAATTTTTACCGTTATAAAATATTGAGATTCTTATTATTGGTATGTGATATGATTGAATAGTAATTGGTATCAAAATACCAAAACAGCTCGCTCTTATTCGACTGTTCAACACATCATCTTCCCTTTGCAAAATAAATGGAGAAGTCTTCGTCTTTGAATATGATATCCATAATCGTACTCGAAGCCTTACTACTACGATCATAATACTTAGTATCGTAGTATGTAATAACTTAGTCAATTTCGTGTGATTGAATCTTTTAGGTTAGTTTTTTTGGTTCATGTACGAGAATGTGTGTTAAAATATTTTCTATCCCTTCTATATTAATTTTAGGGTCTATGTTGGCAGTCAAATAATAAAGATATTAAATGATTGATCAGTATTTTAAGTACTTGATTTTTATCTCTATAACCATATCACTAAATGTTGAGTTATCTTTAAACTTTCTAAATATGTTATTAATATTGTATATGTACTTGAGTACAATATAAGTGATAATATAAACTGACAAAAACATAGTCGTCGTATCATAAAAAATTTTTAGGAATTTTCTAAATAAAATTTCTGTAGCATTGTCAATTTCGTCAATAATTATTTTATCACGTATATTATTGATATAGTTGGATATTATGTGTTCGTATCCAATACATGACTTATATATTAGGTATTTATAATTCTAACGGTATCTCATATTCAATTGAATTTTTTTAGACCCATAGATAAATAAAGATTATCAAACTCTTGTTATTTATAAGACATACGAAGAAATTTTAGTGAGTTACGTCATTAACCTGGTAAACATATTAATGCTTACTCTTATTAGATATATTATCGAATGCGATATTATATATTTTATTTTGAATATTATATTCACTAATGATTCTCATCATGTACTCATAATTGACCGGACTATCATGAGGATTAAAAATTTCTTAAAATCTTAATATTTTTTGTGTTTATTTTGAATTTACATAGTGGACGGTGAGACATGTATAAGATGTATCATCGTGACTAATCTAGATATTATATGTCCTAACTTTTTTATTATATTTTTTTCAAAATTATAGTGTTTTACTATGTCGTTCCTAGTTGTGGATCTAGTAATCCTACGATATGTAGGCTAAAAATAAGTCTGTATGATACTTAATACTTTTGGATCCAAAAAATTTAATCAGAAGATTCATTGTGATGATATGTTTGATCATATTTTGTCTCACTAATTCGTTGTTGTATGTGAAGGAGGTCAACATTGAGGTTGAATTGGATTCAGTCTCAAAGAACTCACTATTAAGTTGGGTTTGCCTATGATCTAATATATCATATTTTATGATGCTTTGTTTGACACTCTTCTTAAGGTGTCTAGTTTCACATAAATTCTTATAGTTTAATATTTTTTATAATATTTGAATTGTGTTTATTTTTTATCGATAACCATAACATTTTTATATTTTATTATATTAAAGTAAATTCAAATTATTGATTTTTTTAAAATTTTTGCAGAGCTTTTTAGGGGCAAAATCACCTTAGCCATTGGATTATGCCTCGTAGCCGTTTGGATTGAAATCTACTTGCTTAAAATAAAAAATGCATTTTTTATAATCGTTGACTCAGTTCAACCATCGTACCAACCCAAATGTCATAGCTTCAAGAAGCTTCGGCTTTTGGAACTTGTATAATGCAGGTTGGGTCCGGCTTTGGGACCGTCGGGCTCGGGTCTAGGGAGACGGGAAGTCGAGGTCAGGTTCAGTCTTGGATCGGCTGGTCTTCGGATTCCAAAGTCCGAAAACCAGCCCGAGATTTGGGTCTGGCCTTCTGGGGCCAGGTGCGGGGCATGATTTGGGTCGTGTCAAAGAACCATGCCTTCGGACCAAGGTACTGGGTCGTGCATGGCCTGACATGGTACTGGACTGTGTGTCGCTCTGGCCAGACCGGGATACCCGGCCAATTTGACATCTCAAGTTCTGAATTTTGATTGTTTAAACTTTTGGATTCTTCATAAAATTTATTTACTAGAATTTGAAGAGTTATTTGTGAATCTTCTTAATGCTTCAAACATGTCAATATTTTTAGTATATATGATTCAAGTTTTCTCCTCTTGTGTAAAGGTGTTCAATGGGCCTGATGTCTTGAGCACATTCTTTGGTATGACCTGAAAAAGCTGTGCCAGGCATTCTCTGAAAAAGTTGGCCAGGTACAATACAATGGTACATGGGGAGGAACCGTGCCTACATTGTACGCATGTTGATGTACAACACATGGTGTGTGGATTGCACATGCCTGTTAATCTTGTGTTTAATAAAAGTATGCTTTTGAACTTGTCACACCTATTGATATTATATAATATTAAATGAGAAATTTGATATTGACATGCACCTCATTTAAAAAATTGAACATTACCTTTGCAATGATTGACCTCCGACAGTTGACAGCGATGCATGTTGCTATCTAGTCGAGTGCTAACAAAATA
The DNA here is from genome assembly GCA_029783825.1 of Sapria himalayana. Lineage (NCBI taxonomy): Eukaryota > Viridiplantae > Streptophyta > Magnoliopsida > Malpighiales > Rafflesiaceae > Sapria > Sapria himalayana. The sequence continues at coordinate 7,444,809 of JAREIK010002147.1, forward strand.
TTAACAATTTTTTATTTTTAAAATCAATAATAGTAGCAATTGGATTTCCGTCATGTTATTATTGAATTTTTTCCCAAATAAATAAAAAAATTGAAAAAATAAACATATTATTAATTAAAAAATTGTTTATCAATAAAAAGTTAATGCTTCTGCTATCAAGTTTATAATTTGATACATATTTATGATATGAAAATTCATAGATAAGTCATCATCTCTAATTATTATTTTGAATATATTTATTCTCTTATAATTGTTTTAATTATTATTAAATATGAAATTATATATTTTATTTTGAATTATAAGTTTTTTAAATATTACTATTAGACACTCTTATATGACAGTCATTGTGATGTACTATCTGATGAGATCCTAATAATTTCTTAGTTAGTATATAGTTAAAATTAACCTTGTGGATGGTGACTTAAGTGAAATACTTATTATTTTAATTTTGTTCATATATTAGACATTGTTAATACTATTCTGTTATGATTTATACAATCTTCAATTATTTAATTATTATCAAACTTAAAATGGCTTGTAATATTATTTTAACAAGTTGACCTAATTATACTATGATATGCAAATTTATGTTTAATATAATTTTTTCATAAAATATATTAGTCTAAGATTTTAGTAAATTTAAGCAAAAGACATTTACTAGTAATCAATTTAGTTATTTATTCTTTTACAAATTCATGATTGTAAATGAATGATGTCATTGAACTTGGAATAAATATAATTACAGTGATGATATAACTAATTTGAATTTGCTTGCTAATTTTAACATTATATATATATATATATATATATATATATATATATATATAAAATATTTACATAGCGTAAAAATGTCTTAAATTATTTAATTTTTTTTAATTGTATTAAAGTGAGTCTATACTATATAAACTTGTTTATTAAGTATATCATATTTAGTTGTATGAGTAGACATAATTGTAGAAGACAAATCAACTTTGATTGAGTTATCTAAATCTAAATAATTAATAAAATTAATTTTTTTTTATCTTCACAAGGATTTATTTTATTTTGAATAATTTTTTGAATAGTTTTTTAATTATTGTACCAGATTACTAACTATGAAATATGAATAGTCTAAATTTTTTAATTTATTAGAATTTAGGAAGGCATGAGTAAAGTAGAAAAATATGCTTGACTATTGTCTAATACTAAAAATTCCTGGATTTTAAAAAATATTATAATAGCCAGCATAATAAATTCATATTATAATTGTTTGTCGAAGTTTGATGCTGTTGCTGATTATTTGACGCTCGACATAAAATTATTTTTTTATATGCTATAATAATTAACATTTAAAATATAAAAAACAAATTAAAATGTGGAGAAAGTGACTAAGGAGAGCATTGAGACTGAGATATTAAATTTGATTAAAAAAAATGTAAGCTTCTTTTATTTATTTTTTTAAAAAATGTATTTTAGAAGTTGTTTTTATTCAGATTTTTTGACAAAATTCACCGATTGGATTCTGTCCAATTGTCTGATTTGTCATTGTTAGTTGATGCTGATAGTGATGATTGATTACTAAAACAACAATTATAATAGCTGATCTGTCAATACATCATGGGTTTGTTTGGGTTGGCGGCTGTTGATGGCATGATTGTATGGATTGACCCAACCCGTGATCATCTTTAAAATTTAGCCTTTGAGATTCACTTGCCGTACTTGGTTCACTAGTTCATTACTCCCTAAGGTATGATCAAAGCATGATCCAAGCTCGAATGGGGACCCTAGCCAAATTTGGTTCAGGCTGATGGTCATTTTGGCTTGTTCCATGTATTTTGATCTGATGGCACTCCGACTCCCTTCTTTTTTCATGTGTCGGCCCTTGCCATTTCCATTTCCATTTATGTGAGCTGTGTCATCAACTGTGCCAGGCTGTACTTTTTGTTTTAACTTTTACACACACGTGTGTGCATGCGCGCACATACCTTTATCTCACTAATTTTTTTTTCTAATTGTGCAATGCTTAGATATTTTCCAAATTGATCATTTTTATTTTTACTAGTGAGTTTTGCTACACACCCACATTATATATGTTGTATTCATTATCCTTTTTAGTTTGCTTAAACTTTATATTTTAAAATTACCCAATTTTGTATGATTTCTATGTCTGAACTCTGAATTTACATTTTGCCTATGATTGGATAATACTTTTTATCACACTTATCTTTGTTCTGATGGTGTTCTGTGGATTGACATCATTTTTGCTAGTTTCCTTGCTCCTGTTGTAGTGGTGGAGGTGCAAATAGGCTATGTTGGGCCTGGTTTGACTGTGGGCAAACTTGGCTTGCCCGCACAACCGGTGCATGCCATGTCTGACCTAACATGGATCGAACTTAGGATAGCATGAGTTTGGTGAGATTACATTTTATACTCATTTCATGAATGATCACACTGCTTATCTAGTCGACATGAAGTACTAATTGAGGTAGAAGTAGATGTAGAGGATATTTTATATTGTGTACACATTTTAGGAATTGTTGGGTATTATTATTAGTGTAAAAACAAGATATTATATATTAATGAATTGAGTCAACTATTGGTTCTAATGATATTATCATTTAAGAATATGCTTAATTATTTACAAGTCAGTCATAATTAACTATTTCATAATTTTTAGGTAATATAATTCTGATTACTAGTCCACTTACTACTAATTTTTGAGTATTCGACTTAAGAGCAAATAATTACAATATATATAATTTTTTAGTTATTTTTTTTATTTGTTATCTTAATTTTATTATAAATAATGAAAACTCATCTAAAATTCTTAGTTGGGGCAATATTTTATTTTATTTAATGTTTTATAAAAAAAGATCTAAATTGTTTTTTTTTTTGAGTTGTCTTGCTAAAGAACTCAACACTAATATATAATTTTTTTATAAATATTTGTTTGTAAGATCTTTATTTTATCTTATGCTAGCCCTGCCTCTCCCTCAGTTAGTGCCAGCCCCCGCCTTCCCCCCTCAAATTGCGCCCACCCCTTGCTTCCCCCCCCCCCTCAAATCGCGGCCGTCCCCTGCCTCTCCACCTCAAATCGTGCTCGCTCCCTGCCTCCCCACCTCAAATCGCGGCCGTCCCCTGCCTCTCCACCTCAAATCGTGCTCGCTCCCTGCCTCCCCACCTCAAATGGCGCCCGCCCCCTGCCTCCCCACATATCGTGCCTGCCGCCTGCGTACAGTGGCCGAAGTCACCCATGCGGTGACGTTGGCCACTGGACGTCGTCGGACGTCGGTTACTCTCGGCATGGATACGACAGCCGACGCAACCATCCGATACATCACGTGGCGTATCAGATATGGATTGATCAATAATACGCCACGTGATATATCAGACACGTATCCGTACCGTGTCAGGTGTCGGATACGTGGACACGGTTGTAGGGAGCCGTGTCCGTGCTTCCTTGATTTTCAGCATTTACAGTTATCAAATAATATATTTCTAATCAGGATTCAATTAACAATAATTTATCAAATAGTTTTTAATACAAATTCAATATTTATAAAATTTAGTCTTAATTTTTGCGTACTTAATTTTTTTAGTTTTATCAAATAGTCTTGAGTGAGAGTGAGAGAGAGAATGAGAGTGAGAGAGAGAGAATGAAAGTGAGAGAGAGAGAATGTGAGTGAGAGAGAGAGAATGAGAGAGAGAGAGAGAATGAGAGTGAGAGGGAAAGAGAGTGAGAGAGAGTGAGAGGGAAAGAGAGTGAGTGAGAGAGTGAGAGGGAAAGAGAGTGAGTGAGTGAGAGAGAGAGAATGAGAGTGAGAGAGAGTGAGAGGGAAAGAGAGAGAGTGAGTGAGAGAGAGAATGAGTGTGAGAGAGAGTGAGAGGGAAAGAGAGTGAGTGAGTGAGAGAGAGTGAGAGAGAGAGTGCGAGTGAGAATTAGAGAGTGAGTGAGAGTGAGAGAGAGAGAGAATGGGAGTGAGAGTAAAAATGAGAGTGAGTGAATTAAAACTATGATTAATTTAAAACTATGATTATTTTATCACTTATAATCATGGGTATACTTGTTAACCTTGATTGTATATTTTTCTTATACGATTATATTTATAAATGAATGAATTAAAAATTTGTCAATTTATCCAATTCTTTTCTAGATGAGGGTTATAAAGATGCATGAGATTTTTGTATGATACATACTATATGAAGATTGAATATATTAGAGAGTAAAATATTGATAGTTATTTCTAGATCAAATATTGATGATACCATAGATTATTGAACAACATAAGTAGTCTATCGGATATATCTGGTAGTTCTCTTATAGTTATTTCCAAGGAAGCACGGATACGTCACTGTACAGTTGTGTTCATGTGTCGGATACTCGGACACGTGGACACGGTACGAACACGTATCGAATACGTGTCCGATATGCTATGTGGCGTATTGTTGACAAATTTCGTGTCCAATACGCCACGTGGCGTATCGAACAGACACGTCAGAGACGTGTCCGATGCATTGTTACAAATCCGACACGTCATAAACATATTATAAAACAAGGTGTTACTCCAACAACTCCAACAACTCCAACAAATCGAGGAGCAGCCGATAGCCGTCAACATTGAGTGGCCGACGAAGCCGGTCGTGGGGGATAATTCGTCATTGTGTCTGGATTTTTGAAGCAGTAAGGTTTCAAAAAAGGTAACTTGATTTTAGAAGAAGGGGGGAGGGTTTAGAAGCAGTAATGAGAGGGGGGTGGTGAGAAATAGTAACTTGGGGGGGGGGGGGGTTCAAAGCATTATTTTAATTATTAACGGGAGGGGGGGGGGGTATGAAGCAGGGTTTTCAAAGGCGATTTTGTGGCGCGCCATGATGCATGCCTTAGGGCGAGGTGCCAGCAAAACGCCTTGAGGTGTTTGTAAAAGAACATTACTGCCCGACGGGAAAAAAACCTAATTGCTCGATGGGAAAAAAATAAAACGCAAACTATATTGGGGAGACTCAAGCGGCGACTGCTCGATCATCTTTCCAGACTCCAGGTATCTCTTCATCCCATCTATTTTCAATCTCTCACTCTCTTCATCTCTCCATCCATTCCTCTCGAGCCCTTCTATCTCAAGCAGAAAATTATTTTGCGTTCTCCTTCTTTTCTATCTCTCCCGAGCCCTTTCTTTCCCTTTCCCATCTCTCTACCTGAAAAATGCTTCTGTTCCTTTTGCTTCAACGTTCCACTTGAAAACTGAAACTGTCCCTTCTCTGTTTGCTACAACTCTCCACCTAAAAACTGGCCTGCTCCTTTTGCTTCTTATTTTTTTTAAATTAATTCAAAGGGGAGAAGATTAGAGTTGCCCTTGCCCCCAGCCCCTAGCCCCATGCCAATTGCTCCCTGCTCCACTAGCTCATTTCCAGCCTCCTGCTCCACTAGATCATTTTTTTTTTCAATTAAATCGGAGCTCATGTTTACTCTATTTTGTTCATCAATTTTTTTTTTTAAAATCCAATAGCCATTTAAACCAATTTCATTCTTAATTTTCTCTAAAAAATATTAATTTTTTTAAATTTAAACCAATAAAATTTTGAATTTCATTTTTAAATTCTTTTCAATTATGTCTTGTTATTATTTTTTAATCAATTATATTGTTATATAGAAATGTGAATATTATTTTTAGTATTTTTTTTAGAATGATTTCCTCCAATTCGAAAAATTCAAGAAAAGATTTTGTGTGGAAATATGTTATTGAAGTTTCCGGGGAATAATATTTGAGATGTAAATTTTACAATCAAAGGTGCATGGGAGGAGTGAATAGGCTTAAGCATCACTTAGTCAAAACTTATCATGGTATGAAATCATGCCCTAAAGTTAGTGAAGATGTTAGATTGAAATGCAAAGATGCATTGACCAATTTTAAGGATCAAAAAATAAAAGAAATGAATTGCTCCAATAAATTGGTATGGGTCCAACTTCAATGCATGAGAGTGCCTTGTCCAGAATAATTTGTACCTTAGGGAGTGGGAGTGGGAGTGGGGAATCTATTCCTAGGGGACCTATGAATAAATTTATCTCCTTACAACCTCATCAAAGTATTTTGAATTCAAGGTGGAAGCAAGAAGAAAGAAAAGAAGTGTGTAGAAAAATTGATAGGTTTATGTATTCAAAAGGTCTCCCATTTAACATTGTGAATGATTCTTATTAGATTTTTATGATGAATATTGTTGCAAATTTTGGGCCTGGGTTTAAGCCTCCATCTATGCACGCATTGAGGACAGATTCTTAGAGATTACAAAAGAGCTTAGAAATAATATGGATATTCAATTATGTCAGATAGTTGAACAGATGGAAAGAGTATATGTCTTATTAATTTTTTGGTGAATAGTCATGCTGATACTTGGTTTATGAAATTAATTGATGCTTCTGATACAATAAAAAAATGAGGAATTGATGTTTAAATATCTTGATGACGTGGTTGAAAATATTGGAGAGGAGAATATTGTGCAAGCCATCACTGATAATGTCTCTAATTATGTGAATGCTGAAATGAGGCTTATGGAAAAAATGAAAAGATTGTGGTGGACTCTTTGTGTTGTATATTGTATTGATTTGATATTGGTGGATATTGGAAAGGTAACTGTTCATGAAATTAAACTTGCTCGAGCTAGACAAGTAGTGAAGTTCATATATGGGCATACTTGGGTTCTTAGCTTGATAAGAACATTTAAAAAAAATCATGAACTTTTTCGTCCAACAATAACATGGTTTGTTACTTCATTTCTTACTCTTCAAAACCTTTATAAGCAAAAACAAGCTCTTATTGCAATGTTCTCCTCAGAAAAATGGCATTAAAGCAAATGAGCTAAAAAGATAGAAAGTGTGAAATCTCGAAGTACAGTGTTGTTTGATCCAAAATTTTGGTCTCATGCTGCTTTTTACATAAAGACAACTATTCCATTAGTTAGTGTCTTGAGAGAGGTTGATTCAGAGGAAAGATTAGTCATGAGTTATATTTATGAGCTGATGGATTCTGCTAAGGAGAAGATTGTATTTAATTGTGGGGGAGTGGAGAGAAAATATGGCCTGATTTGGAAAAAAATTGATGCAAGATGGACTTCTCAACTTCATCGTCATTTACATGCAGCAGGTTACTACTTAATCTTCAATTGCGGTATGAGGATAAGTTCTCTAATATTGATGAGGTGAGGAAGAGATTATTTGAATGCATGGATAGAATGTTGGATTATCAAGAACATTTAAAAGCTGACATTCAGTTGGACTCATTAAACCAAGCAATTGGTGAATTTGGGAGTTGTATTGTAATTGATTCTCGAACATTAAGAAGTGCTACAAGTTGGTGGGTGCGTTTTAGGGGTTCAACACCAGAGTTGCAAAAGTTTGCTATTCGAGTCCTTAGCATTACTTGCAGTGCTTCGGGATGTGAAATAAATTGGAACACATTTGAATCGGTAATATTTTTATTTTTGTAAATTTTTATACATATATTTCTATTTCAATATTATAGAACTTTATTTTATTTTAACTCATAAATTTTTTTATTTTATTATTTGTAGATACTTACAAAAAAAAGAAATAGACTTGAACAATTAAGGTTGAATGCTTTAGTGTATGTAAGGTACAACACTAGATTGAGAGAACAAAGTTTACAAAGGAAATAAAATATTGATCCGATTTTGGTAGAGGAGATTGATTCGAATGATGAGTGGATTGCGGAGAAAAAAAATTCCCTCCTCCCCCTTGATCTTTGTTGGCTTCAGGATGATGCGTTATTCACTATTGATGCTATTAGAGTTGTGTCATCCGACTCCCAACATACTCAAGCATCATCGGATCACATGATTCCTTCACATTCATACAAAAGGAAACATAATGAAGCACCAAGTAAGTACTCAAAAATTGGAGTGATAAATTTGATTAAATTTAATAATAAACTTATAATATTTACACCTAACTAATAATTTATGCTAGGTACAAGTGGAGGCAAAAGCAAAGAGGAGTTTAATTTGATACCAATTGATGAAGATGAAGATTTACATAAAATGAAAATACATGATAGTTGACATTTTCTTACTTTTGATACATTGGATGAGGATAATGATGCCATTGGAGAGAAGAATTTAAATTAAAATAATTTACTCTAGTGTTCTTATTTCATGACTTGGTTATGTCCTAAGAAGCACAGACACGAAAACGGACACGTGGATACGACACGACACGATACGACACGACAGGATACGAGGATACGATAAATTCTAAAAAACTAGGATACAGATACGGCTAGGATACGACATTAAAAAAAATAAAAATAAAAATAAAAATTATTAATTATAAATAGTAGGTATTTTATAAAATTCATTAAATTAAATTAAATTAAATTAAAATATTTTATTATATAAAATAAATATATATTATTTATTTTATAAAATAAAAATATTTTATTTTATTTTATTAAAATATTTTATTTTATGCACATCCCTACACAAATACGTTCGCCCCTGCCTCCCCCTCAAACACGCCCGCCCCTGTCTCTCCCCTCAATTCGCGTCGCCCCTGCCTCTCTAATCAATTCACGCCGTCCCTACCTCTCCCCTCAATTCGCGCCGCCCCTGCCTCTCCCCTCAATTCGCGCCGCCCCTGCCTCTCCCCTCAATTCGTGCCGCCCCTGCCTCTCCTCTCAATTCACACAACCTTTGCTTCTCCCCTCAGTTCGTGCCGCCCCTGCCTCTCCCCTCAATTCGTGCAGCCCTTTCCTCTCCCCTCAAATCGCGCCTGCTCCTGCGTCTCCCTCAAATTGCATCCGCTCTCTGTTTCATCCTCAAATCGCGCTCGCCCCTTGCCAGTGGCCAACGTCGCCCATGCGGCAACGTTGGCCACCCGAAGTCGTCGGACGTCGAGCACTATAGGGATGGATACGGTTGCCGTCTACCGACGCAACCATCCGATACGCCACGTGGCGTATCAAATACTGATTGTGCAATGATATGTCACGTGGCGTATCGGACACGTATCCGTGCCGTGTCCGTGTCCTGTACACGTGTTCAGGTGTCGGACACGCGGACACGGCAGTAGGGAGCCGTGTCTGTGCTTCCTTGGTTATGTCTTTTTGTTAAATTAAAATTATTAGTATTGTTGAATTTATTTTTTATTTTATTACTTTGTTATGGTTTTTTATGACAGTAATGAACTAGTATGTTTTTTTTAATAATTCTAAAGAATTATTTTCATGTTTTTATTTATGCTATTTTATTTTATATTTTTTAAAATATTAATTAATTATATATTATGAGCCTCAAAAAGCTTACGCGTCAAAGCCTCGAGGCTTACGCCTCATCTCATGAATACAAAAATACCTCGCCTTACGCTTTTGCATTTTAAAACTTTGGTATGAAGCAGTAATGAGAGGGGGGGGGGCAGGGGGGGTTGAGAAGCAGTAACTGGAGAGGGCAGGTGAGGGGGGTTAGAGGTTTTAAATTTATTTTTTTTATATTATAATTATTATTGTTTTTTTAATAAATATGCAAAATATAATAAACAAATAATTTTAATGTATGTTATTTTAATTTTAAATGTATGATTTTAAGTATAATGATAAATATGCAATATTAAAATATAGAATATATAAATATGAATAATTTTTGTAGTATTTAATATATACTATTTGTTATATTTAATTATGCAATTAACAATTTGTAAGTATAATAGTTTTAGTTATATAATTTATTTTAAATCAATTAATGTAATATGTAAATATGCAAAATATAATGAAAAATTTGTTTTATTGTATGGATGGAGAAAAAAAATTAGATTAAATAATTTTTGAAACAATATAGTTTATTTAAAATACATAATTTTTTTTTCATGCAGAATTATACAATAAAATGAGTTGTAATTCATAGCCTTCAAGTAATCAACAAAATATTCAAGATGTAGATGATAATGCCTCATTATGAAAGCATGTCACGAAAGATGTGAAATTGGATACAGGAAAAGGGGGAGGAAATGCTATTTTTCAATGTAATTTTGGTAGACAAATATATAGAAGATTATATTATAGAGTCAATGCTCACTTTTTGAAAATTAAAGGGGCTGAGATTGCATCATGTATTAAAGTAACGAATCAAAATTTGATTGAAATGCGAAGAATGATGAAGGAATCTGAACAAAGGATGAAACAATCTAATCATAAGCAAGTTTCTTTACCCACATTAAGCGTTGCAGATTTTTTTTTTGAGAATTTCTTTTCTAGTGCTAGTCCAATTGATCTAAAAAGGAGAAAATGGATTATGAGATCAATTGAAAATGCATTCAAAATTGGTGCATGTGAAATTTATTACAATGAGATAGCTAGGATGTTTTATACTGGGGGGTTGTCTTTTCACTTTACTAGAAATTCTTATTATGCTTGTGTTTTTAAAAGTGCAAGTCAACTTCTAGGTTATGTCCCATCAAGCTATAATGCATTAAGAATAATATTATTGCAGAAAGAGAAGAATAATTTTGATAATCTATTAGAACCAATCAAGAAGTCTTGGAATGAGAAATGAGTGAGTATTTGCGGTGATGAATGGTCAGATGCTCAAAGAAGACCACTTATTAACATCATGACAATCTCTGAAAGTGGACCAATATTTTTGAAATTAATAAACTGTGAAGGAGATACTAAGGACAAGTATTTTATAATTAATTTGTTGATTAACATTATACAAGAGATTGGTCCACAAAAGGTAGTTCAAGTTATAACTGATAATGTTGTAGCTTGCAAAGCAGCATAACACATTGTGGAAGCAAAATTTTGATATATCCTTTGGATCTCGTGCATGGCTTATACTCTCAATCATGCTTTGAAGAATATTTGTGCACAAACACACTCAAGATATGATGATATGTTGAAATAATGTGGTTGGATTACTCAAGTTTTAAGTGATATTTTTTTTATCAAGAATTTTATTATGAATCATGTAATGAGATTATCGATGTTTAATAATCATTATAAGTTGAAGTTACTTTTAGTGGCCGATACATGTTTTGCTTCAATTATTGTTATGCTTAAACAATTTAAAACAATAAAAAAAAGGCTTGGAGCAATTAGTGATAAGTGAAGAATGAGAAATGTATAAAGAAGATTTAGTGAAAGCTAAAGAAGTAAAGGATAAAATCCTAAATTAAGATTTTTGGATGAATGTGGATTATATCCTCAGCTTTACAACTCTCATTTATGAGATGCTTCGATTAACTGACACTGACAAACCTTACTTTCACAATATTTATGAATGGTGGGATTCTATGATCAAAAGAGTGAAGTAAGCTATTTATAAGAAAGACTATAGGGGCCTCGCAGATAATTCAAGGTATACTTTTTATTTTATTTTCAATTTTTAAAATTTTGATTGAAAGTTTTTAAGTTTTAAATTAAAATTGAATTTATATGAATTGCTGCGTATTTTTACCTATAGGTTTTTTAAATTGTGAATAAAATCTTGGTGGAAAGATAAAATAAAAGTCACACACCTTTACATTGCCTAATTAATTTCTTTAATCCAAGGTAAATTTAAGAGTTTGAATTGTAGACTATGATAATTTTAATATAAATAATATTCTATGATGTTTAACATTTTATAATTAATATTATAACTTAACTTGCAAGTATTATAGCAAACAATGGCTTGATGAGTCTCGTGATCGTAATCCACCACATTGAGATTTAAAAATAGTAAGAGAGAGAAAATATTTTGAGCGATACTTTTCTAATGAAGGTGAAAGGAGAAGAGAAAATGATGAGAATGCTATGTTTTAGACATTTTTAGAAGATTTTTCTAGCAGTGATTCCATCAATGATAGGTGGTTGATGAGTCCTATTAAATGGTGAGTTGTTCATGGAGCTGCTGCATCGATGCTTCACTCGATTGCATTAAAATTGTTAGGACAATCTTGTACATCATCATGTTATGAAAGAAATTGGAACACTTATAATTTTATTCACTTCATAAGGAGAAACTAATTGACATCACAAAGAGCTGAAGACTTGGTATATGTCCATAATAATCTCTGATTTTTGTCAAGAAGATCTTTAAACTATAATGAAGACAAATCTAAAATGTGAGACATTGGAGGTGGTGGTTTTGACTCAATATATGTTGAAAATGCTGAAATTTTTGAGATTGCAGATATTTCTTTTGATGAATTTGAACTGGAAACTATTTTATTTGATTCATAAGAAAATATTAATCTTTGTTTTAATATTTCTTATGTTTATGTTTGAATATTTGTAAAAATAATATTTGTAAATTTTTTTTGTTTATCTAAATTACTGTTAATGATAATATTTATATTTATTTTTTTTATCATGCCGTATCCTAGTTTTTTAAAATTTATTGTGTCTCCGTATCCTGCCGTGTTGTATCTCCGTGTCCGTATCTTGTCCGTGCTTCTTAGGCCCCCTCCTATGCTTGTGATAATAATTTCCTTATTAAATGTAAGTGGCAAATCATAATTTTTAGATCCAATATAAAATTAAAATATTAAATTATAATTACAACACATGACATTCTTTTTATTAGGCAACTATTTGGCAAGACTAAAGAATTTAGTCATTGATGTTATTATTCTTTATTTTGATAGTTATATAGCCAGATATGTAGTCTTGATTCTAGTGCTTCATAGAGGTGTTACTTGGGCCAAGTGGCCTAGGCACGACACTAGGCATTGCTCGATTGAGTCTTGTTTGGCTCTTCTAGGCATGGTCTAAAACTATTTCTGGATATGGCTCATGTCTGCTTGAGGCACTGCTCGTTGATGTGGTGAGTTTTTTAATGAAATCCCTACTGCCATTAGACATGGTGGATTGTCATGTTGGGATATAAGTCCCGACTGTTATGTTGGGTATCTGGTGAATATGCACATGTTCTTGATAGTAATTGTAGTCACCGTTGTTATTGAGCAAGTGCATTGATGTTCATTTTATAAAAAGAAAAGTTCATAAGATCATGGTGGTTGGATTTCATTCTAATGGTCGAAGGCAAAAATCTAATAATTCCTATATTTCTGAGTAAATTATTAGATTATATTTATAGTAGTAATGTTTTGTGATAAGTAATGAACTTTGTGAGATGATCCAAATATTTTGTATTTCTATGTATATTCTTTAGATTTTTCTTGTATTCAATGAGTGTTTTTTGATTATTGTTGGATGCATTTCTTGTGTGTTAATTCACAAATTTTGATATACAAGATGTAATTTGAAAGTAAAAGTTGAAAGTTGCGTGAGAATAATATTTAGATGATTAATTATCTGAGATATTTTCATATTGAATGCATATATTTGAAATTATATATTGGTGTAATGACAAATGTCTTTATTCAAGAGTAATATGTCTTGAGTTCAATATTTATCAGACACAATTTCTTTGATTTTATGTGGTAAGGATATTATTATATTAATATCTTCTTGACGTCATATTAAAGCACGAGTCTTGTGCAATGAGTATGACCTAAATAATTTTCTTTAGATGTATTTTCTATTACTATATTGCTACATTAATTATATATAGATGCATATTTGTATTGATTTATATTTATCCATAAGTAAATGTTCGTTAATAAGCATAGGTAGATATATGAGAGTGTATGCATCTTTATACATACATAATCCTTTTAACAACTGAAATAAATTATTTTACAAATTCTTCCATTACAAATGTTGATATGGTTACAGGTAATTATGATTTTGACATAAAAAGTTTGTCATATAGGCTGTCTCAATACCAAAACTATTTATTTGATTGCTAGACTTTACTGTTCTATGTTGGCTTTCATGTTGCACATGCTATCTATTTTTCTCGTTAATTATATCTTCGCTGCAGTTTGTTAAACTTCCACGGGCACCAAATGTGGATGATATTTTGGCAATGTATCAAGAGTACTCTTCAAAGCAGAGTGGCATGTATGGTATCATGTTTTTAATGTTTAGTAAATCTTTTTCATAATTAGTTCTAATTAACATAGGACTAAAACTTAGTAGTGATGATGATATATTATTTTACAATGATGCGTGACCTGATTTGGCTGTGCTAGACCATACACAGTATGGTCCAACACTATGCCTAGTCCTTGACTTTGTCGGCTTGGGTCGGAGCTGTCCATGCCTTGTGGTAGGATAGGAAAGGCTCGCGTGCTTGGCCTCATGGTTCTGGGTCTCCATGTGTTGCCTCTTCTGGTAACCACCTGATAGGATAGATTTAAAAAAAATTGGCCACATAAGCAGGGCTTGGTTTATGCGGCCACTGGTTAGTGGCCACTGGCCATGTCTGCACTGCATTGATGAAGCTCGTGTTTTCACCTAATTGGCCTTTGACATCGACATCGACAAGCGGACCTGTTGCCGCATTAATAAACCATTTTTTTAAAAATAGTAACCATGAAATTTTTTTTGACGATTACAAGCTAGAATTATGAAATCCCTTGAATTTTATGTCCAAAAATAATTAAAAATAAAAAAAAACAAAAAAAAAAAACGAAAAAAAACAAAAAAAAAATACAAATAAAAAAATAAAAAAAAATATTTCTTTAATTATTTTCAAATCTAAATAAATAGATATTAAGAGATTTAGAATTTTTATTCTAAATTTTTTTTTCTTTGATTTTCAAATTCTTTATTTTTTGTTCTTTTTTAATTCTTAAATTTAATAATTTTTTATGCATTTTTTTGTACTCTATTATAATATTTAATTTATGAGTTATGCTTACACATGGGTTATGACATACAAGTTGCAAGTATAACTTTCAATTTGCAATTGGGGTTCAAATTAATATAGCATTTTACAATGAAGCAGTTATGATATACTTATTTTTATAATTTTTTGGGTTTTTGTTTTATATTAGGTTTATAATTTTTTTAATTAATAAAAATATTTAAAATAAAATTACAAATAGACAATATACGAATACTAATTTTGAAATTAACGTAGATGTAGATAATAATGATAATTATGCTGAAAGGTTATAGGATGAAATTAGGTTATCTTTAATGATTTCGATCCAAACTTAATTATCTCCTAAAAATTATATGAGTGTTTAATAAGAATCGACTCAATGTATATATTGTCAAAATGATATATGCATGTGTGAGTTTATGTGATACTAATTACCTCAAGAGCCATATCAATTAATGTATTGAAAAACTCGGTGCATTAGATCTCATAAACACTAAATTGAGCTGTCGAATTTTTTAAGTTGGATCTAGTTCAGGTTCTGCTTCATTGCTCTCTTATTATATGTCATAAAATTTTGGTAAGAAAAATATGATTAAATTGATTATGATCATGAGTTTTCTAATTAAATTAATTGATCATAAGTTAGTTAATATTATACTAACATATTTTCAGTATTTTTATCATAAGATTCCTACGTCTACAAGTAGAAATGATATAATAAAATATTATAAGGTACAAAAATACTTAATAATTAAGGAATTTAGAAAATAACATAGAGTTATTTTCATGACGTATGGTATCTAGAGGTGTCAAATGGGAAACTCGGCACGGTTCGACCCGGTTTTAGGCCACCCAACCGGGCTATCATGCTGGGCCAGTCACGACACGGTACAGTAATCATGCCTGCATGGCACAACATGCTTACTGTATCATGCCGTGACTGGCATGACACGATCTCGTGGCCATAAAATTATTGGGTTCGACCCGATTTGGATCGGATAAAATCCTAATTTTTTAAAAAAAAATAGAGTTTCAATGGCGTGCCGTCGTGCCGTTACGTGTCTTCGCCCTTTCGGGGCTTGACGAGCCTCGCCTGTCGTGCATTAGCTCGTATTGATTATGTTTGGTGCGTGGTTACGTGTGCTGTGCTCATGTGCCGGCACGGCACTCTAGCGTGCCGTGCCGGTCTGGGCTTGTTCGACCTGTTTGACACCTCTAATAATATCTATACTAGTCATAATGATGCATCATTCGCATTCCTCACTATTCATTATATACATTTAAAATAAAAATTTAATAAAAAATCTTAAGATTTTCATAGACTCTCAATCTTAATTATGATATTGTCATATATGAGTATATGTTGGATTTTTAGGGAATATTTTGTTCAAAATAAAATATTAAGTATTAATTTTGAAAATGTTTTTAATAATTAACTAACTTGTTGTTTGCTTGTTAGGTCTATTAGAGATTAACTGTTTGGTGAGATTTTTCATGTTAGATGTATTTGTCAAGTTATTAGTCTGGTGGTGTGTGTGGGAATGAAAGTAGTTTATCCCGTATTAGAAAAACTAAGAAATACACTAAAATATCTTAGGATGTCTACTAGATAACATGAGTTAGACATTTGGTTTGTTTGTATGCCTAAAAAATAAAAATTTCTCAACGAATACGAGATACTTTTGGAATTATACTAATCTTATGTCATATGTTAGCTATCAATACGTGATATCAAATGAGTTAATAGTAAAAGTGACGAACTTATTATTAATGATTCAAACTAGAGGTGTCAAATGCGATTTGCCGGGCCGGACCGACCTTGCTTCTGTCCCAGGCCAGACACGACACGGTTACTATTCTGTGTCATGCATGATACAGCAAGGTTATATGAAGGTCTGCCCGGTACATGCCTACGACACGAATCCGCCCAGTCGGGTCGAACCCTAATTTAAAAAAAATTAGGGTTTGGCAGCACGCCGCTCTTTTGTCGCGATGTTTCATCATTATCGGGGATCGGTGAGTTTCGCCCATTGGGCTCAGCTTTTACCATTGGGGAGGTTTCTCGGCTTGTGCCGAGATACATGCCGGGCCAAGCCCGGCACGACATGGTTGGTGCCGTGGACAGGCACTGCATGAACACATGCGCGACCATGGGAAATTCTAGTGCCGGGCAGGCCTAGGCACTACCGAATCGTGCTGTGGCCTTGTGCCGGTCTGGGCCGGCCCGGCCCAGTTGACACATCTAATTCAAACTATGATAATTTTTTTTATGAAAATATTGATAATGTTTTATTACACAATTTACATGTATTTGTCTTTGTAAACCTGTACCACTTGTATTGTACTTGAGGCCAGATACAACATTTTTAGTATATTTAGCAAGTATAGATGTCACATTATTTTTAGTATTATGATTGTTGAGGTAAAAATTAAATATTTAAAATTTAATTTTTATATTAATTTTGTATTGATTGGCTGTTTGTATGGTTCTTAACAGTGAAGTAGAAGTCGTAGAAAATTTTTTAACATACATATTTATGTACATAAACCACGAACATCAATATAGAAGTTTTGTTTACAAAAAATTAATTAATTTATTTGTATATTATGATACTAGATATGATATTAGTTATAACTAAGTTTTGAGTACTGACTTGGATATCATATTTGGAGATGATAATTTTTTCATTTAGTTAGTTATAAACAAATAATGATGTGATTCATCAGATATTAGCAAGATATCTCGATACTTATATATTGATTATTACTTTATCCTATTAGATGATAATAAGAACTTAAATATTTTGTTATGATAAAATCATACGAATTATCAATCCTGTATTATCTAAGATGAAACTTGTTCCATTGATCACTATGATGTTTAGCATAACATCGGATTCTATTTTTTATGATAATTTAAATTATTTTAAATAAGAGATTGAGATTATGATTAGATATTATAGAGATACTTGTATGCTTGAATGACTGAGAATTTTTAAGATTGGAAATATAGAATAAGACGCAAGAGATGATAATAGATAATGATTCATAAAACTTGAAGATTGAGAATATTAAGTTCTTTACTAGCGATATCTTCTGATACAAATATAATGATGATGATCTATATATACATTATAACTTTCATTTCATATATATTAGTTAATTTGATGATTTATGTAATAGTATGACACTATCATTATTATTTTTATTTGTATATTTAATTTATTATGATATAGATATCATTGTTATATTGTACTTATTTTATTAGTTATATTTCAATTTAAATTCATTGTATTTTAATTTTATAAATAAATGTTATTAAGATTAAAATATATGTCATAATGTGTATGTATCATACCAAGTTTTTATTTATGAAATAATATAATTTATTATTATTATTTTATTTGAGTCAAACATATAACGATCATTATACGTGAATGCATATTGTGAATATTTTAATTTTTAAATTTTGTATTTTTTTATTTATTTAATATTTTAAGTGATATTAAAAAAATATTAATAACAAATTAAAATTATAAAAAAGTTAATATTATATTCAAATTATAAATTTAATCCTAAATCCCAAAATAACATCATTAGGTTCATGCCAGCAATATCTGACACAAATCGGCATGACACGCACATAGAGGTGTCAAAACGGCTTCGGTACTTCTCTCCCCGTCGGGCATCGCTCAATTCTTGGGGCAGTAGTGTCGTGCCCACGTCCCATGCGTGCCGTGCCGTCCTAGGTTCTAAATGGGCTGAAAACTTTTGGCCCAACACGACATGACCTATGCCGAGGCTGAGCCTAGTACTGGCTTGAGCACGACACTATAGCCTGTCATGCCCAGGATGGGCTCGGGCGGGCCAACTTGTTTAACACCTCTACTCGTACATTTGACATGACCAAGTAGGGATGTTAATGATGTGAGACGAGTTCGAGTTCAACTGAACTCTAGGTGAGTCATTAGCATTTTAAGTCGAGCTTGCTTAAGTTGAGCTCGACTTGACTTATTAATATTTTGAGTCGAGCTTTATGTCATGGACTTAGTCTTTTTGCTAAGTTTCCGTGCGGTACTTAGACAACTTAACTCGTTTATGTTATTAAGTTAGCATTGCTTTCGTCTTGCTTGTTATGCTTGACGCCTACCTACAACTTGGAAACAAAGAGAATTTGAAAGAATACTTGAAAATAAAGAAAATACTTTATTGAATAATGAAATCATATTAAAACTCTCAACTTGGTGGTTTACAAATGAGGCCATCTCCTCCTTAAATACATGTATATGGAATAGTCTAGAACCTTTAAATGTTACATATAAGTCTAGAAAATTCTAGAATAATTTAGGATAATTTCTTACCTTTCTTATAAGTGTGGACTTCTTCTTAATCTTCTAGAACGTTCCGCATTCTTTGAGTGAGGGTGTGACATTCTTCCATACTAATGTTGTAGACATTCTCGTTAATTTTTCTGCCTGGAACTGCTCGACCTATTCTTGAAATTGCCACAAATTGTTAGCTAGCTCTCAACTGGTTTTACTTTTTGGTAGTATCATCCATTTTACTAAGTATCCCTTGTTGGGCCAAAAGTTTATTTTTCTTAGGTCTTAATCCGTTATGATGTAGTCAACTTTTTTATCATAGGAGATCACTACTGCTGTGGGTGCCCCCATAGAGATTCCTTGGCCTGGATCTTTCTTATCTTCGTGATAAGATTTTAGATTGCTAACAAGAAAGACATGATGAATCTTAAATCTTGGTAATAACTCAATTTTGTAAGATATCTTACCAACTCGTCCAAGTGTAGGAAAGAGGCCTTCATACTTCCTCACAAGTCCCTTGTGCACTTTTTGAAGGAATTTAAATTGTTGCGGTAGAAACTTGACAAGTACCAAGTCTCAGACTTGAAATTCTACATGTTTTCTTATCCTGTCAGTCTATTTCTTCATTTTCTTATTATTCTTTCTTAAGAATGAGCGTGATATATCAGCTTGCTTGTGTCATCCCTTAGCAAATTTGTAGGCTGATGGACTCTTTCATGTGTATCATTTGGCTAGGGTATGATGAGTCATTAGTTCTTGTCCCATGACTATCTCGAATGGACTCCTCCCAGTTATTTCACTTCTCTGTAAATTATAAAAGAACTGAGCCATATTTAGCAATTTGGCCTAATTAGTTTGATTGGCACTCATAAAGTGCCTCAAGTATAGCTCTAGTAATGTATTTACTCGTTCTGTCTGCCCATCAGTCTGAGGATGAAATCTAGTAGAGAAGTAAAGTTCCGTGCCCATATGTTTGAAGATTTCTATCCAAAATTTTCCAGTAAAATGTGGGTCTCGATCATTAATAATAATTTTTGGTAGCTCCCAATATTTTATTACGTTCTTGAGGAATAGATTGACCGTCTTTTCTGTTGTGCAATCTTTTGGGGCTGCTATGAATGTAGCATACTTTGAAAATTGATCAAATACCACTATGATAGATTTATTTTTTTCTGACTTGGGTAGGCTGATAATGAAGTTCATAGTGACAACTTCCCAATATTGCTCTATCATAAATAGTGGTTCCAGCCAAGGAAGCACGGACATGGCTCCCTATAGCCGTGTCTAGCTGTCCGACACTTGGACACGGTATGGACACTGCACGGATACGTGTCCGATAAGCCACGTGGTGTATCAGTGATCAATCCGTATCCGATATGCCATGTGGCGTATCTGACGGTGGCGTATAGGACGTCCAGTGGCCAACGTCGCCTCACGGGCGACGTTGGACACTCGACGCAGGAGGCGGGCGCTAATCGAGGGGGAGGCAGGATGCGGGCACGAATTGAGGGGGAGGCAGGGGCCGGGCGCTAAAATAAAATAAATTATTTTTATTATATAAAATAAAAAATATATTTTTATATAATATAAGATAATTTTAAAATATTATTTAATAAAATAAAATAATTATAAATATTATCTTATAAAATAAAATAAAATACAATTTTTTTATTTTATAAAATAAAAAAATATATATTTATTTTATAAAATAAAATATTTTAATTTAATTTAATTTGTTTTATTTTATAAAATACATAATATTTATAAAAAAAATAATTTTTATTACTTTGGAGTCATTATAATCCCTGATAAAATTTTCTTATTACTTTGGCACATAGAGTTACTTTTCTTTTGTGTAGAGCAAATCATCATCTACCCAAAACTAAATAGTTTTTTTCTCGTGAGCCAATGTGATGATATTCTTGGCCATTGCATTATGTTGTAATCCATTCTTTATGAGATCTATTATCTCTCCCTACGGCTGGCTAGTCATGTATGCTAACTCTGCTTTGTGGCTCAAGGCATCAGCTACTTGATTGGCTATGCTTGGCTTGTACTCCAACGTGTAGTCAAACTTTGTCAGGAAATCTTGTCATTGTGCTTGCTTGAGACTTAATTTCTTCTGGGTCTGGAAATAGCTAGTAGCAACATTATCTGTCTTCGACACAAAAGTGCGATCCTAACAAATAGTGTCTCTATGTTCGCAAGCAATGGCTGATTGCCATCATCTCATTCTCTTGAAATGTGTATCATTTCTCTATGTCATTGAGCTTGTGGCTTTTAAAAGCTATGAGGTGTTTCTCCTGCATAAGAACCCCTCCAATGGCAAAGTCAGAAGCATCAGTGTGTACTTCGAACACATTGGTGTGGTCAGGTAGTGCAATACCATCTCCTTCATTATAGTCTTCTTTAAGTTTTCAAAGGATTACTGGTATTTTTTATCCCATGTTCATGCTTTACCCTTCTTGAGAAGGTCTGTTAATGAAGTTGCTTTTGCTGAGTATTCCCTGATGAACTGCCGATAGTAGTTAACTAGTCCCAAGAAAGACTTTAATTGTGACACCTTAGTTGGGGGATCCCATTCTTGAATGTCTTTGATCTTGGTTTCATCCATCATGAGCTTGCCACCCTTGTTGCGGTGTCCCAAGAAGCCTACCTCAAGGAAAAAAAAATATTTTTTCTTCTTCACGTATAACTCGTTTTATCTTAATAGTCGGAATATCTTTCTTTGATGATTAACATGCTTTTCCAAGGTGTTGCTATATATAATAATATCATCTAGATATACCACCACAAATTTATTTAAAAAAGGATGAAATATTTTGTTCATCAGAGTGCAAAATATAGCGGGTGCATTAGTATGACTAAATGATTTCATTAGGAACTCATAAGAGCCATACTTTGTTACACACATGGTCTTTGTCGCATTTTCTTCAGCTATCTTTACTTGGTAGTACCCTGATTAAAGGTCTAATTAGTTAAATACCGTGTTTTACTAAGTTGGTCAAATTAATCAGTAATAAAAGAAATAAGATACTTGTTTTTGACCATTATCTTGTTGAGTGCCTTGTAATCGATAGACTTTCACTGTGACCTATCATACTTCTTTTGGAATAAGACCTGCGAACCATATGGAGTTTTAGATGATTGGATGAATCTGACATCTAATAATTCTTTTAGCTGTCTTTTTAATTCCTCTAATTTTGGGGCTGCCATCTGGTAGGGCCCCATTACAGGGGGAGTTTTGCTCATGGCTCCAACTCGATCATGTGATCTTCCTCCCTCATGGGTGGGAGCATTTTGGGTAGTTTTCGTGGTATTATATCTTTGAATTCGTCTAACACCTTTATGATTTTCATGGGCATAGAATTTCTCATAGGGTCACTAGGGTCTTTCTTAAAGGTCGCCAAGTATGTTAACTTATTCTTTTTCAATTCCTTCTCCAATTGTATAGCCAGTATCATAAGCGTTTTAGCTTTATTTTCGATGATTGTGAGAACCATGCATGGAGTCCCCTCTTCTAAGATAGCCATCAAACGTAGAAAATGTACGAGCACAACTTTTACATGGTAAAGGAAATCCATCCCGATCACTATATGGAAATCATCTATGGGTGCCACCGTGAAGCTGACATTGCCTTCCTAAGGCCTAATTCTCATGATCACCCCTCGAGTTATTCCGTGTGATGGCTTGGCAACTGAGTTTACTGCCTTGAACTATCTTACTTCATTGGATGTTGGGAGCTTGAGTCTCTTTGTCTCCTCATTTGAGACAAAGTTATGTGTGACATCGGCATCTATCATGGTTTTAGTAGACATTCCATTCATCTTGGCCTCCACGTATATGAGTCTCCTAGAGGTGTCAAACGGGCCGGCCCAGCACGGCACGGTTTTTTAAATTCGGGCACGACACGGCCCGTGGGCACGGCAAGGCCGTGCCGTGCCGTGCCGGCCCGCCCGGGCACGGCCTGGCTTGGCCAGGCGGCACGGGCGCACGGCAAGGCAGGGCAGGCGGGGCGGGGCGGGTCGGGTCTGTTTGGACCCGACCCGCGGTCTTTTTTCCGGGGGTGGGGCCCGGTTGGGTCACGAGTCACGACTCGTGAGTCGCGACTCACGACTCACGACGCAGGCACGCGTGGCACGCCTCCAGTGCCACGCGTGCCTGCGTGAACCGGCACGGGATGGACCCGTGCCGGGCCAGGCACGGGATGGACCCGTGCCGGGCCAGGCACGGCACGGCACGTGCTTTGTTCGCCCGGGCCCGGGCACGGGCCCGGGCACGTTTTTTGATCGTACCGGGCCGGCCCAGGCACGGCCGAACCGTGCCGTGCCTCGTGCAGGGCTGGGCCGGCCCGGCACGTTTGACACCTCTAGAGTCTTCTATATTGAGACTTTTTCTTACATTGAGTGATCTTGAGAGAATTCAATAACTGCATTCACCCCATATGAGAGACATTATTCTCTTGTTTAATCTCTCTCTTGATCATGATATTTAGGGCATTTCTTTTAGGACATTCACGTGCCAAGTGTGGTCAATCGCATATGAATCAATTGGTTTTTGTCTTGAAATTCCTGTTCTTATCCTCATTGTTGCTTTCTTTGTTGGTAAAAGTTGCTTTTGATTCTTCATTAGTGTTATAGTTTTTGTATTCCCCCTCTCTCCCACCTTTGGCATGGTTACCCATGAAGGATGACTTGGTTTGAGAAGTGTCTCCCATTTGAAAATCTATGAGTGATCATGACTAAGTCGTGGATACTATGTCTCCTCAATTCTTGCTCGGCCCAGCCTTGCAGGTTCTCCATAAAATTGAAGAAGAGTTTTTTCTCATTCATATTAGGAGCCTCGAGCATCAAGGAAGAGAATTCCTCAACACAAACTCGAATAGATTTCGTGTGCTTAAGATGTTTGATCTTTCTACAAGTTATGTATCCCGCATCTTCTGGATAAATTATTTTTTTATCTCTCTCATGAAATCCACCCATGTGTCTATGATGCATATCTTTCTTTCTATTTCTATAAATTTTCTATGCAAACATAGAATTGCATTATCAGTGAGATAAATAGTAGTAGTACGTATCTTTGTTGCCTCATCAGTTAGTAATATTGTCTCAAAATATCTCTCCAACTGCCACAAATAATTATCTAGTTCTTTAGCATCTCGTTTTCCTGTTAAAGTCTGAGGCTTTGGCACATCTTCCCTTTGGGTATCATGAGTGGACATAACCCGAGCCGACAATGTCATCTTTTATATTATCACTTCTTGTTTCAGCTCATCCTCTTGCTTGGTCAAGACCTCCACCCTTGATTCTAAGCTAGTGAGCATGTTATTGACCTTCATAAACTCCTTATGTGACACCACTGGTATCGGCGAGCCTTGCACCTCCTCTTGAAGCTCTAGGTTCTGCATCTTTAAATCCTTTATGACCTCCATATTTTGCTCAATGAGATCAAACTCCTTCTTGGTGTCTGCAATGGCAACCCTAATATAGTCACTCGACTGTTCAAGTTTGTGAGAGTATCATGAGACTTGTCATTCTTTCCCCTTTTCTTAGCGGGAGGGTCAAAGTCTCTTCCCTGAACTTGCTCGGTAATTACTTCCAAATGAGAGCTCGATATCATATCGACCAAGTTATTCTTATATGTTGCAACCTCGCTCTGATACCAACTATCACGTACTTAGTCTTTTTGCTAAGTTCCCGTGCGATGCTTAGACAAAGTTCGTTTATGTTGTTAAGTCATCCTTACTTTCGCCTTGTTATTCTAGGCGTCTGTCTACAACTTGCAAGCAAAGAGAATTTGAGAGAATACTTGAAAATAAAAAAAATACTTTATTGAATAATAAAATCTTACAATAAACTCTCAACTTGGTGGTTTAGAAATGAGGCACATCCTCCTTAAATACATGCATAGGGAATGGTATAGAACATTTAAATATTCTCTATAAGTCTAGAGAATTCTAGGATAATCTATTTCCTTTCATATAAGTGTTGATTTCTTCGTAATTTTTAGAATGTTCCGTATTCTTTGAGTGAGGGTGTGATATTTAGATTGAGTAGAGCTTATTTGTGTTGAGTTTTGATCGTGTTGAGTATGAGTAGCTCGTATTAGCACCTCGATGACCAGGTGCCAAACAAGATTATTTTAAAGAAAAATAATCTTTATTTTAAGAGCCAAGACTATTTATTCTTATATTAAAGAAAAATAATCTTTATTTTAAAGAAAAATAATCTTTAAAGAAAAATACTTTGATTGCTCATGGAACAGCAGGTTGATGATATATTTATTCTTTTAAAATATAAATAATAATATGTCAGCTTGGCATTCCCGAAGGGGCGACGGCTGCGTGCTGCCTGAAACTTTAATTTTTTTAAAAAGACTTGATCCAAACCGCATCGACCTACCGGGACCGAACCTGGCCTGAATTTGGCCTGAATCGTGCCTGGCCCGACATGCCAGCTTGGTTGAGCCCAAAAAATTGGCTTTCACGGCTGGCCAGCCCCGACCTGTTTGACAGCTTTATACCCTGCTATGTCATTGATCTAATAAAAAATTATGTGTTCTAGAGTCTTCTTGACATGCTTGACAATTTTAAGAATTAAGGTCATGAATATCTGGGGAGAATCTAGGAAGTGAATAATATACTAAAAATTTATGTAATATATTTATTTTGATCATTTATATATAATTTTTTTTATGATTCTTTTTTATCTAATGGAGTCAACAAAGGATCCGACAATTATGAACTCGTCAATCCCCAATTTAGGTGGTGAATGGATTAGTGCGCATTCTGTCATAAAAAATCAGACAAGCTATCTAAAGTATATATTCTATGAAAAACTCCTTTTTGTATTGTAATGCTTCAATGAAAGTTTCATGAGTGACAAGAAGAGAATTCTTATTATTTTTCTCAAATCTACTTGTGCTTGTAGTATCAAGTGCAGTTACATGTAAATTAGTACTTATTTCTTTGTGGGGAGTATTAATTGGATATTATTTGCATGGCGTAACTCGAAACTCTAAACCTGTTATTTTTAGATTAGGATAATTCTTAACATTTCAAGACATGACTTCATACATATGTATGTAACATAAAGATTTCTCAATTGATTTATCATGAAAAATGATTATAGTTTTTGAATTTAATTTGAGATGATACATGAAAAAATAATTTATAATATTCAATTGATTTGAAAGTTAGTGCTTTACAATACTTCTCCCCATGTGTGCCTAGAATACTCCTATCTAGTAGGAGTTTTATTGTCATCTCAACAAAAATTTGGTTCATTTTTATTATTTTATTTTGTGTACGGGTGTGAATATATGATGTCTGATAAATCTTCAAATATTTTTCAAAAAAAAATTTAAAATAATGAGAAATATATTTTAAAATGTTTTATTTTTTAATATTCTAATAATACAACTAAACTACATTTGTATTCTTTCATAAAATTTTATAAATATAAATAAAATTATATATATTTTCTCAAAGATCAGTAATCATGTATATTAAGTATAATATTTAATATGTTATCATGTGTGATCATCTTATAAGGGTATGAATTATATGACTGAATCATACTAAATATGTATGTCTATACATTTTCATAATATGTCAAATAAGAAGTTTATTATGTTTTATTAACTTATATTTCTCACCGTTAATAAAAGTTTTTCATTGATATCATATCTTGGAATTTATAATTTATCTAATAATAAATATTCTTGTCGAAATGTGTAAGTAGTCAATCAATAATAGTCAAAATTCTAGAGGTGCTTGTGGGTGGAGAAAATTAATTATTGTATGTCTTGCTAAATTTTTGGGAAAGGTATCCGTAATAGTCAAAATATCTATGATGTCCATACTCCCTAGAAGATAAAAGTGAAAAAACAATGTCACAATTAAATGTTTAATAAAATAAAGGACATAAAATAAATAATGATGAGAGTTTTATTCAAATAGAACATGTGTCAAAAAAAAGATCGATCATCAACATTGCCGTGCTCTTTATTATGTAAAATAATGTTGTTTGTCATGATAATTTTAAATTATTCTTTAAAAAGAAAATAAGAAGATTGGAATCATTTAAGACATGAATAATAGCTCAATAATTTATAATCTAGTATATATATGTGAGGTTGAGAGAAGAAATAATGATAAATATACAATTATCTTGGTTAGAGATAATAAAGCCTAATGAAAGAAGTTTGAAATACTCTCAAATTAGCATAATAACTAGTTGATGTTTTCATAAAATATCACTTTTAGTGGACCTTGAAATTGTACAGTCTTAGGACCTTGAAATAATTTATAATCTAGTATTTATTCTTTTAGTGGACATTGTAGTATCTAGTAGAGTCTTAGGACCTTGAAATAGTCTCATTTACTCATGGTGTAACATCCATCATTTATCCCAAGTGTATCTCATCGCTTAGGGTTGAGATGGTGAGAAGAAAGAATGATAGACATAGAAGTGTTTCTGTTGAATGCATTAATTCTGAAGAAAAAAAAAGGTTGGAGTATTTAGAGGTGTCAAATGGGCAGTGTTGTGTTGAAATTGTCTATTTTTTGTGGTCAGTTGTGCCATTGTATTGTGATAGGCATGACATGACATGATAAGACATCCACATTACTAGGATCGGTGCAACCCATTTGACACACTTTAGGTAGATTTGTGCTGGGTCATGTTAGACAATTACATTTATATTTGGAAATTTTAATTTTAATTTTATATTTGATTAAAAATAAAATTATTACATTTATATATCAAAATTATATAATTAAAAAGACAAAAGTACATGTGCATTATGTATATAGAGGGAATCAATGAAGTTTAACTTGATCTATCTTCAAAGTTTTTGTTGTTCAGTTTGATTTATCTAGATTCTAATACATCATATATATATATATATATATATATATATATATATATATATATATATATATATATTTGTGCATTGATGGATATACCTTTTAATGTGACTAATATTATATGAGTCTATACTTTTGACGTTCATTAAATTTTAAGTTTTTTGGATATATGAGTTTATGTCGAAATCATTAGAGATTATCTAGTTTCGACCTCATATCTTTCAGTCAGGTTATCCTTATTATATTTATCTATTTCGAATTCGTTATTATTAAATTTATTATTTATTTTTTTTTATATTTTGAATTTTAATTTATTTAATAACAAAATATAAAACAAATAACTTATTATGTAGCATATCCACAATCTGGTAAATTTATTTTAATAGCAGCCCATTTCTTGTAGATTTATTTTATTTTTTACCACCTATTTCTTTTTTTTTTTAAACTTATTACGCTAGATCAGCTACTAATAAAAATAATTAATAAAGGAAAAATTAAAATCTAATTCGATACTTAACTTAGAATAGAAGAGGAAATAAATGATATGAAGATGATATGATAGGAGAGTATCAAATTAATTGAATTTATATATTTTATTTATTGATTTTGTATATAAAATAATATATATATATATGAAATATTATTTTTAATTTTAAATTGGTGGAAATTCGACAGCAACATGTTTCTGCCTGTTGCTGTTGGAAACAAAGCCGATGGATATAGAATTTCAAAATAAAAAAAAATATATTTTTTATTTTTAGGTGACACAAAAAGTCAGGTCGTTGGGAAATCTTTTTTTGGTTGAGCGTAAGCCAACACTTATGACTAGATGTCTGGAGGAAGGATACCCAAGAACATAGGATCAATAGCATTTATAGAAGGTGTAGAGGTGTCAACCGGGCCGGGCCGGGCCCGGCCCGGCACGAGGCACGGCACGGTTCGGCCGTGCATGGGCCGGCCGGCCCGGCAAGGGAAAATCCCGTGCTCGGGCCCGTGCCGTGCCCGGGTCAGGCACGAGCTGTGCCGTGATGTGCCTGACCCGTGCTGTGCCATGCCTGACCCGGCACGGTTCGTCCCGTGTCGGGTGTCCCCTGAGCCCGACCCCGCGATCACCCCTACCTCAAAAAAGACAGTGGGTCCGGTCTGATCAAACCCAACCCGAGATCCCACGAGGCCCGAACTGTACTGCCAGGCCAGGCCCGAGCGGGCCGGCACGGCACGGCACGGCCTCCCGTGCCTCCGGGCCGTGCCGGGCCGGATTTTTTAAAACCGTGCAGGGCTAGGCATGAAGGCATGCTTGTGCTCAAAAAAAAAACCGGCCGGGCCAGCTCGGCCCGGCCTGTTTGACACCTCTAAGAAGGTGATACTAAGTGGAATGTGGAATAGATTGAATATTTATCTAAATTTTAGAAATTTTGGCAATATTATATGCCTTGTTTCCAACTCAATTTTTTTAGCTTTAATTTTTATGATAAATTAATCATTTGATTTCTTGTTTTTTGGATCATGAATAATTTTTGAATAAATATTTGGGACTCAAAATAATTAGAATTGAATTACACATCCTCGTCTTCTTTCATTTGGAACAAGAACTGCACCTCTTGGCATATCAAAGGAGCTATATTAAAGGGAATTGTATTATCCACAGAGAAACCCATGATTTTAAGTGTTAGCTCATCTAGTTTTTGAGTAGTATATGATTTATTCATACTTAATATTTTTGTACATATAACAATGGAGTATGCTGAGTATCTTCACTTTTTTTTAGAATAAGTGATATTGTAGATTATGAAGATAAATTTTCTTTATATGGAACTCTCTTGTACTGTTTAGAAATGATGGGAACATTCCAAAATTATGGATTAACTTTACAAGTGAAACATCAATATACAATATCTTTTGTATATTAAAAAACCTAGTGGTCTACTTGGTTTGTTTGTCAAGTTTTTAAAGAAGGATGTCATTAGCCATAATCTTTTATTTATCACATTATTATATGATGAGTCAGATATTGTTATTCTTATTATTTCATAGATACAAATATTAAAATACAATTTGATATTAATATTGATATGTTTCAAGAGTTTATCTACTATCAATGATATTTTATTTGGTGCAAACATACTGCATTGATATTATATGAATTACTTAATTTTGCTCAAATTTTGTTTATTATATTTGAAAACATGGACTATTTTTTCTAAAGTACATGGTATAATAACATGATAACTAACAATTTAAATAAGTTGATGTTTAATTTATATATTATTTGAGTCCATCAAAAAATTTCTGGAAAAATAGATAAATTAGGGTGAACATAATTTAGATATCATGATTTCTTAATTTGAAACCTCAATTTAAATGAAATCTCAAATTATAAAACTAAAGCTATAGTTTCTACTCAGAATAAGGGTTTTTGTGGTGCCAAAATGCTGCTGATGAATTTTAATTTTCATCACCGAGGTGTGAAACAGATAAAAATATAATTCCCTGGCTATATTGTTGTGTTTTTATTGATTTTTTTTTATGATTTTTATTTTGGTACCTGCCTGCCTACTGGGACATGTAAGAAAATTATGTTTGTTGATCATTGTGTGTGGAAAAAGTCTCAAGAACCCTAGGGGACAGGACACACTCACTGTGTGCCAATTCTTCCTCATAGTCACACATCCACTATGTGCGAAATCTGTGTCGTCATCTATTCCTGTTGCATTTACACATGGAAGCATTGTGCTTATTCTTCCCCAATGTTGTACAGTCACTGTACGGCATAATTGTTTGTGTAGTCTTCGACGCACACTGTGTCGATGTAGAGTTGCACTGTTGGAACTCAGATAGTGGTTGAACATGGTAATTAGCAGAATGATTTCTTAATTTTCAGAAATCTTAATTTTTTCTGTCTAATTCATGCAATAGTTGTGCAGTATCTGTGTAAATAATGTGCTCAGTTAATGGGTTCAGTATTTGTGCTGTGGATTCACACAAAAATGCAATGATTTCTTTGGTGCTAGGAGGGAATGAACCTATGGCCTTGTTGTTAACAAACACAGAATTTTGTTTTCTTTCATCATTGCTTTCTGCTGCTGGCATAACATTGTGTGCCAACAATCTTAAAATCCCTTTGTCAAATAATTTGACTTTTGAAAATTTTGGAGAATCAACCTTTGGTTGTTTTGCTAATAGATTGTTTGGTTTTTTCCCATCTCTGTTTTTTGATCCTGTTATATTATAAAAGTTGAAATTGTCAAACAGTTAAATCTTAAATTACCTCAAATTGTCTCAGGTGATGTTATCCATATTTTTTGTTACCTGGTTAAAATTAGCACATGGCACAAAAATTATCTGGAGTCCGAAGAGAAGTTTGAGTTACAATCTCTTCTAAGTAATTCAAAAATTGTTGTTCAATATTCTATTTCTGACGATTCAATGAGATTCAGTTAAGAAGCTCACATTTCCTCTCTGGCGGTCATTGGATATACAGTCTTCTGTGCAGCAGCATGTGACTAACTTTACCTATAACCTTGGGAGAGAGGGATCTACCTAGTTTGGAAGAGTTGTTCACAGTTGATACTTCTTCTCAAGAAGGTATAGTGGTAGAACTGATGGCTTATTTAATAGCGGGTACAGTAATAAGATTACTGCAATTGAGTTGATTTCTCCTGCTGCAACTGAAATTGAGTTGATTTCTCCCGCTGCAAATGCATGCTTGTTACAGAAAGTCTTGGTTGTAATTGGGTATGGATTTCTTGGAAAAGTGATGCAAAGGTGAGATGATAAGCCATTTGTTAGATGAAACCATGTTTTGGTACTTGAAATTTAGTTCAACAGAACTCTTGCTTGGGGGTTCCTTTGACAGTAATTGAAATTTTTAATCACCCTTCTGATTCAGAAAAGAAAGGGGATTCCTATTTTTTTTCTGATATAAAATATTATTCATAATAAGGTTGAGAGGAGAATATTTTATCTTATGTTTTGATATTTATTCTCTCTATCAAGGAAGTACGGACACGGCTCCCTACCGCCGTGTCCACGTGTCCGAGTGTCGGACACGTGGACACGACACGGACACGACACGGACACGTGTCCGATACGCCACGTGGCGTATCGGATGGTTGCGTCGGCGCCGTATCCACGTCTATAGTGCCCGACGTTGGATGACGTTGGTGGCCAGCGTTGGCCACTGGCAGGGGGCGGGCGCGATTTGAGGGAGAGGCAGGAGCGGGCTCGATTTGAGGGGAGAGGAAGGGGCGGCACGATTTGAGGGAATATGAAGGGGCGGCGCGATTTGAGGGAAGATGAAGGGGCGGCGCGATTTGAGGGAAGAGGAAGGGGCGGCGCGATTTGTGGGGAGAGGTAGGGGTGGCGCGATTTGAGGGGAGAGGCAGGGGCAGGTGTGATTGAGAGGAGAAGGGCGGGCATGCGTGATTGAGGGGATAGGCAGGGGTGGGAGTGATTGAGGGGATAGGCAGGGGTGGGAGTGATTGAGGGGAGAGGCAGGGTCGGACGGGCATGATTGAGGGGAGAGGCAAGGGCGGGAGGGCGTGCTAAAGGGGAGAGGCAGAGGCATAAAATATAATATTTTTATAAAATAAAATAAAAAAAATATATTTTTATATAATATAATTATAAAATATTATTTTATAAAATAAAATAAATATAAATATTATAAAATAAAATAAAATAAAATATTTTTATTTTATAAAATAAATAATATATATTTATTATATATAATAAAATATTTTAATTTAATTTAATTTAATAAATTTTATAAAATACCTAATATTTATAATTAATAATTTTTATTTTTATTTTTTTTTATGTCGTATCCTAGCCGTATCCGTATCCTAGTTTTTTAAAATTTGTCGTGTCCCCGTATCTTGCCGTGTCGTATCCCCGTATTCGTGTCCGTGTCCGTGCTTCTTAGCTCTCTATATTAGTCAGAGGAGAATATTATAAGCTTTTCTACTATTTTTTTTTCATTGTTGCACACCCACTATGTGTGCCATTTCTGTGTGTGTTGGCATCACTGCCAACTTTCCCTAATGTTGCACACTCACTATGAGACAGATTGCATGTGTAGGCTTTAACACACATTGCGTCGAGGCCATGTTGTGCTGCCGCAACTCTGGTGATGATTAAACCTAGTAGTCAACATAATCATTTCAGGTTTTTTTTAGAAATCCTAATTTTTTATTCCTATCTGATTCGTGCAATAGTTGTGCAGTGTATGTGTTGGCTATGTGCATACTTAATGGGTGCAGTATTTATGTGGTGAATTTGCACAAAAATGCAATGATTATTCTGGTGCTAGGTGGGACTGAATCTCCGACTTTGTTGTTAACAGCCATATGGTTTTGTTTGCTATTTTACATCATAGCATTCTGCTACTGGTATAACATCGTGTCCATGAATTTTACATTCTCTTTGACGGATGATTTGATTTCTGGAAATTTTGTAGATTCTACCTTTCATTCGTATGGACTTGTTGTTCTAGGTTCACGTCGACTCGTGGCATCAATTGGGACTCGAGCCATATTTGGTTTGGTCAGACTTGCATTTCAGATTGTGCTATATTGCGTGCTTTAGTAGCATGCAGGCTGACCCTACATGCCCAACAGAGCCTGCACACATTCTAACCACTTTTTTAGCCCTTCCAGGCCTGTTTGTCCTGTACTGTTCCATGAATTGGGCCATGCAACCCAACTTGTTTTCTACCTACATTTCACATGTATTTCCTTATTAACATATCTTGATGATATTATAATATTCAAGTCCCCTTTTGATGATTATCGTTCTTGGATGGAGCCAGATCATATTGAAAGAGAAATGCTCTCCATTACAAAGAAATTTGGAAACTAATTTCTTGATATTTGTGAAAGTCTGTTATTGATTACATGTTGGTATATATGGCAAAGATTGGCTAAAATATGTTGAGATAATTTATTTAGCTATTTGATATGAATTATTAATATATATTTATTTTAGTGGTCGAGATGATCTTAAAACACATTTTATTCTCCTCGCAACATATCACAAAAGTATGATTCATTTGTTATACTTATAAAATATTTTATTAGGATGATCTTGAAGAGGAAATATATATTAAGCAACCACTTGGATTTTGTGTTGTGCATTGAGATAATTTACAAATTGTGGAATGCACTGGGAATCACCCAAGATTTTCACTATATGGCATGAAGAAGTCATTGATGATTCATTATGTGTCTTGAAGAATTCTGCGATGGCTTGGTTTTCAAGGTTTTTTCTAACAATTATGTATTGTGTATTGTATAAGTGTATTATAGGTTTTTAGATGACAATTTTATCTTATTAATTGTATACATGGATTCCATACTTATTATGAGAGAATGCTTTAGGAATTATCCAACTAATGGAGTGCCTTCATTTATAATTATGGATGAAACATCTTAAGATGCTCAAATATTTTCATAAGATAAAAATAGCCTATTCTAATAGTTGATTTGTTTTATAATAAATGAGATATATAATCGATATTCTTATAAATATTATTTTTTTTGGTTATGCTTAATTTGATATTTTATTGAGTTAGATATTTATTTTTTATCTGATGCAATTTATTCCTTTGATTGTATTGTATACAAGAGAAATATAAGAAATGATAATTATCTGATTATTATTATACTAAATAAAATTTATATGATTAGTATACTTAAATTTTTTTTAGATTCTTTATTACAAGTTCTCATGGTCATAACTCTTTGTATGCTGAGGTATATAAAGAAATATCCAAATTTTGAGATTTTCTTAAACAAACAAGCACTTATAGTTGATTAATATTTAAATTTGAGTTGAGAATTAATTTGTGTCAAGTGAGGATTGACAATGGTTGATACTCTTATACAGATTAATCTTTTGAGTAGTGCTTAATTAGATATCTAGATTAAGCTAGGTATTAATTTTTTATCCAATGTAATCATTCTCTTGATTGTGTTATATATAAGAGAAATATAAGAAAAATTAATTATTTTATTATTATCATATAAAATATAATTTATATAATTAGAATAATTAATTATTTTTTAGATTCTTTACTACAAGTTATCTTAGTTGTAGTTTTTTACATGTTGAGATATATAAATAAATCTCTTGACTTTAAGATTTTTTTAAATAAACAAAGATCTATAGTTGATGTAATATTCAATTTCGAGTTGGGAATCAGTTTGTACCAAATGAGGATTGTCTATCAATTTTTATTTTTTTCTTTGAAATTATTTATTTGATTGAAAAAAATAGACATATAGTTATTTTAAGATCTTGTGCAATTGCATAATTCAACGATATTTTGATCATCATATGTGAGTTATTTTGGGTTGGACCTCATGAGAAGCTTAGGTTTTTGTGTTCTTCATTTATTTCTATTGTCTACAGAAAAAGATAGCTTGTGGGATATATTATATATAGTCATTAATCTGGTGTTTCATGAGCTTAAGAAATGTGTAAATGAATTGATTATTTCTCATAAAAAAGATTGAATATGTAATTATTAATTTATTCTTGTAACTTAAATTATCACAACAAAATATCTCTTTAATATGTTGATGTAGATCTTGAAAAAGGTTTAGTTCACATCTGTTTTACCAAGTTTGATATTTTGAATACTTACACATTAACATGTATTTGTTGAATGTTGTATCACAATTTATATTTAAGTTTTATATCTTTTTGTTTTATGTATAAGAACTCCCAATATGTGGGCTATTGCTATCTATTTTTTTAATACCATCCACTTGTTTTGTTTATCATTGTTGTTCATATATCAAAAAAATTGAATGTATGCTTTTAAAAACATATTTATCAAAAATATAAAATTTTTTGATTATTGTTCTTCAAATTAGGTATGTTATCACTGGTTTTTCATTTAATATACCATGATGTAATTTTCTGGCCTCAGGATAACTGACTCAGTCAGTGAAATGTTAAAAGGGATTCGTTGTTACTTTGATAAAGGGTTGTCATCTATGCTTCTGTACAAAAATGAGCGCCAACAATATGATGCTTTTATTACAAGTGATGTCTCTTCATCAACTGTGTATGGAGCTGAACATTTACTACGCCTATTTGGTATGTCATTGACAGAAGATTTTACTTTTGAAAATGTCAATTCAATTGCTCTGCAGGTTGTTTTTTTGCATGCTTAGTCATGAATTGAAATCAAGGCATTGTGATAATTAATGACTTTCTAGAGCACACACATGCTGGGGATAACTAAGTTGAATATGTGAAAGAGCAAAGGGTATATAATTGCACAATTATTATGAACTTTTATTGAGAAAGTGTTGCTTTTTTTATGCAACAATCCATTGCTTCGATGTTTAGTATGTGTTAAACTTTTTCTCAATTTCTATTAATTTATTAAAAAACTGATATAATGGTACATATATGCATATGGGGACACACTAAGAACACTGTTATTGCCATGAGCAGTTACTTTTTTTGTACAAATCTTTGATACATAGTCAAAATGTTAGTCCAAACACAAGACACATTTTCAAAATTTAATATTCTCAAACATTCCTTGAGATATATCTTTTTTCAGAACACTAATTTTAGAGATGTTTTGTTGGCAACTAATTTTATAGTTCACATTCCCGGAGAAAAACACTTTATGTGTGATCTATCTCACTATAATAGACACAAATATTTGTAAGGCAAGAAAATGGTGATATACCTCTTTTTTTTTTTTTTGTAAGTTTGGTTGTTTGCAATTCTAATGGATCAAATGAAGTGTTCTAAGACTGTTGTGTGAAATCGAGACACATTAGAGGTAGAAGAAGACATAAGATAAGACATGGTTGGAACTTGTCAGGATATCTTAATAAGACTTGACAATAGTATAACCTCACTCCTATCCAATGTGTTATTATTAGAAGGTGAATTCCAATAAAAGATTATCTCTTGAAAAAAGTCATATGAGTATAAATACATATCACCTAATCAAAATAGTGAATCACATAAAGATACAATTTATAGTGAAATTGATCATTTTTTATCTTTCAGGAAGAGAAATACAAAACAAAATTTATATGTTTTAACACTCATGGTGGTAAATAATACAATTTTCCTCTTGGATGAAATAAATGATATGATTTTTTTTAAATAAAAGATTATTTTTGATTGATTAAATAATATGTCATACTTATTTTTTTTAAAAAAATACCTAGGAATGCTTTTATGTAAAAGAAATATGCTAATTGTTTCAGCTAGATATATTTTTTTAAATTCTAACTATCTTCAAATTTTTGGGTGCTATACTTGCATAAAATGTTTATCATATTATTTTATGCTAAGAGAATGAGATGAACTTCTATAAACCACACTTAAGTGTGCTTTGGTCTAATAAATTTAAAAATCACAAACAAATTGTGTTTTAATAATATTATAAAAGCATGAAAATAGTAAAAAAATATATCCTTTATTTAATAAAGAAAGTTCAAATTTATCAAAAAAATTATCAATTAAAATAACAAACAAAAATTATCATAAATAATAAATTAATAATCACATATAATTTTCGCATATATCTTATAATTTTCACATAATAGTAGTATGTGTTATGTATTTCACAAATAATATAAAACTCAATGAACTTGTGTTATGTATTTCACAAATATATTATGTTCACATATATCTTATAATGTTCCCACATATAATTATCTAGGAGCTCTCATAGTGTAGAAAATATATTATTTTATTTTCTTTTACAAATGCTGATTTGAATTTGTGTTTTTATTTCAATGATAAGGTATTTCATTAGATCATTAAATATAGTTGATATATTACTTGTTTATTTTTAGCTCAGTCATAAATTTTTGATCAAATTGAAAACTTTTGATCTTAGTGTTAGTTATATCTTTATATTAGAGTATGAAACTTGTTAATTTAAAAATTATACATGAATTTTTATATTGCTTCCTAGAATTGTGTAAGTAAGAATCATATAGATTTGATTCACCGAAATGTATGTTGACTTTGTAGAAAGAAGATTTGAAATGGAGGTAGGTACATCATTATATTTATCGATAGTTATATATATTTTATTTGTTTTTTATTATTTTATGTTATAGATTTTTTTTTATTTTTTTATAAAAGAATGAAAAATTATTTTATTAAAAACATATAAAGTATTATGAGTCACAATATTTTATAGAATATAGTCAATAACTTTAATACTTGCAGTACTAAAAATAAAATGATATATCAAATTTCTTGCACTAATATACTCCTACATTATAAGATTAAAAAAAGAAGATTAAATATTTGGTTGGAATGACTTAGATATTCATTTGATATAAGTTTTATGATATATTTTTGAGAGATAATTTTAATTAGAAATTATTTGAATCACAAAAAATAGATATTTTTTTTTCATCATTTCTTATTATGTCTTTTCAGATTTGCATCATGAATAGTTTTATATTTTGGGGGTCAAATTTTTTTTATTTTTTAATCATCTTGTAAGTTAACAAATAAATATTTTAATAACAATATAATTTTTTTGAGTGGCAATGTAGCATATATTTGATAACTTTAATATTTATTGTATTTATAATAAAATCATACATCAAATTATTTCTATTAACATCTTTACAAAATTAGATTACAAAATGAAAAAATAAATTTCTAGTTGAAATGATTGAGATATTTCTTTGTTAAGAGTATTTATAGATATTTTTTTAGGAGATATATCTTTAATTGAAAATTATTTGCATCAAATATATTCTTTTGTTATTTTGCATTAAATTTTTTCAAATCTTGCACATTGAAAAA
Organism: Sapria himalayana; assembly: GCA_029783825.1. NCBI lineage: Eukaryota > Viridiplantae > Streptophyta > Magnoliopsida > Malpighiales > Rafflesiaceae > Sapria > Sapria himalayana. The sequence goes on from JAREIK010002147.1 coordinate 7,483,503, forward strand.
TTTATTTGGCTTTCCTCTTAAAGTTTTTTGAATTACTTTTTTTATTTATGAACTCATAGTATGTAATATAATACTTAAGGTAATACAAATTATTTTTATTTTTTGGTTAGTCTGATATCAATGAGTATTACAAATGTTTTTATCTAAGTGTTAATATAGCCATTTTGGAGTAAGACTTATTTTTTAATGAGTATAGGCATTATAAGGATATAAACAATATATTTCAACATATCATTTTTCTTTATTTTAATAAATTTTTACTTCAGTTTCTTGTCAAGCTAGAGAATCATCTATCTGCTACATCTAAACAAATTGGTTCACATTATGATTTTTTTAGAACCATCATATGTTCCAATGTGTCAAACAAATTGATTTCGGAGAGTAATATTTCTCTAGAAAAGGAACATATATTGAGTTTGGTTGATCTATTAGCTCCCAAGTCTATTTTCTTTCATTCTTAGACTAAGCGAAGAATGATCAGATTTTACTATTCAAGACTTGGACTATTCTAGGAGAACGAGACAACTTAAATTAGAATGAACATGTCTTTAGAAATTATATGATTATACAATTGATTCTTCAAATCTTGATCTTATGATCACTATTAGGAATAAATGTGTGAGTTATAATGAACATCATATTTCACATGTACTATCATATTCATATATTTTTACTTTTTTATTTATTTTAGAACTTTTCAATGATAACATAATGCATAAGTCTTATCATGAGATATTATTTTATGCAGGATGATACTAGATCAAGCTGAAAGAATTAAATATCATTAATTTTAATAAGATCTGGATATTAGCATCTTAATCTATAAAAAGATTTATTGTTAGTTGTGAGTGTGTTTATTATGAAAACCAATCCAGATCTAATATCAAATCATTACAAAATGAAACAGATTATCAGATAATTTTCTCAAATGTTTGAAATAAATTTTTAAGATATTTTTATTTCAGTGATAATAATGATATTTGTATGCCTATTTATGTCAATAGTAGTTTCTTACAGATAAAAGATATATCAATTAGACATGAATGTTTTTTTTCTTTTTGGTGATCGTGAGGTGAATGTGCATATGATGCAACCACCTATATTTTATGCATTACATTCATATTCAGTGCCATACAATCATATTCAGCTGGTTATTGATATTCTTTATTTTTTTATAGGAGTTTAGATAAATTTATATTACTGAATGTGTATATGAATACAATTCTTATTGTGAAAGATGATTTATGTATTATAATTGTCTTACTCAATGATCTTCCACAATGTTTTTTATCAAAGAATTTTGTAAAACTCAAATACTTTATTAAGATAGAGGTGAACTACTATATGATATATATTATGTTGTTAAAGAGGTGAAATGTGATTGATATTTTTATAAAACTAGAAGGTTGTCTTCAAAGTTCTGCTCCTTTAGTTACTTGTATTGAGTAAGATACTAATTTCTTATTTGGTATGAGTTTTAGCTGACTCGATGACATCCAACAAAATTTTAGGATAAATTAATTGATAATTACAAAATTATATATAATTTATTCAATCAATATATTTAGTTTTTTTCGTAGTTTTTTAATAACATGTTCAACAAGATGTAATTCCTCACATGTCGATGTATGTAAAAAAAATTTTTGATTTTGGTTTCTTTTTCAATGATCACCTGCAATTTCAGCTAGTTGATTTTTCATAACTTATATTTAGTTTTTGTCGTAGATTTTTAATAACATGTTCACCTAGATGTAATTCCTCACATATCAATGTATGTGAAAAAAAAATTATGATTTTGGAATTTGTTTCAATGATCACCTGCAATTTCAACTAGTTGATTTTTCATAATGGATTTAGACTCTAGTTTGAATAAAGATGAATTCAACTATAAAAGTTTATATTTTTCATAGAAACATTCATTTATACTAAAAAAATAAGATACAAATAGTACTATTGAGAAGTAAAAATTGAGTTCAGAGTAATGATACAAATTATTTGTAAAATAGTTTGGATCATTTTCTTTTTTTGAGATCATATATTCACAAATTTTTATTAATTATTTTTTAATATGATAAGTAGATAATAAAACATATAGGATTTCTTAAGGAGATAATTTTACAAGAAGATAAAGTACACGTGTGTATTTCTTCTTATTTAGGGATATAATTTGAGATGAAAATATTATTACAACTTGTGTTCTTATAACAATTCAACAATTTGATTTTTTTATGAATATTTTGAGAAACCCCAATTTACTTGCCTTTTCTTAAATTTTGGTGTTTTATATTTTTTGAATTTTTGAGGAATATTATAATGTGTTTTTAGTTTTTTACTATTCGAATGAGATTAATCAATATTTGAGTTGCCCATATTTAGTTAGCAAGTATTTATATTATTTTTCCTTTGTAAGTTTATTAGTGAGTTCTATAACATTGTTACTTCTAATATGATTTATTTTCTTTATCGCTGTTGAAATGATATATCGAAAGTTTTAGTATGTTTTATTAATTGATATGTCATAAAATTAATATGGGAAACTCACTTAATATTTTCTTTTTAGAAGCTTAACCTGACCAATGAAGAAAGGCAAAGTGGACGATGAAAAACAAGAGATCAATTTTAACCAAGCTTGAAATGTTGCTCATAGAGGTGTTAACTTGGTTGGACTGTGCCGACTCAACTCGGGTTTTCTAGGCCCAACCGAGCTGGCATGCTGTGCCAGATACTACGTGCTACATTATCGTGCCATGCTAGGCACCACATGCTATAGTATCGTGCCATGCATGACACTGTACAGTTCTTGGGAGGGAAGGCTAGTCACATGCCTTTGGCTCGAAATTTGATCGGGGTCGGGCCGGTTCGGCCTGTTTGGGTCTTGTCGGGTTAATTAATTTTTATAAATCCTAGGGTTTTGGCGAAGCTTCACTGCATCTCTGTTGCTCCGTCGAGCGTGCTGAGCCTCATCTGTCGAGCGTCGGCTTGTCTCCCCCTGTCTGGTGTCGCTCGTTGTAACTGGCTGTTGTGTCATGCTCATGTGCCATGCATGCCATGTCGTGCCCACATGCCATGCATGCCGTACCGTGCTTGGAATGGCATGCGGGCCAAAAACTTTGGCCCATACGACATGACTTGTGCTATGGGTGCACCCGGTAAGAGCCCGAGCACAGCACTATAGCATGCCGTGCTGGGCCAGACACAATCAAATCGTGCTGTGCCTCGTGCCTAGCCGGGCTGGCTAGGGATGTTTGACACATCTAGGTGGAAAACAAATCATATAGTCCATCAAACTTACTTCATATATCCTACAAAAAATATTATGAGAAAAATATTATATTGATATAATTGTTTAGTGATGTATTTATTTGTGTGATTACAAAAATACTCATAAATTAATCATATAAGAATTCTAAAGTTAAAAATATATTAGTCAGAATATTATTGATATATTTATTTATATAAGAAATAATGTTTTAGGTGGTGAAAGCATAAAGTGAGATTTTTTTTGTGTTTGCGAGGCAATATCTAAGACTTGAGGCATAAACATTATGAGCCGCATAATATATAATTAATTAATATTTTAAAATAATACATACTACTTAATTATTCTCACAAAAAATCATATCAAAGTTATAAAAAAGAAAATAGATTTAATTATAATAATAGTTTCAAACGTTACAAATAAATATAATCAAGTTATGAAATAACAACTATAGTAAATATTTTAAATTTTAATTCTCTTTCAAAGGCATAATCATTCTCATCAAATATATCAAAAGTAGGAAATTATCTACTATTATGTATTTTTATTTCATGTAAAATTTTATCTTTATTAATTGATATCAAATTAAACTTTTTTTCTATCTTTGTCTCTATTTAATCCTAGTATAAATTATTAGTTAAGTATAAATATAAGTTTTTTATTAAATTTAATGAAATTTATGAATCCTATTTTTTAGCACATACTTGGTACTTTATTATGTTTTATTTTTGTAGGCATGTGATAAAATTATGTGATCCGATGATGATTAAATCTATTGGGAGTCAGATCATGCAATTCTAATCGTCTTAATATTGAATAACTTATCATCTTGAAGCCAATAAAGATTAATGAGAAGTAATATCTTTTTTATCCGTAATTCATTTATTATCCGAATCAATTTATTATATCAAAATTAGATCAATATTTTTTTTGCAGACATTCATCTCTCAATCTAGTATTGTATATTAAATACACAAGAGCGTTCACTTTTTTATTTTCAAGGCTGTTTTTTTATATGTATCTGTAAATAATAAAATAAAGAAATTTATATATTAAAATGAAATAAAGTTTTAAACATTAAAATAGAAATATATGTATAAAAATTTATATAAATAAAAATATTATCGATACAAATGTGTTCTAATTTTTTTTTCTCATCTCTAAGCTTTTCAAGAAAGATCAAAGACTTGAATATTGAATTTTTGTAATTTTGGTGTAGAACCCTTAAATGTATCTACTAACATCTTGGACTTATTAATGTTTGAGAATCAAATACAATATAATTATTAAAATCAATTATTGCTTAATCAAATGAGTCTAATTGAATATCATCTTTTAATATTCTTGATAATCCAATATCTTATTCATACATTCAAATAGATATTTCTCTATCTCATTAATATTTGATAACTTATCTCTATATTATTTTATCTTACATTATCTTTTAATCTGTAATCTGTTACATGAAAAAGTTGATGAAGTTGTTGAGCTTATCTTACATTATTTTTTAATTCAAATTAGGCCATATTATTTTTCCATTCCTAGACACAATTAAATATAATTTTCTTCTTATTATAATTCTTCAATTCATAAATATCTTTCATTACTAGTTTTTTTCTGAATCAATCGCACCCAAGAACACTAACTAATGAAATATTAGTCTTAATGCAAAAAGCAACATGACACCAAAAATTTGGATTAAACAATACTATACTTCGAGTTTTAATACCTATTGTTTTATTTATTAGCTTGAACATTATTTTCTTAGGAAATATTGTTATAAAAGCTTGCTCTTGCTTTTAAAGGCTTAGTATAGTAAGAAATGAAGTAACAAACAATGTATTTGATGGACAAAAAAATTCATAATTTTTTATAAATATTTTCATAAAGCTAGGAACTCAAATATGATCATATATGAACTTCACTATTTTCCTAGTTCGAGCAAGTGTAGTATTATGAATATTTATTTTTTTAATATTTTTCAACATCAAATCAATACAATGTGTAAAACAGAGTTCACAATTATTATTATTATTATTATTTTTTCATAATTCTCATTTTAATATTCACATAATTAGAGGCATTATCAGTGATGATTCCTACAATATTTTTCTTCCTTCTAATTTTTTCAGCTACGCAATCAAGATATTTGAATATCAATTCCTTATTTTTTATTATATTAGAAGTATCAATTGATTTTATAAATTAAGTGTCAGCAGAATTATTCACTAAAAAATTAATAAGACATTATTTTTTTTGTCCACTTATCTGACATAACTGAACATTTATATTATTTTTAATTTTTTTTTGTTATTTTTCTTAATGATACTCAGGTTATTTATCTATTTTTTATCATATCCTTAATTTGTGCATAGATAGATGTTTAAATGCATGCTCAAAATATGCAAAAGTCTTTATCATGAGAATCCAATAAAGATCATTCATGTATTGAATTGAATGAGAGATCTTTTTAATATATAAACCTATTAATTTTTTTACATACTTTTTTTTAATATCTTAAATTCAAAGTACTTTGATAAAATTGTGAAGTGGTAAATATGTTTATAGGTCTCTTAGGAATAGGTTTTCCATTATCATTTTCACTCCTACTCGCACTCACACTCTCACCATTACTCTCATAGGCATCTATTATTTTGAACAAATCACTCTCATGCATTGAAATTGACCATTTTAATTTCTTTGAGTGATTCATCTTTTTTTTTAATTTCTAATCCTTAAAATTGATCAATCCATCTTTGCAATTTATTCTAATATCTTTAATAACTTTGAAGCATTATTTTATATTATGATAAATTTCGGCTAAGTGATGCTTGAGTATATTCAACCATCTCGTATATCTTTGATAGTAAAATTTAAATTTTAAATATTGTTCCTCAAAAATTCTGCTAACATATTTTTGCACAATATTTTATTGAATTTTTTTAATCAGTAGATCTCATACTAAAAAAAATACCAATAATAATACTTGCACTTCTATATAACAATATAATTGACTAAAAAATAATAACAAAATATAATTGAAAGGAATTTAAAAATAAAATTTAAAATTTAATTGATTTAAAATGTAAAAAGCCAATATTTTTTTAAGAGTAATTTTAAAATAAATTTAGAATTTAATTGGTTTTATTTTGAAAAACTAATATTATTTTAATAGAAAAATTAAAATGAAATTTCTATTTTAATTAATTTTAATTTTTTAAAAAAATAATTTATTTAAAAGGAAATTAAGAATTAAAAATAATAATTAAATTGGTTTTAATTTTAAGAAACCAATATTTTATTTAGAGGAATTTTTGAATGAAATTCAAAATTTCAAAGATTAAAATTGTAACTAATTAATTTTTTTTAGAAATATTTTAAATTAAATAATTCAGAATGTAATTGGCTCAATTAGACTCTAAATGAGCTTCAATAAAGGATATTTCATTAAGAAAATTGTTAAAAAAATAAAGTAACACATTTTCATGTGTTCCATGAATTTATTAAAATGATGAAAATGAATGGTATTGATGAAAATGAGCTCCAACTGGCATTAATTTATCGTCGTCTGAATTGATGAAACTCATTTTCATGAATAAAAGAGAGGAACATATCTGGAGTTGAAGCCAAGATTATATCGTAGTTGAATATGCGATTCAGTTGTAATCGCCATCATCAAATATGTTGATCAGTGCCGCAAAGTAGGATTTGTAGTTAGTCACCATTGGAGCCTGTGCAATCGGTCGCTGTTTGAGGTAGGATTTAGTCTTCGAGCTTTTCTTTCCAAAATATTATTTTCTTGAGGTAGAGCTTCAATAGGATTTGTAGTTGTCGTGCTGTTAATTTTTTTTTTATTTTCCAAAGGCCACACAAGCTCCTCATATGACTTACGCTTCTATCTACAAGATGCCGAAGGCACGATGAAAGCATGCATGGAACACATGTCATTGATGAAAACGTATCCCTATACTGTCTTTGCTTTTTTTCAGACGCCTAAAGGAATATTATCTTTGCCTTGCCCCATGGCACACATGAAGGCCTGCCTTGAAAATGCTTTTGACTATAGAGATGATAAATCCTCGGGTTGTATGAATGTAGGTCATGTATTGGTATAATTGTAAGCTTATTTGTCAAAGGGCGGAAGGTCTCACATTCGAAACTCATTAAATGCAGTCTCGTTGATTTTCTAAGGTAAAATTATCAAAATATTAATCTCCTACAAATCACTCGCTAAAATAGAAGTTTATGTATTGGGTGTGATCTTTTATGACCACTATTGATACAAATATTTGATATAAGATTCAAATGAAACTTCAGTAGTGTTGACTATTGATTGTTGACTTTTGATGGTAAATGTTTTGTATCCTGGATCAAAGAAAAATAATAAAATGTCACTTGTATTTTTGTGGCGATTATACAAATGTTTGATGTGAGATGAAGAAAAGAAAGAATCATAATTGTTGATCCTCTTGTATACTTTGTCGTATAATTAGAGAGTAATTTAATGTACACCAAATAAATTTAAATGATGTTCCTGGGTGAGTTTGTTGAGGCTCCTAAATGCTAAAAGTATCAGTATGCTTTCCTCAACTACGAGTGTAAGAGCTAAAAAGTGTCCTGTGTTCACTATTTCACTCATTTCTCCTCTAAACAACATTTGGTTGTTGCTACTATATGATTAGTAAAATGAGTATCATTGTTTCAAATTGAATCTAAACTCTCACTCAAATAAGTATTTTTCATAATAATTAATTGTCTATCTTTGAGGGAGTGAATATAAATAATCATATCAAATTGATTCCTTTGTCTAGTAGTTATGCCATGATCTGTCTGTATTAGTAGATAACTCCATATTGTAAGTGATCTTATATTGATTAGTATAAACTTTATATGTAAATAGTTGAGAGAGTCTCAAATATGTGAAATGTACTAAAATAATACAATCTAGTTGTTAGTTCGTAAACAAAATGCTCTTAACATACTTGCGTCAATCAATTGTGACAAAGATATTAATAGCTGTATGAGGATTATCTGTTAAATGGTATAACTGTTCCTTACTTGAAAACTAGATCCACACAAAAGGAATTCACTAATCATGGGACAAACTATCAAATATCCACTAAATAAATGTTACCCTACTATATCCCATTTTTTATCCATCATTATACTCAACATACACTAATCTGAAAAAACAAATAATATTAGGTTAGTATGATTTTAGAAATGATTTGTGTTTGAAACTCACTGTTGGACTTCTGGGATTTCTCTCGTCTGGACTTACCTGAGGACTGAATTAGGGGAAGACCTGCTTCTTTGGGCCCTCTGTCCTTTTTTTTTTTTTTTTTTTTTTTTTTTGCTATTAGATCTACCTTGCAGCTGCATTTATTTTTATGGTTTATATGAAAAATGAATTAGTCCATATCTAAAAAAAAATTGTTCTTAGTTTGATGAAGAGAAAAATGAGCCAAAATCTCTTAAAAGATATCCGCCAATCATAGGACAAACTGGTACAACCTATGAGATGTTTTAGTTTCATTTATGTTTATCTGTAGGATTAGGCCCCAGGGATTATATTTTATGATGCATGTACTATTTGTTAGTCATTTTTTTAATCTTTTTGGATTGCATACTATTAATATGCTTTGAGAGCATAGTGGACCCAATGCAATCATTGGTTTTACATTGAAGTTACTGTATTTGTTTGCATAAGGGTTACAGTTGTTTTGACACTATTATAATGATGCCAATCCATTGATGTCATCAAAATGATGTGTGATTAGGTGCGAAGCTTTGGCATTTATACTGTTCACCAATGTGTGTATTAGCATGATGTGGCATTGTGAAACAATCATAATGAAGGGGGATAAGTATTGTGCAACATCATTTTTTGCTATTATGTGTGCCGTGCAACATCATGTATTTTCTGTTGCTTATGTTCATTCCAAACAATGTGTGCATCAGAGTGATGTGGTGTTGTGTGAATGTGAATAGTAATGGAGCTTATGTGAATTTTTTTTTTTTTTTTGAATATAAAGCTTTTGATATTGTGGTCATCAATGATATCATTGTATGAGCTAGATGACATGATAATATCAATGTTTTATATGATCTTTTTTACTAGTATTTTTTACTTGAGTTTTATATAATTTATATCCTTGATCACCTGGGCTTTGGCTCGTCTCCGGTAGTCGGCACTACCTACTACCACTGAGAATTGAGCACTGGCCTGGGCCTCCTGGCCAATGGGAGAACAATGCTAGAGTTGGCTTGATCCCCCACTATCTGGTCTGACTTGGCAAGACCCGTCATGCTTGGTTTAGAAAGGCATACTATCAGACCATGTTAGGTAGACCTGCAATGTGGTAATGTCAATACTGCAATGCATGAAAACTAATTTCCTGCTGTGCTGGCTCAACAAGGTGGTTCGGCTCGATTGGGCCACCAAAACTAGTGCTGTGCCAGCATGGGACAACATGATTTATTTGACATCTCTAAGGATATAAATTATTATAAAATTCAAGTAAAAAAATACTAGTGAAAAATATCATATAAAACATTGATATTATCATGTCACATACAACGATGTTATTGATGACCACAATATTAAAAGCTTTAAATTTAATAAATAAAAAAATAAAATTCACATAAACACCATTACTATTCACATTCACACAACACCACTTCAATCTATTGCACACATAGTTTGGAATGTACTTAAGCCACAGAAAAACATGTTGCACACTACACATAATAGCAAAAAATGATGTTGCACATTACTAATACCTTCACTATGCTTGTTGCACAATGCCACATTATGCTAATACACACACATTGATGAACATTATAAATGCCAATACGTCGCACCTAATAACATCATATTGATGCCAACAATGGATTGGCATCATTATAATAGTATCAACACAACTGTAACCCTTAAGCAAACAAGTACAGTAACTTGAATGCAAAATTAATTATTGCAGTGGGTCCTATATATATATATATATATTAACTTTTTAATGAAACACAATTGTTTTTTATAAAATTATTGTAACTCGTGGTGAATATTTTCTTTATATAATTTGAAGATTTCTTTGTATATAGAGCATGTGATGAATTACATTAAAGTAATCATGTATAAAATTTATAAAATGATTAATTATACTGACTTGTTAAGTCATAAGTTTTGTCTTTTAGTTATTTATTTTATTACCTTGATTAGTTTTCACATTGAACCCTTATAACTAATAATAAATATTTCTAAAGATTGAAATACTAATTACTAAGTTTCATTAATTTACATGATAATTTGTGTTTTTTTTTTTTTGGAATCTATATAAGAAATTACTAAAGGATGAGACTCTAGTATCCCAGTGCTATTAAGAGAAGCAATAAAAGTGAATATAAAAGATAACGTGAGTATGATAATTTATATGAATTTTAATATTGAGTATTTTTTATTTTTTTTAGATATTAATTGGAAAATTAATATTAGAAGAGAATTATTATTGTGTTTCTTAAGAGATTTTTTTTTTATTTTTAATAGGTCTGCATATATCCTTTCTCCTATAATATACTTGAAATTATGTGTGACAAAGTCTCAACTTTTAATATGAATGTTTTTTCAAGAAAATTTTATTTTCTTAAAAATCAACATCACATTTACTTATTGATACATATAATAATTTGAGAGGATAATTATTTTATTGTGAATCAACAAGCTCATAAATAGCTATGGAATAATACTCTTTCTTGATTGAAGACCAAAGTGAAACTCTAGAGTAATAAATATTTAAAAATTCAAATTAATAGAGTTGTTAAAGAATGACTTTTGTTAAAAAAATTCTATCAATCAGAATTTTTATGTCTTTGAAGAATGGCATTATTTTTTTTTGAGTATTGGACTAACTAAAAAATTTATATTTTATTATTTTGTGTCATTTTATCACATTCTAAATAGATTTTCTACATAAAATATGTGTTCCCAAATTTTTTGAGATATATATTAAATAATTATACTTTAGGATTCAAAAGATGTAGAGACATACAATGAGAAATAAAAAAACTAGTATGCTAATTTTGTAATTTATGATTAAAAGTTTTGCTCAAAAATTATCTCGTGATATTTATATTATAGATAAATATAAAAATCTTTATATTTAAATGTTTATTTTTATTTTTTATAATATTATTTTATGGTTGGGTGAACATTTAAAATTTAATGTATGATTTTTTGAATAGTATGATAAGAAATTAGTTCGACATATATTTTTAAACATTATCACTTTTAATTATGTATATTTTTTTATCAATTTAATTGATAACTTTTTTATGAAATTGTTAAAAAATAAAAATAATTTTAAATGAAGAAAAATCAAGTGAAATGAGTACTATCATTGATTAAATACTTTTTAATATGTCAAGTCTCAATTATATTTGTTTCTTAAATAATTTTGTCAGCTAGATTTAATGAATCATTACTAACATAAATTTAACTAATGATATATAAGATTTTAGTTGTTTTTCTATATAACATATTTCATAATTTAACATATCTAGGTCTCTAATATTCAAATCCATAATTTTTAATTATTAGAGGTAGATGACTAGTTTAAAAATGATTAAGTATTGCATAAACAACACTTAAATTCTTAGTAAGATGCCTAATCATAGAAGTGACAACTTACACTTATCTTACTCAATTTCAATGAAATTTTATATGAAGTCTTCTATTCTTGTAAAATATTAGTAGAATTAAAAATAATATCAGAATTTAATTTTTTAGAAATATGACTTATCTAAAGGAGATCATTTGATCAATCAAGAACAACTAGAATAATATGAAAAAAAAAAAAATCTTATGTTAAATGTAGCCATAACTATGTGTTTTAAAAAACGTATCATTAGCTATAACTTTGAAAGAACAAGAAAAAAAAATAAACAAAAAATATATGAATGTTGACTATTGAGTCATTAACTATGAAGTGAGAAGATGAGTTTTGAGAGTTGTAATATCCAGAGAATGAGAGGTATATACAACTGACTTATTAGCGAGAAAATATATATATTTATTTCTATTGATATTGGTAACAGACATATCTCAGTTAACATTATCCATTATTTTTTGTCTCATTTATGAAAATAATTTATTAATTCTCTTTGATATAGCTACTCTTTCTACAATTTGTTTTCTATACTAGGGAATTTGTTCCTCTATATCTGCTATGACGGTAATAGGCTTATCACTGTCACTATTATGCAATATTCTCAGTATTTTTTTTTAATAATTCTTTATAATTTTTTTGATATGGTTACTCTTATTATTTGTGCTGTATACGGAGGATCTCCTACATCTATGTATACTATGACAGCTACTCTTCCTACCTCTAAGGTATGCACATATGATGTTTGACCATTAGGTAAAGTTTCAATCTCATTTAAATAGAGGCTGTACTATCTTATAATAGATCTTTGATATGATAAAAAAAACATGATCACTTAGAAAATGATTACTAAATCTCATAAAATTATCTTGTTGGGAGTGAAACATCATGCCACAAAATTATTATCTCTCACAGTTATGTTAATCTCTACTAGGAATACTTTCAAAAACTGCATAGATAGCTGTTTAAAATTAATAAAATCAATAATGATATGCTCCGGCTCTGCAGGCCCATCTACTTTCAAGCTTTCTCATTATCTATGTTATTTTAAATAAATATTGTGATGTTATACTCTCTCATAATAGCTTGCTTATCATGGATCATTTAATAACTAAGCATCCTTTCAAAAAAAAAAAAAGCATCCTTTCTTATTTTTGTTACTTGGAGTCTCCCTTTTTAGATAATGTTTTTTTTTTTAATTGAAAAATCACGATTGAACTCTTAGTTTTCTATGTATCATTTTTTTTCCAAGCTTCTAGAAAGTAGTATCAGAATTTTAATTTCATCACTCAAACAAAAACACATAGTGCACTACACCACACTGCATTGAACGTTTACACACAACTCCACACTACTTAGCACTTTTCAGTGCGGTCGCGCATGCACACACGCCCATGCCCACGCACACACGCCCATGCCCATGCACAATCCCACACACACACACATGTCCACACACACACGTCCACCCACACACACACATGCCCATCTCCAGGCACAATCCCACGCCCATGCACACGCACACACACACACACTCCCACACACACACACACTCCCACACACACACACTCCCACACACACACACATGCCTGCACACACGCCCACACATACATATGCCCACACACACCCATGCCAAAACACACCCACGCCAACACATGCCCACACACACACACACACACACTTCCACATGCACACACGCCCATCCACACACATGCCCATCCACTCTTTCCAATACCCACTCTCTCTCACTCACTCACTCTCACTCACTCACTCTCACTCACTCACTCACTCACTCTCACACTCACTCTCACTCACACTCACCCTCACCCTCACTCTCATACTCACACTCACTCATTCAAACTCACTCACTCTCACACTCACACTCACTCACTCACACTCACACTCACTCACTCACTCAAACTCACTCACACTCATACTCACGCCCACACCCACACCCACACCCACACTCTCTCACACTCATTCACACTCACATGCTATGTATGCACTCCACATTACGTTGTACTTGTTTGCAAATAGCACGCCTCACGGCACTAATTTAACCACACAACACCACTCTACATTACACTACCCCACTTTGATATTTTGATTTGAATTGCACTTACATTCACTGCACCGTGTTGTCACACTATTAGCAATCACACAATAGTCACACACATCATTTGTTTATGTATTGATACTATGTCAATGCAATCACACACCATTAGCAATCCTAGATATGATACAATGTTGAAATTAATAACATAAACAAAACTATAATGACGAGAAAATATACTTCATGATGATCAACAAATAAAAAACTTAAACTTATATAGATAAAAAAAGAAAAATATAGGCACACCTCATATGCTGAGTGCTCTCATTACTAAGTAAAAATAATTGTAAGATTTTTTTTTTGAATACTTACATATGTATTATGAGTGATAGTCAATCAATATGACATATTACTTATAATCTTATTTTTAATTGGCAAACAAACAATATTTAGATAAATTCTCACTTCATATTAAAAATCAACAGTATTTTTATTATCATAATCTACGTACAAATTTGAAATTAAATTTAAGATATTTTATATGGAAGATTTTAGTAGATTTTAAATTGCTCATTTTTTGTAAGCTTTGTGTTAGTATAGGGTTTTTAGTCTATAATGGAGTATCCAATGTGTGTTTCTTTTTCATGTAAGTTTTTTGAGGTTTTTATATAATAATAATAATAGTGGTAATAATAATAATAATAATAATAATAATAATAATCAATCTTCATTTCATTTAACAATATAAATATAAGATAAATATATAATAAATGGATAATGTTAATATCTTTTTTTATATATCTAGGCATGCATGATATATCTATATACAAATATATTGATTTTTAAAAGTGATTGTCTTGCCTCTTGCTGCTTTGTTTTCAGTCAAGTTGCCAGAGTTGTTGGCATGTTCCAACATTGAAGATGATATGCTAAATGGTTTGCATCAAATGTTGTTAGACTTCCTCAAGTATGATCTCAATCATTGCATAATAATACATCTTAATATTTTTCACATGGCCATTCATTGTGTCTGTATCTGATATTTACTTGTTGTGAGGCTATAAGTCAATCAATTATTACATAATCAATACATAAACCTGGATGCTACTAATTCAATAAGATTTCAAAATTAGAACATAATTGATCATGATTCTTTGAATCTTGTTGTCAGAAACGTAATTAAATAGAGCAAGGGTTGGCAGATAATTTACCCTGAATTTATGAAATAATCTGATACCAATTATTGGTGAATAATGATTGGAAATTGATCATGTTGCCAGGACTTGATTTGGACCTATACACTAGAATTTATTGTTTTTGGTGATGTATTTTTTAGATGTTGGTGTACAAGTGTATTATTGATTAATCATTAAAGTATTATTTTTGTTGACTTCGTATTATATTTTTTTGTTATTTTTCTTTCATTCTTTGATACATGTTGCATAATGGAGTGCACCTAGGTCTTGGGTGAGAGAGATGGGGCAGTTTTTGGTATGTTGTTTCTATTTTCAATGTTAGATGATTATTTAAATTTTTGTAGTTAAATCTTCTGTGATAGAAATTTTCTCAACAGACTATTTATATTTAACAAAAAAAAACGTAGTTTTTATGATACTGCATGTTAAGAAAGGAGATACTTGTCATAATAGAAGTAGAGATATAAGAGCCTCAATTTAATGTACACAATGCAAAAGGATGTTGTACTATGCATAATCATTGGGAGTTGTTTCCAGCATAGTTAATAAAGGAGCATCTGTGGTGCACCCAAAGTGCATGTGCTATGAAGCTCCAGCAAAAATGGCTCATCTGTGGTGAGGCATAATCATTTCTGAAAGGTGTTGAATGCGTCAGAAAATAGGTGTGCTCCCCCAGCATGCCTTGCCAATTCGAAGGAGTGGTCGCAGCTTGTTCGTTGGAGCGAGCTCGATCACCTTTTTCTTGGAATGAGTTTGGTTAGCTCATCCTCGGAATGACCCATTACAACTCACTCATTGGAATGCGCTAGCAAAGCTTATTCTTTGAACTAGCTTGGAAAACTAGTTTGTGTATATATACATACACATACTCTTGCATACTTATTTACATATATATGCATGCACATATCTGTGTATAGGAATGCATATATTATTATATATATATGTGTGTGTGTATATATATGTGTGTGTGTATATATATATACATATGTATATATTATATACACATACATATATATGGACACACACATATGGATACATATAAATATGTGTGTGTGTGTTTATATATATGTATAACTATATACATGTATGTATATATATTTATAATATATGTATGTATATATATGCAGCATATGTATGTATATGTATATGTTTGTATATATCTATATCCATACTTGTACATATACATATATAAAAATATCTAAATACACAATATATATATATATATATATTGAATTATTAAAATTTTATTCTTTTATTTTGAAATATTGAAGGTTTGTTGTTGGAAAACACGAATGATATTTATTTTTATATTCATGTATTTTATTTGATTCTATTTTATTAATGTACCAAAACTATAAATAATATTTTATAAAAAATATATATTTTTATATATATATTAGAATGAATTTGTCTCAAAAAAAATGTGTGCCTTAATTTCATATTGTGCTAAAGGCTCTAAATAAATTTTGGGTTTCAATGCTTCTTGCACTTGAAATGACTATAATGTTTAGAGAATAAACTATAATGTTTCCATGCTCCACATGGGAACCAGCTTGATGTGCCTTACACAGGAATCAAATTGATTCGCATGCACAACATAAACAATAAAGTATCATTGGAATAAATGTTGAAAGTACAATATAAATAATATGAAAATAAAATTGAAAAAGAAATATCAAAATATAAAATGAGAAAACTCGCAAAGTACAATTCAATCTAATATTCAATACATCACCAAATACTAGTGTATAAATCAAAATAAAAACATGACAAGAATAAATAAGCATTAACTTTATAGTACAATATTAATATCACATGAATTAATAATTATTACTGATCAATTAGTATTTACAGTATAATATTATAAATAAAAATGTAGGTAATTTTCATCATGAATGTATCTGAAGATATTGCTAATACTTTTAATATTCTTGATCTTCACTTCTCATGAATTATAATCTCACATCTTCTCATGTATAGTATTCTGAATAGTCAACTTTGAATTTTCCTAATTTTTCTTGTATGTAAGTTTTTCTATGATATTTGATCATGATTTTGATCTCTTATTTGTAATGAGATTTAATATCACAATGAAAAGGTAGAATTTGATACTAGGTTAGATACTAGATGAGTCAGTAGATCACATGTTATCTTATTTAGCTTGAGATATGTGGATTTGTATGATTTCAACCATAGCAAAATATTTAAATTCTTATTATATTTTTTGTGATAGGATAAATTAATAATTATTTTTTAAATATTGAGACAGTTCGCTCTTATTTATCGGACCACCACATCATTTGTCTATGACTATCTGGATAAATAAGTTATCTTCTTTGAATACTATGTTAATGTTTATACTAGTCGCATTATTATAATTATTATATCTGGTATCATAATATAAAAGTAAGTGAATTTTTTATGAATGAACCATTTCGTTTGGTGTACATGGTTTATGTACGTGAATATGTGTATTAACATATTTTCTATTTCTTGCATCTTAATCCTACAATTCATATAAGCAACAAAATAATATAAAGTTGAAATGAAAGATCAATATTTTAAATATTTAGTTTTCATCTCAATAGCGATGATACTAAATGCATGATGACCTCTGTCCTTTGTGAATATTCTATTAATGTTATATCTGCTCCAAGATTTTCAATAGTGCGAGTGTACACAGAGCAACGCTTGTTCTTTGGATAATTAAGACTTTTTAGAAATTGTTTAAATTAAATTTATGTATTCTAATTTCAATAATGAATAATAAATTTTTAATTCTTATTGTTGACATAGTTGAATATTATGAGTTTGTAGCCAATACAAAATTTTAATATAAATTAGGTTAATTTTAATAGTATCTTATTTTTATTTAATTTTTTTAGTCCAAATATAAATGTTGACTGCTAAACTTCTGTTGTTTGTTAGGTGTCTTAATATGATTTCATAAATTTTTTATCTTTTTTTAATGTGATAAAAATAATTTTTATTCTTTTCTGTATTATGAGATTAATCATGTGATATATGTACATAATATGAAATATCTTATCTAATAGTCAATCTCTAATAATTAAAATAAACATAGGAATAATTTCTTTATTATTAAAAGTATTGTTGAAAGGATACTACATATTTTATTTTAAAATTTCATATTTCATAAAGATCTATGTCATATATTTATATATGACAGGAGCATAATGAGTATGAAGAATCTTTAAAAATGTTAAAATTTTTTTTATTAAATTTTTATGTAGTTTTTGTTATGAGTAGTAAAAAATGTAAATGATACATTGTCACGATTAGTTTATATATCAGATATCATAAATACTATTTTATTATATTTATTAAATTTATTAATTATTAATTATTTTTTTAATTTATAGTATTTTATTATGTTATTCTTACTTATAAATATATGAATCCTATGATAAGCATACTAAAAGTATGTATGCATAATAATAAATATATTATGATCATTTGAAAATTTAAATCGGGATATCTATGATCATAATTATTTAGACAATATCTTCTCTCCATAAATTATTCTAGTATATTAGAAATCACAAATGCTATTCTATTATATTTATTAAATTTGTTAATTGGTAATTATTGTTTAAATTTATAATTTTTTATTATGTTATTTTTATATATTAATAAATGAATTTTATCATAAATTGGCTGAAAGTTGGTCTATATAATATTGAATATACTATGATCACTCAAAAATCTAATTAGAATACTCATGATCATAATTAGTTAGATTATGTCTCCTCTCTAAAAATTATTATGTTATATGAAGGAGGTCAACAAATTTGAACAAGATCTAGCTTGAAAGACTTAACTACTAAGTTGATTATGTATTAGATCTAATACATCATGATTTTTGGTGTATTGATCGGTATATTTCTTTAGGTGTATTATTTCACACTTATTTCTACATGTATATTTTTTTTCAATTATATATGTTGTATTGATTCTTCATCGATATTCCTATAATTTTTAGTTTTTTTTTTATTTTAAAGTGTGCATATGATTTATGTTCGCTTAATTTTTTATTTGTTAGGTAGCATATAAATTTTAATCGAGATCATCAGATAAATATTTTTTTTTACCACAAGCCTTTTTGTAGAATTATTATTATTATTATCTACATCTACGTTAATATCATATTCATTATAAATACATTCACTATCTAATATTTTTATAATTATGTGTATTTTTTAAATAAATCATGAAATTAAAAAAAAAACTCAATAAAAAAAATTATTAACAAAAAAACTAATATCGCACTATAGACTATCTTGTTATAAATTCAAATCTTGAAGTAAGTTCTAGTGTTGAGTAGATATATCTATATTATCATCTGTTTTGTTTGTGTAAGCGTAAATCATAAATCAAAATAAAAAAAATAATAAATATAATATTTATATTAAAAAGGAGAGATTAGAGAGAGTCAGAATTGAGAGTAAGTAAAAAAATTGAACATGAATTTCTAATTTTTGTTTTTTATTTTTATAGGAAAACAAAATTTTAAAATGTATAAAAAATAATATATATATATATATATATATATATATATATATATATATATATATATATATATATATATATTATTTTTTATTTATTTATTTATTTATTTATTTTTATTAAATAATGGCTAGAATATTGAAAGCATTCAGATTATGGTCATAGTAGTTATTGAAATTAATTTGATGACTATAATAAACTTATATAAAATTTTTAATTTTTTTAATAAATGGGCTAACATGGATATCGATAAACATGATTTGGCATTGTTTTTGTCGAAACATGTTGCATGAAAACTTAATGATCAGCATGAGAGGCGTGACCACCCAATTGTGAACGGCCATGAAAGCAATATCCATCTCATTTGGACTTGTTTCGTCTGGCGGTCACCTCATTGGACTTGATCTGTGATTCATGACCAGACCGTAGCTAGTCCTGGTTTCCTGGGCTAGGCATGCTGGTTGTGTGTGGCCTGACACGAGGCAAAATTGGCACTGGTCCAGCACCGCACAAACCTTGCTACTGGTCGACACAGTCTAGAATTAGGCAATGTTGCGGATCATTCTGTGTCTGGCTAGACATTTAAAATCATGCCATGTTGTGGGATATTTCTGGACTGTCTGGCCTGATTGATACCTATAATGATATATGAAGTTTTGAGATATGTTTCTTTTTATTACTCGAATACTCAAAAGGGCCACAAGTATTTTTGACTTGAATCAGCTAATGTTTTAGTAAATGTTCATGTTATTTTTTTTTTTTTTTTGAAGTATAACTTATTTTTTAACAAGTCTCAGAAATGCTTTTAAATCAAGTACTTTGCCTTATTTATAATTTAACTTGGTTCTCTAATTAAGAAATTAGGTTACTCATCAATTATATTTTAGCTTACTGGTTCATAATTTGATGGTTTTCATGAAAATATTATATGTATTCATATTTATAGATCATATTAATTATAGAGATAGTATGATTTTTTAGGAGAGGAAAAATCTTTCAAAATTAGTTGATTTAATAATTCATGAATTTATTTCAGTTACATCTCGTGATTAGCTAGAAAATAGTGACTTGATCATCGAGGATTTAGATTCTATATTAAAAGAGGTGAACATATACAACCTATTCATTGTAGAAAAGAATCACTCAAATATCAGATGATCATATGATTAGCTCATCTAATCTTGTTTTTTTTTTTTGATTTATTTTTAGATTATAATAAATTGTATTTAACATTCTAGAGTTTTTGTATTATACTTGTCATGTCTTTTTTTCTCTTTTATTTATTATATTATTTTTATTATTCATTTTTGGATAGATAGGTTTCTCATTGAGCCATTATTTCATCTAAGATATAATCAGACTTTATTAAAAAAAACTAGATGCCCTCAATTCCAATGTGAATTAGGAATTAGTTTCACATCATTTAGGGATGCTTATTATTGGGTGCACTCGCATGTGAATATTATATTATAAAGATATGATTAGATGAAAAGGTAAAACATCTTAAGATGAAATTTGTTGTGAGCAAATTTAAAATTTTTTGTGTGATTATTATGAAAAATTCTTTCTAGTTTTTAATATAATTGTTATAAATTTTTATTTTTACTGATAATATTTTTTTGATAGCCGTTCTACCAACTAAACATTAATAATATCTTTGTTCTCAATGTTATTGATGATAAAATATATTTGGAGTAATTACTTAGGTTTCAAGCTACATAGTTAGATTTAATTTATAAATTTATAAATTTTAAAAGTAATTGCATGTCTTGAACTAGTTACCAATAGTTTTAGTTGTAAGATTTTTATAGGGTATCATTTATTTTCGTCTATTCTAGTGTGTTATATAATTTAAATTATTTTTTAGAGCTCTTTTGAAAGGATCATATTATTTATTATGTAAATGAATAATATCTTTATTATATAAGATAATAAGTTGAGAATTATCAATTTAATATGTATATTTAATCATAGTTTTTGATTAATGATCACATGAGACATATATGTTTTTTAGTGGAATAGAGTTTTCCTATCATAGGGAAGAGATTCTATTGTCATATAGTAGATATGTAATTGATATACTTATTAAAGTTAATTTTTTATGTTCTGCTCTAATAGATATTTTGATAAGTTTAATTATTAATTTTTTTATCAGATATAATTCATGCAGTTGATTATGTCACATGTGGGTAAATAAAAAAAAAGTTAACTATCTAATTATAATTAAATCTTATATTATTTTTATTTTTAGTTTTGTTAATTATTTTTTAGATTCTTCACAATTAGTTAATACAGACTCAATTCTTTGCATTCTTAGGTATCTAATGAAATCACTTGGGCATGAAATTTCTGTTGAGGATCATTTGTATTTGTAGTTTGGTAGGTATATAGATTTGAGTTGAGTATTAGCTTTCACATAGAGTAATTCTATCATTAGTTACACACACGTGCGCGCACACACACACACACACATGCATGTGCACGCGCACACGCACATGCACACGCACATGCACACGCACACCCACGTTTAATTAAAATATAAAATACATGTGACTTTTTTTTTTAAAATTTACTAAAAGGAGACAAATTTTAGATTAATATTGATTATTATATACGACATATTTTGGATTTGACACTTTCATAAAGATACTGAGTACCAATTTTTTTTTTCATATTATGTTTTATAATGATTATTAAATAATGAGATATGTAATTTTTAATTATATATTTTACGAGTAGATGAAATATATAAATAGATTACTTCTATCTCAGGAAGAATGTTCATTATATAATTATTTTTATAATTGAGGTTTTTATGGTGTATCAGTTAGTATATATTTTTATCAAGTTCTACAAAATATCTAAACTTTTCTTGCTCTACTTAAAATTTTTTATTCTGAATCTCAATGCACAAGATTGAATGAGAATTTGGGGGGATGGAGTGTTGTTGTTTTAGTTAATAAATTGTTATTTTTTTATTTATTATTTGTGTTTTGTTTTATTATAGATGACAATACTTGATATGTGTGATGCATCAATCATTTTGTTTATCATATAATGATACTCATTGTACATTTATATTTAGTAGTGTAATTTTTATAAATATTATGTGATTGTTTTCATGACCTTAATTTTATCTAGAATAATTGTTTATTATATAATGATACTCGTTGTTTTCATGACATCATACCACTCTTTTAGGAAGCTGCTCTTTATTTTGGAAGATTAGGGTTTGCCCATCTTTATGTTGTTACACTTACTTTAGGTCTCTGTCGTTGATCTGAGAAATAAAAATATCATGCAACTGTTTTTTAGAGTATTTGATGTTGTAGTCGCTAATGAAACTGTTGTTAGAGTACATTGTTGTGTTAATATAATATTTGTTGATATTACATTGTTTTATGTTTTTGGTATTTTTGGTTTATCGGGACCTTGTAGCATTGATATTACCAAATAAATTAATTATAATATATATTTTTTTCTGATATTTTCTTATAGGATCAATAGATTTCAATAATGACTTCTTTTTGGACTGAACTCAATGGGTTGTGTATATATTTTATCCTTTGTATGTTTACTTATTGTTGATCCCTTACTTATATATTCCATGCTATATTTTACTTTGTAGTGTAAGTTTAAACTCTTGAGTCAAGCATGAATGAAATATTTCATTGTTTATTGTGAAATATATTTATTAGTAAAGCATACTTAAGTTTTTTATTTGATGTCGTGAGGGAGTTAATGATGTGTGTGTGTGCGTGTGTATGTATTTATGTGTGTGTGTTGTGTTGTGTGTGTGTGTTGTGTTGTGTGTGCGCGTGTGTGTATTAGTGTGCGTGTTTGTGTGATACATTAGATCCTAGGAAATTTGTTTTATAAAATTCTAGATTTTTTTATTTCATGCAGAAGAATGTTCAGCTAAATCATCATGGAATTAATAGTATGCTCTTTCATGTTTAATAATTAATAATTACAAATTTTAAGAATGAAAGTGATATATATTTGTTTAGTTTTACAATTTTCTTTTTTATTTTGTGTTTATGCTATTGATGAGCATACTCAATTTGTGTGTAGTACCAATCTTTTTTTCTTAAAATATACTGATATTTGATATATAAAAATTATTTAGAATTTTTTCTTTTTATTTCTCATTATAATAATAGAATTTAATAGAATTTAACATTGAATCAATGCCATATCTTAGATAACAAGATCCTAGGGAGTTTTGTGTGAGTGAGGGATGTAAATTTGAGGAGAGGTCACAACCATTATGCTCCATCCTCACTATTGCACTCCTACTGTGTGCAATAATAAACAAAAATTTTAAAAAAGTAATCTATTTGACGCCAAAAAGCCAACTGCATGTGATTCGCTGGTAATACGACTCACCAAAACCTTAGGCATGCTTAATGATCTGAAATTAAGCGAAAGAAAATATAAAAATAGGGCTTCGGAAACACTGAAAATTTGGTGATGAAATATCAGTTTGGACAACATTAATCTGAAATCCCCAAAACTTTCATTTGGGATGGACTGAGAATCCCTAAAATTTTTGTTCCAAAATGTTGCTGCAATTAATTTTTTACTAATTTAAAAGCGATATCGAAACCCTATAAAAATTATTGTTCCTAATTTGTCATCATCAATGTGGCACCCTAAAATCTGTAATTCATAGTAGGAATTTTGGAAATCTCAAAAATTAGGGTTTCAAATTTGGAATCAATATTTTTAGGCCGTTACTAACCATATTCCGAAGCAACTTAAAATTGTGGTACTAGATTTTAAAAAATCTTAATTTATGTCTTTGATTTGATTTTTCTCCTAGTTAGGGTTTTAATTATGGAAACCCCGATTTCTGTTTTGTTTACATTCAAACTTTATTTTTTATCAATTATAATAACTTTTTGACAAGGTTTATGATTACCCAATTTAAATAATAGCTTATTCAAAGTATAAATTATCTTGTTACTGTGTTATATGTTGTGGTTGTGAAAAAACTATTTTTTATTGTTGACTACACTGAATAATATTTGAGAAAAGCTGAGCGATCTTATGCATTATAAATACAAAGTGTGTTGGTCTCAATTAAAACATCGTTGATATCAAATTCTTAAACATGCTGATATTGATATCAAATTGTATGTTATTCATTTTTATGGAATGACAAAGGTAACAATATATGATACACCAAATAATGATTAAGTGATAAAATAAATATTCTTGCTTATATCACTATTATTTGAAACCTGGACAGACAAATTTAGTAGTTTTTGACAGATTTAGCAGAGTTAAACATTTATTTACTGATGCTTAACCTGGAATGTAATTATAATCATTGGAATATTTCATTGCTTTCTAAATGATATAGGAAAGTATCATATAAAAGAGATTTTTATTTTCATCGAGTCTATTGTGTTTCTTATTCTTAAACAATTGATGATACTTCACGTAATTCCCCCTTTGAACATAAAATTTTTATAGTGGTGGATCATCCACTACTCAGAAGTTGGCCATTTGAGAACTTAACTTTTGTGAGTTTATCTGTGAATATTATAGTTACTTCTAATACTTCTTATTCCATTTGCCAAAGAGGTTACTACCCTTGTTTAAATAAATGCATTTGAGGCTGTGATTCATTTTTAAAAATCTCGAGTCCCACATTATTCTTTCAGAATAATTACTAATTCATATAATAAAAAAACCAGATACTAAAAATGATGAGTTGGAAATTAGTCTTAAAGTTATCAAGTTTTGGTTGTCATTTCTCTAGATATTTAAGCAAAGGTGCTGGCTCAGCAAAAAGTACAAAGGATTGCCTGCCAGAATGTACTGCATCTCGGCATGGCTAATTCTTTAATTATTACTATTTTTTATGTTGTTCTTCTCGAAGAGATACTTTTAATTTCATCTGAAGCAGTTTTTCCTGTATTGAACTCTTACTTGAAGACTTAGTCATGGACCTAGAGCCATTTTTATTTGGACATTCTATGTTTTTTTTTCTTGATCATCCAAAAATTGTTTTAAGAGAATACTTTTAATTTCATGTGGAACAAGTTAATTGTTCGTTTTTTGTTTAAACCGACTTGTTTCTTCTTTGATTTTGATAGTTTTGGATTTTTTCAAACATAACATCCCGTTGCCACTCTTTAGATGTTTTAATTTTTTTTAGTTGTGTTTTCTTTTTGGTGAGAGCGCCTAATGCGTATGTGCTGCTCAAATCAAATATTAGATGCTTTATATGTGTTTTTTAGCTATGAAAGTTATTTCAAGTGTTTTGTTTTATCTCATGTCGTGTTAAACTAATCTAAAAAGAGAGTTTTCAGTTGAAATCTTAATTTGCATTGTATAAAGTATATTTTATTTTATCTCATGCTGTTTTAAGTTAAAAAATCAAACCATAATTTTAGTTGACAGTTTGGTCATAATATGATGCTGATATACTTGATGGGGAGATTTCCTTTACAATATACATATTTTTGGAAAGGGGTCACACTAGAGATATTTGTTGGAGATTATTTGCACAGAGGATATTGAGAGTGACATGTGATTACCAGAGTCATCTAAAGGTCAGCATAAAGTTTGCTCTCTTTTTTCATGTCAAAAATAATATGACAGTTAATGATATTTATTTAAATGTTATCGATATGATTGTATTTAACTTAAATCTTTCTTATATATACTTATAAGGGAGGTGTATATAAACTCTTTTCATGTATCAATGGTTATTTCACTAATATTTTTATTTTAGACATTAATTATTAACACAAGAATTAATATTAATATTATTCATAATGACATCCTATTCTCCTTTTTTTTTGTCCTGAAAATATGATTGTAGTCTAGAGGTGTCAAATGGGCCGGGCCAGGCCGGCCATTTTTTTTGAGCACGGACGTGCTTTCGTGTCGGACCAGGCTCAGCATGGTTACTGTACAGTGCCGTGCCGGGCCAAGTAAAATTTTTTTTACTTTATTGTTTTAATTTTTATTTTAATTATATAAATTATTAAATTATATATAAAATTATAGATAATGTATAATATTTTATATTTATAATATGAAAATTGTTAAAATTTATTAAAATTATAAAATTAAAATTTTTTTTATAATGTAATATAAAATTAGTTTAAAATTTATTAGAATTATATAATAGAGTTATAAATTTTTAAATGAAAAATTAAACCAAAAAAATAAATAAATAAATAAGTTATGTTAAAAAAAGTTAAAAAGTAAAAAAAAACATATGCAAACCAATTGAAAAATGACTAATCAGCCATTAGATACCGAAGGTCCGAACCAAATAAATTAAAGTTTCAACGTAACGTATAAATAAAACGTACAATCAATAAAAAATAAAACATTGAAATCAAAAAATAATAGATCATCATCAATCGTCAATCGGCATATCATGAACATCATCAGCCGCAACATCAAGATTAGTATCATATGGATCATCATCATCAGCGATCAACTCCTCTGCTATTGCAGTGGATGCGGCTGCAGTCCCTGTTCCAATCCTAGCTCCAGCACGATCATGGATGCTAAACCTCGAATCCTCCTAATCCTTCAAACAAGCCAAGACCTCAACAATATCTAGACGTAATCTCGATCTCCTATCTGAAATCATGTTCACTACAATAGAAAAAGAAACTCCGATGCTACGCTCGACACCGGAGGAGTCAGTAGATCCTGTGCCATCATAGATAGCACGGGAAAGGTGAACTCATATAATTTTCACCACTGTAATATATCAAGATTCTTAGTATCATAATGTGATAGGATTGACCAGTAATCAGTATTTAAGTACCGAGAAATCTCGCTCCTATGTGATGGTCCACCCCTATGCTTCCCCCTCGCTAGCTGGATGGAAAAATCATTATCTCCGAACTAGGTATCTATGTCTGTAATCAGTCTCACTACTATCACCACCATACCTAGTATCGTAGTATGTAAATATGTCAGTCAACTTCTCGTGAATGAACCCTTCAGGTGGCTCTTCCAGGTTCATGCACGAGGAAATGTAAGTCAAGATGTTTTATACCCCTTTTATCTTAACCATAGGGTCCATGCATGCAGCGAGGCAATAAAGAGATGAAACAGTGGACTAGTACTTTAAGTATTTGGTTTCTATCTCTGCAACCATATGACTAAGTGTCGGGTCAGCTCGATACTTCTTAAACATGCTACTAATGTTGCATATGCACCGGAGTGCAATGCAAGTCGTGGGCATATAAACCGACTAACACATGTTCGCCGTGTCATAAAAAATCTTCATGAATTTTATAAATGAAATTTCTGAAGCTCAGTCAGTGTCGTCAATAATAAGTTAGTCACTCTTACTATTGACGTAGTCGGATATCACATGTTCATATCCAACACATGATTACAACATCAGGTACGTGTAATTCTAGCGATGTCTCACATCCTATTGAATTTCTTCTTTTTAAGATTCACAGACAAATAGACTACCAAACTCTTGTTATCTGTGAGGAGTGTGAATATATTTTAGTACTTTACGTATGTTATCCAACGCGAGGGAACACACCTTTATAACTGATTGAACAATCATGTTAATCACGTGACACATATATCTGACATGAAAAATCTTTTCTAATAGTGCGTCTCTAATATTCCTAACAAACATGTTAATCGCTACTCCATTATTAGATGCGTTATCAATGTGACACTAAAAATTTTATTTTGAATTTTATATTTCCGAAAGATTTTCATCATACACTCAAAAATTGCCGGGCCATCATGAGGATGAAGAATCTCAGAGAATCCTAAAATTTTTTTATTCATAGTCCAGTTTGAATTTACATAATGGCTGGTGAGAAATGCATAAGATGATTCATCGTGATTTGTCCAGATATCGGACGTCACAGACACCACTTCACTATGTGTTATAAATTCATTAATTATTTTTTATTTTTCTAACTTATATATTTTTAGTATGTCATTCTTAGATGTGGACCTAGGAATCCTACGATAAGCAGGCTAAAAATATATTTACGTGATACACATCAATGTGATAAGTATGGTCATGCAGTTTCTACCTAACTCGTTCGAGTATATGAAGGGAGTAAACTTTGAGTCTGAACTCGATTCAGTCTCAAAAAATGTATTACCAAGTTGGGTTTGAGACTAGATAATTGATTTTAAAATTTTATATTTTTGGTCTAGAGAGAGAAACTAGAGAGAGAAAAAAAACTTAAAATAAATTACCTGGTAAAAGTAGTGATGTCGATCACGTACACGGTGCACCACAGTCAAGCTCAAAATTAAAAACTCAAGTTGTGATTCCCGAAAATCCAAGCCAAATGCCGAAATTCCGAGTCCCGAGAGAGAGGAGCATGATTTTTGAGAGAGAAAATATGAGATCTGAGAGGGAGAAAATTGGGTCGGCTCAGGGGACCGCGGGTCGGGTCCAATCAGACCAGACCCGCTGTCTTTTTTGCAGGAGGGGCGAAGCAGGGGGACATGGGACGAACCCGTGCCAGTGTGCCGTGCCACGGGCACTGAACCGTGCCTGGTCAGGCACGGCATGGGTCAGGCACGGCACGGCCCATGCCTTACCCGAACACGAGATTTTTTCGTGCCAGGCCGGCCCAGTTATGGCCGAACCGTGCCTTGTGCCGGGCCGGGCCGCAGCTCCCCGGTTGACACCTCTATTTTAGTCAATGATATTCATTTGAAAGCCTTTAGGTATGATAACATTCAACCATTAGATATGGTGGCCCAAGCACATAATGAGGCACACCTTGATTAAGCATGCCTGACACGGCACGATTTGGTTTAGAATCATGCCTCGCTGTGTCGTGGGGCATCATGGCTCTGGCCTTACCGTGCCAAAGTTTTTGGTACGAAAGGCACGACACGGCATGATGACATGTGCTGGCTGGTTTTGGTCCCGCTGGCCAAACAGGTTAGCCTGGCCTGATCAAGGTTGGCCCCGCCTGACTGAGGCTGCCCGTCCTGACCCAGGCCAGCCTGGAATGAACCGGGCTAGCATGGTCAGTCCTGACCTGGCTTGGCCTAAACCTGCACGACCCGACAAAGAATCGTGCTGATGGGCAGTGCCGGGCTGCTCATTTTCAGATGTATATTAGTCACCTGATTTTTATGGATGAGTTCGGCACAAATCCCAATTTTTAATAGCTCGTTAATCATGTCCTGCATAATTTTTTTCCACTACGTTTCACTTGTTCTAAACTTATAGTTATCTTAACAATTATTTAATGAAAAGTGAGTGAAATGGCATACTAGGTTTGCCACAACACTACCATCATGGATTGGCTTTTAGGTGCACCTAGCATTTTTATGAATGACGTGGATCTTTTTGCAACTGATAAGTTTTTTTTTGCATGTTTCAAGATTTTTGCAGAAGAATCGCACTAGTTTTTTTCTTGCTGATTATGCTGGAAATATGGTCTCTCATGGCTAACAGCAACCTTTTATTTGCAATTTTTTTTTTTTAATTTGTAGCTTATATATTTACAAAATTCAATTTTCATTTCTAATTGTAATGCCAAGATTTCATATCACAATATAACTGGCTTGTTTTGTTAGGTTCTAATTGCTTTCTTTTGATGTATTTTAAATTATCTTTTTTAAAAAAAAATTAAGCTTTTCTTGTCAATTCAAGTACTGGAAGCAGTTTCCCATAAAGAGAATGAAAGAGGTTTCATCACTTATATATACAACAAAACCCATGTCTATAAATATAAATAAACACATCCACATATATAACTTGAACGTGCCCACGCATCCAAAATATTAATGTGCATGTATATATACATGCAACTGTATTAACATACTTGATTGGTACATATATTCACATTTATGTGGATAGCTGAAGGTATATAAAGGCATACAAGTGTAACCAAATGTGAATCCACCAATGTAAACACACCATTTGGGTAGAAGATATTTTTTGTCATCAATGAGATAATATAAATATAATACGTACCCAAAATAAATTCTACAATATTTCAATCTACCATATTGCTGGTTCAACTGAGATTTACCCTCAATAAAACATTGAGACTAAATCTCATCGTAGTGATGTAAATATGACCAGGAGAACACAATATCAAAAATAATAATGAAAATATAAAGTTAACTTGAGATCTCATCATAATCAATACTCTATTCAAGAGTATCCATGGGCAATCTATCATTCCTTGTACTTCGCAATTTCTCCATCAATCTTTAGTTTTGATTTTAATATCCATTTGCATTCAATTTTTTTTTTTTTGATCTTCTCAAATGACTACCATCCCTTCTTTTTAGATTGCTCCCATTAAATTGATTTCTTAAAGAGTCTTGCTTCCCTTACAACAGTCGGCTCATTTCTTATGACATGGAGTTGTACACCTAAATGCTTCCATTGTGATTCCAAGACTGCCTAGGACTATTTGTTTTCCTGTTACAACTATGTGTTTCTCAATCACAACCCTGAGTACTCATGATTAGTTTGGACTCCTTTTACGATTTCGCTTTTACCTGGCATGACTCCATACAATTGTTTTTTCTGGCCTTGGTGTTTTTTTGTCATGATTCTGTATTTTTTAGTCATCACATTGAATTTTTATTTTCTTTCAGGCCTACTTGTTCTCTTATTGTGATACCAAGTCTCCTAGTCGCAACTTCATTGTAATTTTACCAGCCCCATCCATCCTCCTATTATTCCTGTACCTATTTCCACATCGCTATGTTGTGTTTCTGTTAGAAAATGTTCTAAAAGTCATCACTTTTATTATTTGTATTTCTTATTTTAATTAATCACAAGTTTATTCATTAATTTGATATTCATTATGTTTATAAATTGATATTGATTTTAAATTAAGTAATGAATTCCATAATACATTACAATACATGAAAAAATTATGATGCAATTATGATAATCAAATTTTTATCATTTATAATTTTGTTGTATATAAATTATCACTTGTCATAGAAATAATAAGATTGAATAATGTTGATTTGAACATACTAATAGATGTTATACTCTTTGATTTGATAAATGAGATGATCTTATAAGCTATGATCATCTTGATGATTAGACTCAACACGTGAATGCTTATTATGAGTAGTCAAATATATCAGAGACTTGCTATGCGAAAATCATTTGAGTTATCTTATAGATGATAGTCTCATCTTAGTAATAATCTTTAGACTTGAGGTGCTCACAATTATATTGGATACTAATTTTGTACTTGTACATTATTTCTTGTTGTTTTCCATATGTCACTCATAAGTTGATATTTATGGCCAAAGTAGATATGTCATAAATAATTTTTTCAGTGACTTGATTAACAAGTAATGAACTACATGAAAAAAACTAAATATTCTTGGCCTAGATGTGACATAATTAGTCTAATAAGAGTTACTTTTTGTCCATTCTATGAGTTGAGTGGGGTATAATATGGTACAAAGATAAATTGCACATATGTTGTCTATGCAAGGTTTTAAAGGCACACTACTAACTCTTTGGTCAATTGAGGGTCATGATATATTTTTAGATACTGCTTATGACTTGCTTGATTTAATTGTTGAAAGTGTTAAAATCATTAGAAACCTAATGAGTTGCATACTTAAAAGTTTGAGACCAAAATAATGAGAAACAAGCTCCATGTGCATTCGATGCATATGGTTTGGTCATCCAATGAGATGGGGCCTTTTTAGTTTTTTCTCACTTTAATCTATTATGGGTAAGACAACATGTGGAATGATGACATGATAAATGAGAATAAAATCTAGTCAATGTTCATTGAACTTAAACTAAGTTTGATTAGTTATCTTATAGAAAAGAATTGTGAGAGATATGTGAAGTCCACTCATCTTACCAAGAACTAATAAAAGATGTATGTTTCATTTAAAAATTTTCAATGATGTTTAGTTTTATTGAATCTTGAAAATTAAAAATAGAATGAGAAGAATTAGTTTCTAAGTTTCCAAAAAATATGATCAAAATTTTTAAAGAAATGAAACAAAAATAAAAATAACAAAAGACAATAATTTGTCTTTTCAATTTTTTAATATTTATTTTCTCTTAAGAAGAACATATATTTTTGTATGCAATTAAGCCATTAATTGTCTATCAATGGATATGTGATAAAAAAGAAAGTTTGCTTCTTATTCTAGTTTTTTATAGAGGTGAATAAAATTTGTCAAGTGTGGAAGAGAAATAATTTTGCTATTCATTCCGTCTCCTTCTTATATTCAAGATTTACTTCTACTAACTTATATTTGAGATTGCTTTCACAAAGGTTTTAGTCTTTGATTTTGTGTTGATCATTATTAGATGTGAGCTTTGATTAAGATGTTATACCCAACTACAAGTTCTATACTAAAAAAATCAGCATTATTAGAGATAAATATTCCTTTTTGCCTAATATCTATATATGATCTCTATTTTGGAGAATCAATGTAAATTTTTAGCGGGATTAAAAATTAAATTCTTGTCACTATCCTCTTTTAGGATTGTGGTGCTTCCGAAAAGATCCTAATAGAATAATCAGAACCACATTTGAATTCATCCAAAATCAATACTAGTAGAAGAAATATTAGAAATTGGGTTTTAGAAATTGAAATTTATTGTCTTAATATCAAATTAAACTTGATATTTTTTTCATCATGCAAATGATAATAAACATAGAAGGAGGTTTGAATGCAATTCAAATCAGTAAGTACATTTTTGAAATAGATAGTTTTAAAATATGGTTTTTTAGAAATGTTGGATTCTATTTTGGTTTGTTGTAATTAAACATACTCAAACTATGAAATTTTATTTCAAGTATTGAATTATTTTGGGTTTAAGAAAACACTGCTAGATTTTAGTTTGCCAATTTTTATTATTTATTTGTTTAATTCATAAGATACATCTTTAAGGATCTATGGAATATACATGGTGGATAGTTATGGACTAAGTTCAATATGATTGTGCATATGTATTTTATTTAATGGAAAATAGGGCATGCACATCCCTGACTCTATCTCAATCTCTCAATATATTCTTTTTCATCTTGTTTCCCTTAAAATATGTAATTAGTTTATGTAGGGCAAAGGAAGATTGAAGAAGCAAAGAAGCAAGAAGGAGATATAATGAAGTAACTCCACGTTATTTCTTTAAGAATATTGTCAAACCATGATACATGCTTCGGATTAATGAGTTGGGTTTAACAAAAAAATATTGACTTGTTGGGTGAACTCAAAGTCAATGTGCTTCAAGATGATGTGTAGTTTATATACCACATATCCACAAATCAAGGAGTTGACAACGTGATGATGATGCACACATTAAATAGTTTTATAATATTAATTTGATAATTATATATTGATGCAATTGGTATGCATGATACCTAGCTTTTGATCTAAAATGGCTTGTTGGGTTTACACAAGATCATTCCTACTAATATTGGACATTGAACCACTAAGAGAATTTCTACATAGGATTTCTTGGATTTGTAGTGATGGTTATTGAATTTGTATTAAAATATTGGGAGCTATAATATATTTTTTAAAGATGTATTAATTAGTGCATTATATACGATCTAACAAAATTCTCCTTTTATATCTAGGTTAATAGATTCAATCACTTTGCTTTCTATTGTGAATTTATGATCTATATTGGATACAAATGAATTTACATGGCCAAACATCCTAGATAATCTTAGGAACTTGAGAATGATTCTCCAAGCAAAAAAATTAGCTTATGACCTAGATAAGGTGATTTCCTACTCTTGTTCTATTGATGCTTTTGAAGAGATTCAAAAGGCTTATTAGAAGTATCTAGGTGCCATTGAACTGGTTAGATGTATCATGCTCACCTCTATGACACCTAAACTTCATAAGAAACATGAAGCTATGGATATCAACACAATAATTTATTATCTAAGCTAGTTTTTTGATGATTAAGCTAGATTCAAAAGGTTCGAAGTTTCAAATTTGCTCTTTCTTTCTTAGATGGCCGACGAGTCATATCTAGTGCAAAATGCATTGAAGATAAATGTAAATATCAAAAGGTTGATATATATCCGCTATTCCTAAATTCTAATAAGAGTTTTAAAAATAAAAAGAAATCTATTAAGATTAAGGAAGGTGTGACCAAGAAGAAGACTAAAAATACAATCTCAAAAGGGCCTTGTTTACATTGTTGCAAGGATGACCAATGGAAGAGAAACTACATGACCTATTTTGAGTCCTTGAAAAAAAGATATGTATTGTCCTACTATTTAAGTATGTTTGTCATTGATATTTATATTATTTATAACAATAATTAATGGGAAATAGATACCAATTGTGATTCACATATATATTAATATGGAGGGTGTAAGGACTTATAGAAAGCTCACCAAAGGAGAGTCCAATTTATGCTTTGACAATGGGGCAAAAGTTGTTGCATTAGTTAATACTTACCTATTGATGCTCACTATTGAAATTTGCTTTTAATTTGGATGATTGCTTTTATGTATTAGTTATGAATAATAATATTATTTTTGAATCTTATATGAATAAAAGAGATTTCCCTTTAATATTTAGCAACAA
This sequence comes from Sapria himalayana, assembly GCA_029783825.1. Taxonomy (NCBI): domain Eukaryota; kingdom Viridiplantae; phylum Streptophyta; class Magnoliopsida; order Malpighiales; family Rafflesiaceae; genus Sapria; species Sapria himalayana. Next base: position 7,518,741 of record JAREIK010002147.1, read on the forward strand.
TAATTTTTTATTATATTAAATGATATTCTTTATGCAAATAAGATGTTACACAATTAGGTATGTATATTAGATATGTCAAATCTAATTTTAATTATCTATAATAATAAAAGACAAAAAGATTTTTGAAGTCATTCTACTTGTGACTTTGTCTCCCAAGTCATATAATTGTGGAAATACATGACTATGCTACATAAAGAAGATAGTTTAGTATTATAAATTTTGTTTCACTATTCAATTCAATTAGTTAGATAGTATCTTAAAAGTTCATTATTGCGAATATCACATCAATAAAAATATATAAGTATATCTATCATAAAAGTATAAAATAATCATTTTGTCTAGATATAAATTTCACATGGATTATATCAGTAGTTCAATAAATTAATAGTAAGATAACACAACTCTAATAAAAGAGATTTATAGATTTTGGTATCAATCTTAAATCACATGATTTATCTATTTAATTTATATAATGTAAATACAATAGTTTGAATTATATGAGTTTAGATACAAAATGATGTATTTATGGATGTTGGTATCACTCTTATATCTGAGAATTTATCTATTTAATTTATGTGATATTTGTTTAAATAGTTTGAATTATATAAGTTTGGATACAAAATGATTGTTGTGTTATTCTGTAATGACTCTTTTTCCTAATGATATACAAGTTAATTATCTTGATTGATTCCGGTTCAATTATGGTCCCTTAATAGTAGAGGTGTCAAACGGGCCGTGCTAGGTAGGCCCGACATGATTTTAGGCCACCCAACTGGGCTACCGTGCCGGGCTAGGCACAACATGATTATTGTACCATGTCGTGCTTGGCCCGGCACGATTCTGTGGAGGTCAGGCTCGACACAAGCTCGTGACACAAAATTCGCCGGGTTTGGCCCGGTTTGTCTAGGTTTGGGTCGGGCCAAATCTCTAATTTAAAAAAAATTAGGGTTTTGGCAGTGCGCCGCCGTGCGTCTTCGCCCATTTGGGGTTCAGTGAGCCTTGCCCGTCAGGCGTCGGCTCGTTGCTTGGTGTGTGGTCACACGTGCTGTGCCGACATGCCAGGCGTGTCGTGCTGTGCCGTGCCTAGCAAGGCACGCATGCTGAAAACATAGGCCCGGCACAGCACGACTTGTGCAGTAGGTGCGCCTGACATGGGCTCGGACACGATACTGTAGCATGCCGTGCTGGGCCAGACACTGTTGAACCATGCCATGCCTCGTGTTGGGTGGACTGGCCCAATCCGTTTGACACCTCTAATTCATAGTCATTCTTTCAGTATTTTATTATCGAGATAACAAATTATATTTGCTCAAGAGTTATTTAAAAGTTTATATATTTTTGATAATTCATTAATTGTCTTTGATAGTTTCATTATATTTAAATTTATATTCTTTAACCTTAAATATAAAACAAGTAAGAATTGATATGTTTTAAATTATTTATATTTTTTATTTCATAAACATCATATTTGTATAATTAATGAATATTTTTCTCCAATTTCATCAATTAGAATTATATGAGTGTAGAGGTGTCAAACGGCTTGTGTCGTGCCATTATGCTTATTTGGGTGTGACACTACATTGTTACCATGCCGTGCCAGACACGACACTTAATGATTCCTATCTTGTGCTTGGTATGACATGAAAACTAGTCAGTTGGCTTGACACGACTTGATTGGCCAGCATTGTGCTGAGTTGTCTCAGATTGTGCCGAAACATCTTTGTTTAAAATTTATTGCATGAAAATATGAGTGACCGGCTTACATGGTCACCCAGTTGTAATTGAAACATAAGCAAGATTTGGCTTACATGATTATATTATTTTTTATATAACTTGGATCTTGACATGTGACCAATAGCAAGTCCTAGGTACCCGGGCTGATAGTCCATGCCATTGGGCCAGACACACGGGTCATGCCTAGCTTATAATGAGGCAAGACTCTTGTTTTCCCCAGCCGATATGAGCCAAACCATGGGGCAACATGGTTCAGGACCAAACATAGTTTTGAACCATGCAATGCTGGGCCACACATGGTTGAACTGTACCATGTCGTTGGCCGTGCTCAACCCATCTGGCCCAATTGTTACCTTTATATGAGTGCAATCAACTCAAAAGGTTATTAATATTTTGTGAGTCACAATACTCTCATGCAAATAGAGATGTCAAAGAGCCGAGAAGCTCGAGTGTGAATCGTGTCAAATGAGCCGAGTAGCTTGAGAGTTAGTCGCGGCATTGTACTAATTAGTCATGTCAGGTCTGTCACAACATGGTTTAGTCATGGATGGCCCGACATGGCAAAATGAAAAAATCATGTCTGATCTTTGATTGTGTTGGTTATTGGAAGGTGAAAACCCATTAACCAATGGGTTCCGACATGTAGAAGGCTCTCATGCCTTGCCTTCCCTAGCTAGTTGAAAAACCATACCTCATGCCAAAGTAGGTAAGACGCACTGCCAGGCATTAGTAGTGCCCCATGCTACAAGTGTCAAATGGGTCGTGCTGGGTTGGCATGACCTATTTTTTTCAGGCTCGTACGAGCTTGCTTGACATACCATGCTAGACATGACACAGCCTGCCTCACAAAGTCAGCCCAGTTTCAAGTTGATTCGTGTTGGAATTTAGGAATACGAGCCGCGAGTGCCCCCCAAAGCTGAGCGAGTGCTCTTGCTGACCCGCTCGGCTCGTCGCGTAGCCTGTTGGGCGTTGCGTTCTCGCGTCTTCGCCACGTTGTGGCATCGGGTCGGGCGCTGCTCTGAATCATGACGTGCCCTGTGCCGTGCCCACGTGCATGGCATGATATACTGACATAATTATCTTGGCACGGCACGACATGAGTTATGTCGAGAGTCCGCCCGGCATGGGCCCAAGCATGGTTGAACTGGACTAGGCTCTTGGTCGGCCATGGGCTGCAGGACCCGTTTGACACCTCAACCTCATGCTTGACCAAGCAAGGCTCGCATACCTTGTCTGGTAGTATTGTCCAATGGCTCACTAACTTGAGATCGATTATAGTTGGGTCTCGGATCACGGGTATAATGCTGTTTGGTGAGCGCCCAATGAGACATTTTTTTTAAATGATTATGTATGCTGGATACCCTTCATGTGATTGATCATAATTGGTCAACCACCCCTCCACTACACCACTCGTGCATTTATGGCAATAGGCTCTGATATGTACAACGACATGTCAGCCCAAATAGTAATGAAAAAGTATTATATTGTTTGTATTATAATAGTCATCTTATTACTTCTAATGACTATTATAACCAATATTCGGTGACATGTACTTTGTTATTTACATACTTAAAATCAAAAACCACCATGACCCAGCTCTCGGTATGACTTGCATTACCCATCACGTTCGAGCCCAACCTGAATTTGCTCGGACTTCTGCCATTTGGGCCGTGTTGGGCTAGTTAAAACACAACACAACCACTTATTTTGTTGTACCCGGCATGACATGGTGGTTCAACCGAGTCACCTAAAAATGGATAGCACCACTATGACATGATGTTTCATATACCTAGAGTGACATATATACCTAACGTGAAAATATTTACCTAAGGGTCATCTTTAATTGTATAAACAAACATATTAATAATAATTTTGTTATTAGATGCATTATGAAATATGATATTAAATATTTTATTGTAAATATTATAATCTCTAAATATTTTTTCACGCAATCATATATGATAGGACCATTATGATGAAAGAGATTCTTAAGAAACTTTAAAAATTTTTATTATGTTTCCTTGTAGAATATACATAGTTGTGGTATGGCATATAAATAATGTATCATCTTAACTAATTTCGATATTAGATGTTATAGATACTACTCAATTATATTTAATAGATTTATAATTATTAATTATTTTTCTAATTTATAATATTTTATTATGTTATTCTTATATGAATTCTATGATAAGTATGCTGAAATTAGATTTGTATAATACTGGCTATTTTAGGATCATTTAAAAGTTTAATCGGAAGATTAATAATCATAATTTGTTTGATCATACTTTAGCTCCCAAAATCATTATGATATATCAAGGGAGTCAAATAAGTTGGATTAGATTAATATATTTTTTAATGTATTGATTGACATGCTTCTTTAGGTTGTCCATGTTATTAATTTATATGTGTGTGTGTATGTATATATATATATAGGTAATGTATACATTATACTGGTTTTTAATTGATACTCCTAGAATTTTTATTTTTTAATTTCTTAAAGTGAGTTCTAACTAATGAATTTTTTCTTTTTTTATTATTTTTTAGGTATTTGAGCTTGAGTCGAGGTCATGTGAGAAAATCTTGTTTCGGCCTTAGACATTTTCATAGGGTTATTATTATTATTTATATGTAATTTAATATAAATTTCATTATTATTTTATTTATTCTTAACTATTAGTTATTTTTTTAGTTTATGCTTAAACATATTATTTATATTTATAAACAAATAAAAAAAAAATATTCGGATTTTCGTACCATTAAGCGTAAGAATAATCACAACTAAAATTGCTGCATGTGAATTTTGATTTGTTTTGTTGAAAAAAATATTTTATCATTTTAATTTTCAACTTTCATAGAGCAAAGCTGCAAAGAGAGAAAACTAGTGGAAAAAAAAAAATTCTTAATTGAGAATGAGAGATGAGAGTAGAAGAAAGAAAAATATAGAATTGAGAACTCTAAATACTTAATTTAAATTTATAATATATATGTTTTTTTATTTATTTTTTGATTTTTTTAATATATAAATGAGTAAAATTTTGATATTGGTTGGATTTCTGTCTATAGCTATTTGAAATAATTACATCGGCCATGATCTAATTGACATTTTATTTTTTTTTATTGGAGCATGAACGCACGCTCTTGAAAGTAAAAGTGACACTTGTAGTTGTTAGGTGCAACTGCACGTTCCCCTTATGGTAGATTTAGGCCATAGTTGTTGCATGGACTCGTGGTGAGTTCATGACCATGAGCCATTGGAACTTCAATCTCAATAACATTTGTCACATCAATATAATTAATTTCATTAAAAAACCCTGTCATGTGAACGTGGTAGTTAAATATTTATAAAAAATTTTTAAAAAAATCTTTTTTTTTTAATAGAATTTTGTTTCAACGACATTTGATTACCCCATTTTATGTGATCCATTCTTGGTCTTGGGTCACAGTCATCTTGCTTGTGGTCCTTGGGAATGGTCAATACATGTGGGTCATGCTTAGCTAGGCATTATACATGATAACCTCTAGTCTAGCACGACATGAGATGTGCCTTTGGCCTGCATGACCTAGGTCCATGTATAATTTTGGATCGTGTCATGCTGGGCTAGACATGACTTAGTAGGGTCATGCTCGAGCCATCCGACTCACTTGATGCCTCTACATTACAATATGTAAATGCAAAGTTAATAACATGTTTTGTACGTATAGATGTCATCCTGAATTTAGTGTCATGACTATTTATATAAAAATTATTTATTTGAATTACTAGTCATTAATTCTAACTATGTATTGTTTACTCGCTTTTATAGATCTCAAGTTTAAGGTGGAAAATATAGAAAATTTTTTGATATACATATTGGCGTGCATGAATTAGGTACTATAATACGAATGATTCATTCACAAAATTAATTGATTTATATATATTTTATAATACTTGGTATGATAATTATAATCATGTTTTGAATACAAACATATACATCATATTCAAATATGATGATTTCTCCATTAAGTTAGCCATGAGAAAATGATGTGGTTGTTCGTTGAATATGAACTTCTTGTCTTGCTACTTTGATACCAATTTCTATTTTACTCTATCATATGATAATAAAAATTTAGATATTTTGTTATTCTAAAAATTATATGAATTCATATATCTTATGTTATCTAAGATTACACATGATTTATTGATTCCTCTAGTGTCTAGCATAATATTGAAGTTGATTTTTTTATGCTTAGATATGATATTGAGATTATGATTAGATAGCATAAAGATACTTTTATGCTTGAAGGTCTCGAAAGATTTAATGTTGAACATTTAATTTAAGATACAAAAAATGATAGATGATGTTGAATTAGATATGAAGATAAAGAATATTGAGAGCATTAATAATATCTTCATATGCATTTATTATGATGATGATATACATCTTTACTCAATACTATACTATAAATACTGATAGATAATTTATAATTTTTAATTCATGTGATTCTTATACTTAGTTGTAATGTTAGTAATTATTTATCTTTGTCATTTTTTTATTTTATTATGATTTATGAATAATTTAATATATATTGGATTGTAGTTTTTTAAAAATTTTTCATTTTTGATATTTTTAAATATGATTTACGTATTATTTATATTATTTATTTGTTTTATTAATATTTTATTGAAATTAAATAAAATTTTTGATTTTTGATTTTAGCTGAATGAATTATAATATAAAATAATTATATTATTGTAATTTAGAATTTAATTTTATATTAAAATTTTAAAATAAAGCCCAATAGTTCAAGCCCACGACCCACAAAAGGCCAAAAAATTTGATGTGTTGCTTGAACTTGCTCGAACTAGCACTGCCCGCTCTAGGCTCGACTTAGCTCGATCCGGCCTTGCAGATTGTAATGGGCCTTACATGAATGATATGGCTTGTTTGTCATCTCTACATGCACATCTCATAGATGCGACTCGGTGATGATGTGATTACTGCACTAAATGTGAAATTATTGAAAGAATGTTCTATAAAATTTATTTTTCAATTGAGCAACTCCAAGAGTCTTTATAAATTCATCTCCTTAGTTCTTTTAGATAGTTATTTATAAATTCATCTCCTTAGTTCTTTTAGATAGTTTTTTATAAATTCAACTCCAAGAGTCTTATTTTCCATAGCCTTCCTATGGTTATGGAAAATAGATAGCCAAATGAGGGATATGGGATATAGCTAGCCAAATGGCAAGTCTTTCAAAGTGAATTTTTTAGGATATAATTATCTAAAATAGCTGAGGGGTGAGATTTATTGAGCCTCGTGGAGATGCTCTTAGGTTAGTTAACATAGGTAAAATAGATAGCATTGTCGGAATGATTTTGAAAAAAGTTATTAGTTAACGTAGGTAATATAATATTTTTGATATATATAGCATTGTCGGAATGATTTTGAAAAAAAGTAGTTAGTTAACGTGGGTAATATAATTTTTTAATATATGTGAATAACTATTTTAGATAGTCTTGTTGGAGCTACTCTAATATAATAAATTGACATAAAGTTATTTGTGATTTTAGATTCGTAAGTACCATACTTACAATAGTCAATATACCTAAATTTTAATATATAAGTTTATCTTATTCATTATAATCTGAAGAGTTGTCACTTCCTATTATATATGAAAGTGAGCCTCGTGATTTATTTGTTAATGTCCATCATGTTAACTCATACAATATCACCAATAATTAAATCTTTAATTCAAGTTATATTTAATCATCATTTATTCATTAATTTCCTTCCAAAACATAATCAAATAGATTTGTTAATATCAAAATTATGTATACATCATAAAATCAAATTTATACAAATTCGAGACTGTATATTATTTTGATAGATTTTTTTTTGAATCTAGCCTAGACAATGGGGGTTTGAGTGTCATGCCCCCAAAACTATATATTTAACTTATGTTTTGTATCTGGTGCATTCTTGTGTAATATTTTCGGAGTGCAAAAATCACTCATAGTGTTTGATTGTTTTATTTTGGCTTCTGCTTGTAGTGTGAAAAAGACATGAAGATTTATTTCTTATTTCTTTTTTTATTTATCCTTAAATATAAAGGCATAGCTTTTAGGAGAAAATCATTATTTTGACATTCATTTCTTGAACTCACTACTCTAAAAACCTGATGATGTATGGACATTCATTTAGTAATATGGTTGTTGAGATACTAATTAAGTACTTAAAGTGTTGGTCAACAATTTCATCTATTTATTGTCTAGCTGTCTGTATGAACTTTAGGGCTAAGGTGAAAGAGGTAAAGAGTGTTTTAACATACATATTCTCATGCATGATTCAAGACGATCAACTTGAAGGGTTCATTCATGAGAAATTGATTGAATTATTTAAATAATATGATAATAGGTAATAGTGTTAGTAGTAGTGAGTCTCCAAGTACGGATATGGATACTATATTCAGAGACGATGACTTCTACATTCAGTTTGAGATGGAGAAATAACGGGGTGAACCGTCGAATATAAGCGAGTTGTTTTGTTACTTAGATATCGATTACTGACTAGGATAACTCGAGATTTACTGACTTCTCCGGTATTAAGTGTAGCATTGGAGTCTATCTTTTTTGTTGCAGTGAATGTGATTTCAGATAGGAGATCGAGATTCGGTCATATATTGTTGAGATATTAGCATGCTCGAAGGATTGAGAAGATTCGAGCTTGAGCATTCATGATTGTGCTATAATTGTAGTAAGAGCAGATGAGTTGGTTGCTGATGATGATTCATGAGATTTTGATGACTATTGAAAACTGAGATTGAAACTACCGTACTGCTTATGGCTTACCACTAGTGATACCATCATATGCTGATAATATTCATTATTTTTAGGTTCTCTTTGCATAGTTATTTTTGTTATTTGAGCTTACTATTTTTTGTTGTTATTTTATTCTGTGTTTATTTAAACATTTAGTTATGAGATTAATATTTTATGTTTATAAGTTTATCTTTGATATATTGATTTTTTTCTTTTATTTATTTAATCTTTATTATTTTATAATTTTAATGTATTTTTAAGTTTTAGTTGTGACTTGTGATAATAATTTTTTGTTGTTGTATTTATTTATTTAATTTATTTATTATTAAAATTTAAAATGTATAATATTTTTGAGGTTTGGGATGTCCCAATTCTAAAAGGGCTGAATGACTCGACCCGGCCTGACCCGGCAAGTCTGGGCATGTCCAGGCCCGAACTGGGTACAAGGAGGGCTGGCAGGCTGTGCTGGGCCGGCACTCCTCAAGTTGTGCCATGCCTAGCATGACAGGGCTACTGTACCTGGGCATGGCGGGCAAGGTATGGTGGCCCAATTGGGCCACCAAAAAATGGGCGTGCCCAGCCTCGGCATGCCTGGCCCTTTTTACACCTACATTGGGGTCAATTTATTCGACCGCGAGGCTATAATCGTACAATGAAAAATTCTTACAAGTATATTGAGAGTTTGTTAAAAAATGTCTTCAAAAATGTTAAGTTTCTTTACCGGGGCTATGGTTAATGTGATATGGTCATATATCTTGATTGTACCCATTTAAAAAATAGAATATTAATAAGAATGTGACAATTTCAGACCAAGAAGTATCTACATAATAATGAATAAAGCCATTTTAAAAATTTTAGTAGTTAATGTGCCAATTATTGAAATTCTGCTAAATATATTCCTAGAGTAGAACAATTTTGTTAATAAGAGATTATTAGTAGATAATGTTCTGGTGACCCAAAAGATGAATGAAAAATAAACAAAAAAAAACTGTACAAGAATGTGGCTATTAAAATCATGTCAAAGGTTGATAAGGTATCTTGGATATTAATAATTTGGGCACAGCTATTTTCTTGGAGATTATTAGAATAGTTGATGCTAATCTTGCAAAAAGAAAAAAAATAGAGAAACCTCATGGATTCTTCTACTTTCAAGGCAATTTATGTTGGAGAATAGTAGGGCACCTCTCAATCAAGCACGTGGCTACATATTCCTCAGCTTTCGTCTCATAGGATACAATCTCCACGATGATGTTGACATGAAATGGGATTTTAAAGAAAATCACCATGGATGTTATGCAAATGTACAATTTCTTGCAAACATCCAAGGACCTCGATAAATCAAAATTTCATTGCTGTTTTTCAACTTTTAAAAATGGAATTGGGCCCTTAAAATTTTACTAAGAGCTTAGAGATAAAACACATTTCTCCACTTTTTCTTGATCTTTTTTTTGCTCACTAACAATGTGTCATCAATCATATCAAGCAATTCACTCTTTAAATTGATTTTAAAATTACAAAATTATAAAAAAATACAAATACACTACTATAATGTAAGATGGGTTGTGGGCCCTAGCACCTTGTGCCTCTTTTAGGCCCAAGCATGAGCTTATAAGCACAAAACAAAACCCTAGGACCACAATGGATGGGCCTTGTGCCCTAATCTAGTTGGCAAGCCACCTAAACTATTAGATGCGCTGAGTACTAACCCACAACCCATAGGCCACAAGGGCCATAGGCCTAGAGGCAGAGCTTTGAATGCCATGAGCTTCTTGCCAAGGCTACATGGAAGGCATGCACCTTCTCTATAAGGACTCAATATATAGGCTAGGATGTCATGATAATGGGGCATGAGTAGGGTTTTCCAGCGGGGCGAAGTGCCATCTAATGCCACCTCAATTTTAATGTGTGCCGGGCCAGCACGACAACTTTTTGAAACATGTTCACCATGATTAGACAAAAATGGGGCATGCTAAGCCGATACAATTATCTGATAAGGCCTAAAAAAATTGGATGCATTTGACTGACATGATCCATTGAACACCAATACCTAATTGTATTCTTTGTTGGTAGTCTTTCCTTAGATGCGACTTCTTTAAACCTTAGTCTTCCTTTTTTTTTACATCTACTTGGACCAAAATACCCTTCTATCCTATGATAATTTCATCATGTTGTGATCCTTATGACGTGATATCCACCTTTGTGCTTGTAGATATAGGTGGCTAAGAGATAACGACACTACCATGCATCTTTGTGCTTAGCTAATATGCAAACCTTAGTATAGATTTTGTTCCAATCCCAAACTCCACCCATATGCTTGATTTTTGTTTCTGTTTATCCCAATAATCTAATAAGTGTCATGAAGTTTGACCATTTCATCAAAAATAATAATTTTACTAATTATGACTTTCCAACAAAAATTAACTTTAAAGATATGAGCTCCAATTTTCTATTGCCAACACAAGCATATGTTTGACATTCAAATATCTTTAAATTATTATAAATAGGAGTACTATGCTATACATCTAGTGTAGACTTTGTCTCAATAGTAGCTAAGGGACAGTGAACGACACATCTGCATGTTTTAGAGCCTTCAGCCTAAGAAGACCTGGGCAAACTAACATTTGGTAGCATTAAACATATTTTTTTTCATCTAAGTCCCATGCGATTCTCTTCCACACCATTTTGTGGTGATGTATGAAGAATTATGTAATATCTAGCAATTCTTTCTGACTTGCATGAATCACTAACCTCTTTTTAACATAGCTCCATGCTATTATCAGTACTCTTTCTTCCTTGCCTTTTTCTCAATATTTGTCTTGCACTCTTTAAATATATAGCTAGAACATTACTCTTTTACACCAATAAAATAATCAATTTTTATTTTGGAAATTTGTCAAAGGTGGTAGATGTATAATTAGCAGAAATTTGGTTAAGGTACATCAATTGGTCTTCAATGATCAGAGTGTATATGTAGACTTATGAAAGGTGTAGACTTATATTCATATATTATTTTTATAATTAGCACATTACTAATTCATAATCAAGTGAAGGTACAGCATATGGAAGGTGCAAATTTATATTCATATATTATTTTTAAAAATTATTAAATCAAATTTATTATTTAAATTTGTTTTAAAAATTGATAATAGATGTGTAAGGTATTTGTGCATGAAAAAGATTGTGAAATAGTAACTTTCTAATAAAAAATGTAAAAGAAAAAATTTTGGTTGGGATCATAAAAAAAAATCTGTTGTTTGGGCCTCTTTTTTTTTTTTTTAATGTTTTTAAACCCAAACCCAATTCAATAATAATTACAATGTGTTATTTTTTAAGCATCTAAAATCAGACACCATAAATTACCCTTATCGTCATTAAAAAAATCAAATAAAAAATTGTTATTTTCAAAATTACTGATCATGTTTATTATTTATGTATATCATTTATGCACATCTTTATTGCATAAATGTATCATGCATTAATGAATTTGAGAAAGAAATGCCATGCATAAACCCCTGTTTTTACCACTTGTTTCAACAGATGCAAACCCAAAGAGATAAGAGATGGGAGGAAGATGATGGCTTCTATTTCCTATTCACGTCACATGTGCATAACATTTTTATGCATAAACATTATGCATAATGAATGATTAATTATGAATTTCATATTTTGGGAGCTTGACCTAAATCATAAATAGTTTTTATTTGAGTACCAAAACATTAAAAACAAAATAATACCCAAAATATAATTATTTTGATTTTGGAGCCCCTAGCATGATTTTTTATTTTATAAGAAAGCTATTTGGCTTACTTATTTTAGTATACCAACACATCTATTTTGGAAAAAATAGACCAAAATGATATATTTATGATTTGGTCAACTCAAAAAAGAACCCACAAAAAATCCAAAAGTGTTTTGAAATATATAAACATATCTTGTATACATATATTCTACATATCCATAAATGCATATGTTTTATATATTTCTAAATGTATAATGCATGATGTATACATATGTACAATATACATATCTTGTATATTAATTCATGTAACATAGTAATTAATAATTTTCAAAATTTAAAAATATTAAATATTTTAAAGTTAGAATACAAATTAAATAAAATAATAATAATTAGTGGCTAATGATAATAAATTTTATAAAATTATAGATAATAATGTCAACTTGATTGAAAGTTCTTAGGCAAAAATTTGATTTTCTTCAATGACCTTGACTCGTGCTTAAAAAATTTAAAATTAAGTAAATCATAGTAATATGGATTCATTTTAATTTAATATAAAATAAAAATTACAAGGATATCGAATAAGAATCAATATAATGTATATGTTATAAAAAATATTTATGTGTTGGAGTATAAATCATATTGGTCATGATGATGACTTTAAAAGACATGCCAATTTAAATATTAAAAAATATGATATATTAGATCTAAACAAACTCAATTGAGCAACATGACTTTTAAATTTGTATTAAGTTTGATTTCATTGACTTTTTTATATTTATCACAATAGTTTTAAAAGGAATGACATAATCAAATTGATTATGATCACACTCCACTATATTATAACTAATTCATACTCATATGTCACTAGTTGAAAGTAGGTCAACATAATAAATATTATGTTGACATACTTCCAACCAGTATATCATATAATTTATTGGTCAATTAGCAGTGATGATATATTAAAATTTTATAAAATAAAAAAAAAATTAATAATTAATTAATTTATTTATAAAATATAGTAAAGTGATATCTGTGACATCCGAAATATGAATTAGTTATGATGATGCAATATTTGTATGTCTTACCATTTATTATATAGACTCAAAATAAAAATTTAATAAAAAAATTTTAGGATTTCTTAAGATTTTATCACCATGACGATCATCTCATATACACGTGTATACTAAGAATCTTTAGAATTATGATATTCATAATAAAAATTCTATTATAATATTTAAAAATACTTCAAATAATAGAGTTATTATTAGTATGTTTATTCGAACTATTAGAGGTGAGTTATTAGGTTAAATCTTTTATATTATATGTATGTATCATGTAATTTACCTAATAGTATAAGTTAAAATAAAAGTTATTTCTTTATCATTAGAAAAAATAATAAATTTATTAAAATATCTCAGAATATTAGTAAACAATAAGAGATTAGCAGTTTATATTTGTCCGTGAGTTTAAAAAAGAAAAATTTCAAAATGAATATGAGATACTATTTGAATTATACTTATCTGATACTAAAGTCATGTGTTGGTTATCGGCACACATTATTCAACTATATAAATAGTAAGAATGATGAATTTCTTAATTTTTTTATGTTATGTGATAAACAAGTATTTATCCATGTATACTCTTATCTTTTGTATTGTATAAAGGTACAAATATAATATTTGTAATATGTTTAGTAGGTATAGAGGATACTTTATATTTAGTATCTTAGTAACATGTTTAGTGGGTATAGATGATACTTTATATTTAGTATCATCACTAAATACAAAATAAGTATTTAAAATATTGATCATTCATTCTAATTCTTTATTACTTGGCTACCTATATGGATCATAGGTTTACGATGAAAAAGATATAAAACACACCAACACATATATCTACATGCATGAACCAAGTAGATGAATATGAAAATTCTATTCATAGAATATTAACTAACATGTTTTTATATTATGACACTAGGTTTATGATATTTGTACTGAGACTCTGAATATAGACACAAATATCATATTCAAAGATGATTAATTTTTTATTCAATTAGCAATGTGAAAATGACAAAATAATTTGTTGAATTTGAGCGAGCTATCATGGTACTTAAATATTAATTACTACTATATCATATCACATGATGATAATAAGAATTTAAATATTTTGAGTTGATAAAAATTATATAAATTCACATATTCAATATTATCTAAGATAACATATGATTTACAGACTCATTCAATAATTAATATAATATTATAGTCTATTTTTTTTTATGATGACAAATTTTATTTTAAATAGATCTTGACTGTATTTAGATATCATAAAGTAACTTACATATGTGAAAGAGTCACAATGGATGATAACTTATGAGATATTGATGCTATTGAGGCAACTACTTACACTAGCACTACCTTAAAAACCATACATAATAATGATAATTTTTATTCGATCATACACTACTATACTATAAATATTGATTGATGACTCCTACGATGATATTTGTAATGTATATATTTTTTATTTTTGGTTAATCTTATGTTATTTATAGTTTTTTTGATTTTTAGATTGCATTTTTATATGATATTTTGATTTTTAAGTTGACCCAAATATAAAATTTAGTTTTTAATTATTGATTTCATTTTAATTTATTTAAAATTTTAATGCAATGCACTTTTTTTAATTATATTACTTTTATTTAAATGCGAACCATTTAAATAAAAAATAAACTTTAATTCATTTAAATTTTTAATTATCTTATTGAAAATTAAAATTTCTAATAAAACTTAACTAGCACGACCATATAGGGAAGTGCCCGACTGCAAACTAAATGGACTATGCTAGGCTGAGTGCTTGGGCTCTCATGCATGTTGATAAGGCATGAGATCCTATCTTCTGTCATACCTAGCACGATGCGGTGGACCGATTGGGCCACATAAAAAATAGTAATGCCGATATGTCATGCTTTATTTGACACATCTAATATTACTCACACTTATAAATTTTGAAAATATTATTTTTGAAAATAGTGTTCTCATTTTTTATTTAATTTTTAATGCTGATGTAATCTAAAGTAAGAGTATTCTTTGGTTTTCTCTTTTTAGTGCACAAACATTAAAATTTTTTGTATTAATGCATTTTTTTAATATTAAATGAGGGGATTTTTCTTAAATTTTTTTAAATTGAAGTCTCTTTACATAAGTTTCCTTTTTTTTTTTATCAATAAAAAAATTTTAGGGAAAGTTGCATTTTGAATGTCCCATTAGAAAAATAATTATGTTTTCATATCATATTTTTCATAAATTCAAGATATATGCTCTGAATCCAAAAATAATTTTGTTTTCATATATGTTGACATTTATACATGTATATTTGTGCACACGTGCGTACGCACACACACACACACACACACACACACACACACACACACACTCAAATATATGCATAATGTTACAAATAGATGCAGAAAATAAAAATAATAACTAAAAAATAAAAACAAAACTTGAAGCAATAAGATAAAACTTAAACTTTAATAATTTTCTTAAAATGCTATATTAAACAACATGCATAAAGACCCTTATATAGAAATATAATTGATTTGTATAGCCTATATGAATTGGTTGCTCCCATTAAACAAAATACAAAACTAAAATAAATATAAATGATAAAAATCAACAACCTTTAACAAAGAACAAACTCTAATACTCCTTATTATACTAGTTCGTGAAAAGTCCAACACATTAAAATTAGAGAAAAAATAGGCTAGTTTGAATGAAAACTAAACTAAAGACTCTTGAACAAAGAGGTTAGAAATCTTTTTCCGACTATGTAGCAATTGGGGGCAACAATGAGAGTGACCTATGATGTTCTCTTAAAATAATATCTGGGTGATTAAGAGAATACCTTAAGCTACTCAAATATAAATGATTTAAATTTGTAGTTGACCAATTATACAACCAACCCCAAATAATGATATAACTAATGTAATTAGTTGAGGAAGAAAAATCATATGATGCTTTAAAGAAAATTTTTGATGATGTTATAAGATGCATATGTTATAAGACATAACAGGTAGTCATACCAGAAACAAACATTACATTATTAGAAACTATAAGAGAGCAATTAAGTATAAACTCAATATTCCACCAAAAGTAGAACTCCCACAAAGATACTAGAGAGATGCAACCTTGCTTTGAAACTCACCTAGAGCTCTTTAAATTTCTATGAATCTGTAAAAATATCAAAGAGGACAACCAAAGTTGGTCTTGGTACATGTAATCTACACTAGAATTGAGATCTTCCATAACATCAGAAACATCGGAAACCATCAATTAAACATCACCTTCAGGGTTACAAGTAGAGTGTATACTCTTTTGTCATTGATTTCCCAATGAAGAAGTTGCTTGTTTTGCTTAAATTTTCATGTAAGTTTTTTTTATCATGTGGCTTCTTATCATTTGGATCAGAAATAATTTTGAATGAAATAATATATAAATTGGAATTATAAAAAAAAACAAATGATATATCCTCATGTTCTTTCGTTGCAACAAAGACTAAAGGTTCTTGGAATATGGAAAAGTTGTATTAGAATAGCCTAGACATATAAGTACTTCCTCAGCTAGCTTCTGAATAAAAGGTAATCCACCTTAGCTATATATTTTTAATATATTTAATAAGGAAGTAAGTTGAGTATCACTTTTTTCTTCCAGAATAAGCAACATAATAAATTTTATAGAGACAAAAAACACCTCTGTGTAATACTCTCTCTAGGTGTTACATTCTAGATGAAACATCAATATACAATATTTTACATCAACTAAAATTTTTAGAGACCTACTAGATGATTACTTTTTGCATCGACTTTCTATTGCACATTTTTTTGAACTATTCTTCTGGTACATTGTTTTTTCCCTTTTGCTTCATTTAACTCTACTAATGGTAAGAATTTGATAATAGATTATGGTGATATCATAACTTTGAAAAATATCATGGCATGTTGTGTCATTACACTAGGAGATGTCATGGCATATTTTGCTTTATTGAAGGGTGGTGTCTCAACTTTAGGTAGAGACAACTTCTTCATTCCTAGCTTCTCTTTTTGTAAAGGCATACCTTTTTCATTTTGAATTGTTTCCCCTTTAATTCTTTGTTGTTTCTTAGTGTAATAGAAATATATTTAATTGGATTTGCCTTGATATTAATGGGTAATTCACTCCCATTCTTTTCTTTCATCAAGATCGCTAATTGTTCAAGTTTTACTATATATTCATAAAGTTACCAGTTGAAAGTCTTTCATAGAACCTCAAATTTGGATGGTAATGTGAGAGTATTTTTATTGGGTTAGAAGATATATCCCTTACTTTGTAGAATACTAACTTTCCCTAGAGGTGTCAAACATGATGTGCTGGGCTGCTTCGGCCCATTTTTTCAAGTTCGACCATGCTTTCGTGCTGGGCCCGGCACGATACGGTTACTGTACCGCATCGTGCCTGACCCGGCACGATACGGTTACTGTACCGCATCGTGCCTGACCCGGCATAGTTTTGTGGAGTTCAGCCTGGCACGGCCCGTGGCACGATCCGCCGGGTTCGGCCTGGTCGGGCCGAACCCTAAATTAAAAAAAAATTAGGGTTTCGGCGCTCCCCATAATCCTAATTTTTAAAAAAATTTGGTTTCGGCACGTTGCGGTGCCAATGGGCCACGGTATCGTGCCGGTCCAGACACGGCACAAGGCTCGGTTGGCCTCAGCACGGCACAGCACTAGCCCGGGCATGGGAAATTTCCGTGCCAGGCCAGCCCAGGCACGACCGAATCGTGCCGTGCCTCGTGCCGGGCCGGGTCGGCCCGGCACAGTTGACACCTCTAACTCCCCCCACTTGATACACAGAGCTAAATTCAACATTTTCTTGTTGTTTAATAGCAAAAACATCTCGCACACTAATTTGTTTGTGATTTCGAACTTCACATCTACTAAAAAACACATTCATCTTGTCTTCTTTGGTGGTCAATCTATCCAATTCAAATAATCTTGCTTCCTTGTATATGCATGATAATTTATAATTTGATAATTATTCTTTGTTTGCTCATCAAACATAAAGTATGCTTCCTCGGGTGACTTGTTTATTATGAAACTATCCAAAGATCTATCAACAGTGCTTCTAGTCATATAGTTTTTCATGTTGTAAAATAATTATGCTCAATTTTATAACTCAAATCTATGTTACGGACACCTCTTAAAATTTTTTTTGAATCAGTCTCAAGCATCATACAAAATCACTTGTTCCTCTTTACATACTTGGCTTATCTTTCTCCCCAATTGAGATATTTATATGTTGAACCTCAAGATAAACAATAAAAATATCTTTAGGATTTGCCTCAAAGAAGGGGGAAATAGCTATAACTCGATAGCATCTAAGTTAACTCTATGTATATTCACCATATCAAATTGCTCTATAAAATTTGTGATGTGGATATTTTACTATTTTGATCTTCTGGTATTTTTCATCTGTATTGATTCTTTCACATCATAACTATCAAACTCAACTTTAACTCAATATAATTTACTTGCACTAGCTGTATTCAAGTCCTATAATAGCTATCTATCATATCAGGTCTCAAATACTCTTCTAAGGTATGGTGAGGATTAAACTATTTGATACTTGTCCCTCACCACCATGGTTATTTTTATTACTGTCATGTTCTCCATAATATCTCTCTAAGTTCTCTATCTCAAAAATATTCTTATTGTTCTTTTAATTTGTGGGTATAAAGGGGTTTACCTCAATTCCTTAAGTTCTACTTATTTAATTTTTTTGGTAGCTACAATACAAAAGGAACAATTAAAAAGAAATAAAAATGCTCTCACAATGCAAATAAAATATAAATAATAAACAAAAATCACATCCACATAACTATAAATATAAATAATTTTTTGCAAGGATAGTTATACCAACTCAATCTTACAAATTAAACTATTTTAATATAATCCTCAATAGTGACATCAAAATTATATTGTAATTTTGTGATGGTGTCAAAACTCACAATTAATTGACAGGATCATAAAAAAAATAGTTGAGCACTAATTTCTCTCATCTAATGTAGCTCTATAACTATATTGATTGTACAAGTAATAAAGTAGACATAAGTCAATATATCTTATCCCATAGAGATTATTTTGTCAAATCGATCAATCAACATTGAATTAATAAGTGTATGAGTTGAATAGATTTACTTAGTCTTAGTGAATATACTCAATCTTTAGGGTTGACACACATACTTGTGATTAATGATGTTTCTTGATATTTAGTCAATATCATGTTTGGTTGTTGGATAAAGGGTAAATTATTATGAAACTATTTGTGTGCCCTCTTTTCATTTAAGGTGGAAGTCATTCGCTGCACTATCATTACCAAGGATGATTTTATCATAGTTATCCCCTCAATATTTCAACATTGAAGTAATATGTTGTTTCATATAAGAGTCATTATCACAAGTACTCTATTTATGCAGCACAACAACTAATCATGATGATTGTTTTAAGTATGGTCTTCAGTTGTCTAATCTCTAACTCTTTCAATGATATGAGATAATGTGGTATTAATTTTATTTCTAATTTCACCTCCATAAAAACCATACTAGAATTGTCAAATGGGTCGGGCAGCTCAGGCATGGCCTGTGGCCCTGCCCACTTCATTAGTCCCTAGTCCGACATGATACGGTCCAGAACCATGCCTCGGCCTGGGCTGAGCCACCCCATAACATGGTTTGTGTGATGCCAGGCTAGCTTGAACAGTGCCTCATGCCAGGCAAGGTACTAGCTGTATTCAGAATTTTGTATGAAAAAAATACGTTTGAAATAAAAAATCTAAAATATAACGTGTTTCAAAAATATGCCCACACTAGTGCGTCTGAAAATAGCGTGACAATAGCCATCATTGTGAACGGAGACCATTGCCACGTTGTTGATTTTTTAAAATTATAAGCCAGTGTTGTGAATGCCGGCTATTGAAAATATAATAGGGATCCCATTACCTTTCTCACCCCTCACTCCTCGCTCCTTTGTGGAGCTCATTGGAGCTTCATCGTGGAACTCGCTAGAGCTCGATGAAGCTCCTCGAGCCCCTCGAGCTCCATGAAGGAGTTCACTAGAGCTTCTCGAGCTCCACGTCGAGCTCACTGTAGCTCGACGAAGCTCCACGAGCTCCAGTGAGCTCCACGAAGGAGCAAGGGGCGAGGGGCGTAATGAGATCCCTACAATATTTTCAATAGCTGGCATTCACAACATCAACCTATGATTTTAAAAATTCAACAGTGTGGCAATAGACGCTGTTCACAATGACGGCTATTGCCATGCTACTTCCATATGCACTTGTTTGGGTATATTTTTTGAAACACGTATTATATTTTAGATTTTTTTATTTCAAACATATTATTTTCGTACAAAACTCTTGTATTCAATCGCCTTATCACAACTAAGAAAAACTCTTAGTAACATAATATCACGATGTTGTGAATTGGTTGTAGATTTGGTCTTTACTTAATGAGCAAAATTCATAGTGCTTGGAATTGGTTATGACTTTGGTTTTAACTTGATAAACAAAATATCATGATTCTAGGATTGTCATGACTGAGTAATTATTTTCTTGAATGAAAAGTTATGTCAAAAAATATTATCATGTCTCATATCTGTTGATTCTTTGGCTCTGCTTTGAATAAGTTATAACTTAGGAATGTGCTAATACTAGTATCAGTGAGGTACTAGATTATCATAATATAAAAATAATATCTTGCTCATTAAGTTGTTTATAACTAGTGTAGTCATGAATTTAGGAAAATATCATGGCATTGGTAATTATGTTGCATAATGAAATAATTTTGTCAACTAGGTTGTATAGTCATGGAATATAAAGGTCATGACTATTTTGGTAGAGTTATGATTAATAAATAATGCAATAATTACTTACTGCTAATATTAAAGGTGTATATAAGTTATTATAAAAGAATTGTTACTATTCTTCATTGCTTCTCTCCCATACAAGCTTTTGCTTCACTAATTTCACTAATTTCACTAATTTCATCATAATTTATTATGATTTCATTAACATTTATTAAATAATCTAAAATAGGAATTTAGTAGAATCTCTTTGATACATACCAATATAGTTTTGTTTCTTCCAAAATGCACTCCGTATGAAGATTAATGGCATTTGAACGTAATCACTCATTGCTTACCTCCATGAATACATCTCCTTATAAGTTGATTATCACGGCCTTTTAAATAACAATGAATCATGCCAAAGATAATATTTTATATTATGAAGAATTTTGTTTTGATGTGATTTGAAAAGTAGAGATAAGACACAACATGATAAATAGTTAGTAAAATTAATAGATCATGGAAGTCGAGTTTCTACGATAAAAACTTGCTCATTCGAGAAGTCTTATATAATTTTACATTCAGTGCCCAAGACAACAAGGTAGTATTAAATGTGGATACTATGTGATGAGATATATGAGAGATATCATTCTTGATCAAGGATATCTAACATCAAAGGTATGTGTTGATTTGTTGTTTCTCAATATATCAGTTATTTTTAGTTTTCCAATTTTATTGATTAAGATAATACTTTAATTTTCAATAGTTTAATAGGAAGGAATCATACAACAAAGATGAGTTGGATGAAGTATGATCTGAATGGGTGATGTTGGTGACTCAATTAATACTTTCATTGGTTTGAAAAGTATTGGTAACACCTTATTGTATTGAAGCATGAACAAATTTTGAGATTTACAACATTAACTTTTGATGAGGTTCATAATTTATATCTCTTTTGAACCAAACTATGACTGAAGGTAAATTGTTCGACATAATCATTTGAAGACATTTTAGTATTTAACTTACACATTCATTATATTTCTATAATTTTCATATGTTGAATTACGTTAGTATATTGAATGCATGATTCTTAGGTGTTTAAACATAAACTTATTTTTTGTCAAGTTAGGAGATCTTCCTACTTTGGAATGGTCCATGAACTATTGTGATAATAAATGTATTTTTTTAATGAGATCATAGTTATTACTTCTTACTTTCAATTAAATATTCAAAACTTGAATATGTAATTAGAATTTTTTTGTTTTCGTACTATCTTTTTTGTATGTTGGCAACCACAGATATTTTGTTGTAGATTGACAATGGAAAAAATTGTGATTTCGACTTTTGGCTTCAATACTTTACTACAACAGTGTAAATTACCTTTTCACCCTTATAAAACACAATAATTATTTCAAGGCACAAATTTTTTTTTCATGCAGCCAATATTTTATTAATGAATCTAAAATTATATGTTGATTGGATTACTATATTTGTGTAATCAAATAGAACTTGAAATTACATTACATAGCATCTCATCGAGTTTTTTTTTGATGTGTTGGAAAGATGGCAAGAAATTTAACTTTTCAATTTATGATATTTAATTAGTTTTTGTAGTATTTTTTTAAGTTGTTTGTGAGATCTTTAAACTCACTACACACCTTTAGGTTTTAAATGGATTATTATTATTTTGTATTTTAAAAGACATTATCAACTTTTATACCATAATTGATAAATCTCATGCTTTACATTTTATCCATTACTACTAACTTTGTTTTTGTTGTTGTTAAATTTGTTTAATCGTATATGTCAATTATTATATAATTTATTTTTATGATATATTGTTATCATTCATGTTTTTTTTCTAATTCTCTATAATATATTTTTTGCTGCAAGTGTAAG
The DNA here is from genome assembly GCA_029783825.1 of Sapria himalayana. Lineage (NCBI taxonomy): Eukaryota > Viridiplantae > Streptophyta > Magnoliopsida > Malpighiales > Rafflesiaceae > Sapria > Sapria himalayana. The sequence continues at coordinate 7,541,790 of JAREIK010002147.1, forward strand.
TATTTATTGTTCATCTATTTGTATGCAGGAACCAGTTTTATGGAGTTAAGGCACAATTGGGTTGCATATATCAGAAATTTTGAATTGATTTTAAAATATGAATGTTGAAATTGTGTTATATATTTTTTTGATTTGTAAGAAGTCCAAGTGCCCCATTGTACTTGAAAACTGTATTCTTGGTATGGATTGTAAAGAATATTGTTCTTATGTGCATGCAGTATTACAATAACATGTGAAAATATATTTACAATAATTATTAAATTTAAAATTATTTAAATCATAATATTCCTTGATGCTTTTTCTAAGTGTCATAGTATTAAAAAAAATTTACGATAGTTACAACATATAATGATGTTTTTTTGCAGTATCGTTGAATCATACCTTGACGCTCAAATAAAGCATCATTGTTAACAAAAATGACACTTTATTTTAGCATCAAGGTATGATTCAATGACACTGCAAAAAAAAAACGTCATTATATGTATAGACTTCTTATGTTACACTAGCGGATGACGCTATCGATAAGCGACATTATATATATATATAATGATGTTTTTTACGCGTCATTGATTATGGTTTTTGTTGTAGTGTTTAAATTCCAATTATGATAAATGGTTGGCTATCACGTTCACTCTTCTTCTCTTATCTAATTTCCAAATCAAACTCTTCGAAAAGAAGCATCAACCTTATCAGTCTTGGGTTAGTATCTTTTGTTTTATCAAGTATCACACTGTTACATGATTCATATTGATCATCACTTTTGCTCCAAGGATATATAATTAGAATTTGTCATACGAGAAAACTATGACCAATATTTTCTTTTTTATCATTGTATAATTACTTGTGGTTCATTCAAAGAACAACTTTTATATGAAATTGTTCTAAATATTTTATCTCGCTTTTATCCCAATGTAGATCCTAAGACATATGTACTTGCATCACACATAATGAGAAATGGTTCTTCTCATCATGGAATGATCAAAATTTGATTTGTAATCAATTTTCTTTTTAACTTTTCAATTGTATCTATGTATTTTTGATCAAAATTAAATAGTATATTTCTCTTTAATAATTTATGCAAAAGTTTAGCTATTTTTAAAAAGTTATGAATAGATCAACAATAAAGGTATCAACCATGTTGAGCGGTTTGGCCTTAGTCCATGACACTTTCCGGTTCCACCAATGCTTAAGATGACATGATATGGTTTAGAACTATACCTAGAAGTTTTATGGGTTGGCTAGCAACATGGCTCCAGTCGTGATAGGCCAATCTTTTTGGCATAGGAGGCTCACCACGACATGACCTGACATGATGGCCCATGCGGACTTGTTTTGACTTGGTTGGCCAAATAGACTAGCTTGGTCCTAACTTAGGCTAGACTAGCCTAGGCTAGCCTAGGCTGAACCAAGATTAGCATGGCTTGACTTGGGTTAGCATGATCAGGCCTGATTTGACTTGACATGACCCTGTCTAGCCTAAGGAGAGTGGCGAGGAAAGAGGGACGAGGGGTTAGGGCAGAAGGGCGAGGGGCAAGAGGCCAGGGGCAAGGGGCAAGGGGCGATGGACGAGGATGAGGGGCGAGGCAAGGGGCAAGGGCGAGGGGCGAGGGCGAGGGGCGAGGGGCGAGGGCGAGGGCGAGGGGCGAGGGCGAGGGGCGAGGAGCGAGGGCGAGGGGCGAGGTGTGAGGGGCAAAGAGGGTGAGGCTAAGGGTGAGGGTTGGGGAGACTGTCGAGGGTAGTTTAGGACTTACGAATTTGAGTGCCCTTATTTTTAATTTATTTATAATTTTGTGACTTTTTTAAAAATATTAAAATTTAATTTCTAATTTTTAAAAATTTTTGGGGACGCACCCCAAAACATTATTCACCTTAATATTTACATCAATGTCAGCGTAATCTCAAGTACCTGTAATTGATAATAAAATTTTGCCTCATAACAATAAATTGGCTAGCTAGCAAATAATAAATTCAAAAGAATTAGATTTGTATTTAATATTCAATAATATTTATATTGCATAATACAAATTAACAATAGTGAAATATTCATCAAAATATTCAATTAATCTATAAAAACACATGCATCAATAAAAACACATGATGCATACACTCCACACTATCAAAGACAAATATATTGATATTTTATCCTAAAAAATTCTTTGTTAGGATGATAAAAACCACATCGGCTTGTATATCACACTTAGCACTAAAATATAAATATATCAAAGATACATCATTGATAGGGTAAACAAACTATGTAGTGCATAAAATAGTGTAACCTAGTTCTCCTCTCCTAAATGTGTGAGGTTAGGGGTAGATATTAAATCCGCCTAAGCATGCACCTAAAATAATAAAACCTAGAATGAGCATGCAAACAAAACAATAAAATCTAGAGAGAGCATCCACACATAAGTTTTCTTTTACTTTTGAGAGATCAATATTCTTCCAACTACGAATGTGTCAGATTAGTTTAATCTATTAGTTAATCCAAAACTACTAAAGATGCCATGAACATATTTTGTTTACCACATGAGAAATTTTTAATCCAAAACTACTAAAATCTTCTTCACACTTACTAAATTTGGTAAAATAAACAACACTCAAAATTTACGTTTTGATCCAAAATTAGTTTTCAAGTATATAAAACCTTATAATTTGATAATTCAGAATAATAATGTATACCATTTATTTTTTTGGGGAGAATCCTATAAAAATATTATTCTATATGTTAAGTATTCAATCCTTTGGATTAAATTAGCTATGAAAACATAATATTTGGCGTTTCTAAATACTGGAGTACCCACACAACATATAGTAATAATTAAGTATGAAAACATAATTAAGTATTTACCTCTTCTTTCTCGTTGGATAGAAGAGGCGAATCTATCTAATAATAATTTTCTATTTTAGCACAGTAGAAAACAATTCTATACAATAGTACCCACACAACATATATCAATAATATCATTATGAGAAATAGAAGATAAAATTGTAAAAGATAAAAATTATGGTTAGAGTTCTTATATTACATTGAATTTCTTGAAACAAAAAAAATGTGCAACATCTATTCTATTCTTATTAGAGATAATAAATAACAAAACTAACTAAACTATTATATATTTCTAACATCCTCCCACAAACTCACTATACGACTACAAGAGCAATGAGAGTTTGTTAATAAAGAAGTGAAACCACTGGACAGTGTGATATTTTGTGAAAAAAAATCAACTAACTTCATGGATGAAAATATAAAAGGAAATGTGATCGTTTGTTGTTCGCTCCTATCGATTAGCATGATAATCAATATCAATGTGCTTATGAACGACTAAATTTTGGGCAATGTGAATGACACTCTTGTTATCACAATAAAGTAGAATGAGAGTAGTAATAAGGACTCCCATATATGCCAAAAGCCAATGCAACCTAACAATCTCATTTGTGGTAGTGGCCATTGCACGGTACCCAATTTATGTGGAGGAGCAAGAAACAACTTGCTATTTTTTGCTCCTCCATGTAATAAGTGAACCATCTAAGAATATGCAAAAACTAGTAGTGGACTTATGATCATTCGGCTCACCACCCCAATCAGCATTAGAATATGCATAAAGCTCCAAAGAAGAATTAGGTGGAAACACAATACTATGATAGACAATACCTCATAGATAGCATAATATACGAAGAATAATAGCCCAATGAACTAGGGAGATGCAACAAGTTGACTGATAATGTAGACAACATTAGTAATATATGGCTGAGTGATTATGAGATAGATTAAGCTACCAATCAAAGTCCGGTACAAAGTGGGATAAGGCAATGGAGTACCATCCGTAGGGCCATATTGAGCATTAAGTTCCAAAAGTGTATCAACAATCTGAGTATCAATCAGCCTAGCTCATCGAAGGATATTTACTATATACTATGACTAAGATAAAAGGTAACACCTTGAAGAAATACCAATCTCAATAACCAACTAATGATGCAAGGGACCTAAATTTTTCATGTTCAATCTTATACTGCCAACAACATCATTATCAATAATAATCATATTATCAATATAGAGAGAAAGAATAATATGGGTAGTAGATATAAAATAACAAAAAGTGCTGAATCATGAGCACTAAAGGAAAAACCAAGAAAACTAACCATAATAGAAAACTCACAAACCAAGCATGAGGTGCTTGTTTGAGACTGTACAAAGATTTTTTAAGTCTTCAAACTACCTTTAGATTATGAGACATAACTAGAAAAGGTACCATATAAACTTTTTGAATATCCCTATTTAAAAAGGCATTTTTGATATTCATCTGGGATATTGGCTATTTGTAAACTGAAGCACCTACAATAAGAGAACATATAGCAACCAACTTGACAACTAGTACAAAATTGTCCTCATAGTCTAGATCACATGTTTGAGCAAAACCCTTCGCAACCAATCTTACTTTGTAATGCTCTATTAATCCATTTAATTTATTTTGATCTTATAAACCAACGAGAACCAATAACACTTTTAGTTGGCAGAAGTGGTACCAAATCCAAAGTAGCATTCCGATATATAGCATAAAGTTCCTCAGCCATAGTTACTTCTAATTGATATCAAGAATAACTTTTTCATAGTAGGCGGGCTCACAAATTTTGCTTCGAATAGTATGATGTTTTAGGATTTACAATCACATGAGTAGTAGGAATGACCATGGGAGAGGGTGGGAAATATCATATATGGAAGGAGGGGCATGAGAAATATCATTGGCTACACCATTAGTAGTTGCTTGAGTCCTGCGAGAAAAAAGATGAGAGGCTACATTGGAGGAGGGGAAACATCAATGGTTGAGGAGGAGCTAGGAGAGAGCGGAAGGTTAGAAAGATCATCTTAGAAAGGATCAATGCATATTAGATCAAACTTAGATACATGATGAGACATGGTCGGAATAGAGAAAAAAAGAATATGTTCAAGAAAGAAGACATGATCAGATACATATAATTTATGAGCTATAGGATCATAACAATGAAATCCCTTTTGACCTTCACCATAACCAAGGAAAACACAAATGTCTGAGTGGGAAGACAACTTATTAATCTGAACATTAGGATGAATAACAAAATAGATACATCCATTAACAAGTAAAGAGGAGTAGTTAGGATAATGTCCATGCAATTTTTTATAGGGAGACAAACCTGAAGTATGAACAATAGATATCTTATTGATTGAGTGCATAGCTGTGAGAATAGCTTCACCCAAAAATATATATGGGGCACTAGCAGTTAAGAGAATAGAGTGAGTTATTTCAATAATAAATCTATATATTCTTTCAGCTACTCCATTCTATTATGAGTTATCAGTATATGAGAATTGATGCATGGTACCATAAAAAAAAGTTGTTCATAAAATTCTACAAATGTATATTCTCTGCCCATATCATAATGAAAATATTTTAATATAGTAGAGTATTGAGTTTTAATCAATGAGCAAAAAGTAGTGAAATATAGATAAAAATAGATCTATGATTCATTAAATAAGCCCAATGATATATTGTATGATCATCAATTAATAAAAAAAAACATAATATCTGGAATCCCCTTTTGTGAAAATTGGAGAAAGCCCCCACAAAATGAATAAAGTCAAATGGTGCAATAGAAGAAGACACTTCAATCAAAAGGTAAACTAGAAAGCTTTTTCAATTTTCAACTAGTACAATTAGAAATATCATAAGTTTCTAAATCTCGAAAAGATCCATGAGAAACTAAAAATCTTAATCTAGAGGCTAAAACATGACTAAGTCTAGAGTTCCACAAATAAAGGGGAGGAGAGGAAGAACTTAAAGGGTAAGAAAACAAATCAACACCCAATGCAATTACATCTTGAACTCGCAACTTGTCCAAGACATATAATCCCCTTTGCCTACTATCTATCCCAATGAGCATATGGGATTGAGAATCCTGCACATAACAATAAGTGCTAGATAAATAAACATAATAACAAAAATCACAAAGCTAACTCATAGATTCAAGATTCATAGTATGTTTTGGAACATAATAAATATCAGAGAGAGATAAATGAGGTATACATACATAACCAACACCCACTAAAGGCATGCGAGTATCATCAGCAATCATAATAAAAGTAGGGGAAGGGGACAGTGACATAATTATACAAGATGCTTAAAAGTGTGACATATGATGAGAAGCACCAGAATATAAGACCCACAAGATAGAAAATATACCTGCACTATTAGAAGAATCCAGACATGGTGAAGATGGAGTGAATATGACATATGATTGTGATGATGGATGTGTAGTGAGAAACTTTTGAAACTGCTATACAAGAGATTCCATATTGTAATTGTATTGGCGAAGACTACTAATATGCTGTAGCTCGGGACAATAGTTTAGGACATTGAACCTTCTAATGTCCTTTATTCTTATAAAAGTTTAATTCATTAAGGCTAACTTGTCTAGTTAGTTTAGATTGATATTTCAAAATAGGCTTACTAGGAACAACAAGAATAGATGGATTAGATGTTGAAGAATAGCCTTTTCTTGCTTGTGTCTTAAGGTTAGTTTCTTTAGCCAAGAGTTCTTTTGCTACTATATCAATAAAGGGATGGGGTTGATGATGCAAAATAATTATCCAAAGCCCCTCGAAGTCATTATGATGAGCCATCAGGGGTTGAACAAGATGTTGTCATTCTCTATGAGTTATATAATTAGTATTATTCTGAAGTAACTCATGTTCTATGAGTGCTAATTGATCCCAAGGTCAGACATCTCAGAATAATATTCTTGAATACTCATATCATTTTTTTTTGAATTATCCTTGTGTCAAATTCCAATTGATATTACATTGCAAAGTTATTGTATATATAGTCTTGTCAAATGATCCTAAACTTGTTTTGCAGTTTCATATTTAGCTAATTGCATTCCAATAAAATGCTCAATAGAATTATTAATCCAAATTAAAATTTTTGAATTATTTTCTTCCCAACCACCTACTAGTTTAACATATCTTTCATCTTTATCATTTGTAGGTTTCCTTAAAAGATTAGTCACATAACTCCACATACATTTTCCTTTCAATAAATTTCTCATCATATAACTTTAATATGAGTAATTATATTCATTTAATCTAATGCTAATATATTAGAGAGAATCATCCCTTTCAAAAGCTATTATCAACTAATAGATAAACCACCAAATGAAAATCAAACATAGTAAATACAAATTTCAAGTGAGAAAACCTCCAAAATGAGTGCGAGTTTGTAAATCTACTCATGAAATTTCTCAAATCGTTCCAAATCTATCTCTAAAAACCAATGTGCAAGAAACCCTGAAAACCTAGTCTACTACAAATGAAGTTCCCATATGTATGAGATTCCAAAAATTGTTTCATATAATTTTTGGAATGCAAAAATTCAAAAAATTCAAAAAATTCAAAAAATTCAAAAAATTCAAAAAATTTAAAAAATTCAAAAAATTCCAAAAATTCAAAAAATTCCAAAAATTCAAAAAATTCCAAAAATTCCAAAAATTCAAAAAATTCCAAAAATTCAAAAAATTCCAAAAATTCAAAAAATTCCAAAAATTCCAAAAATTCAAAAAATTCCAAAAATACTAAAAATTTTAAAAATTCCAAAAATTCCAAAAATTCTTAAATGTATGAAATTCTTAGTTGGATCCTCAAAGAACATAGTTGGAATGCAAAATAATCTCATGAAATTTTGTATGTGAGAATTAAACATCAAGTAAAAATCAATTAACTTACTCTGATATCATGTAAGAATTGAAAGATGAAGTTGTAAAAGATAATTATTATGGGTATTGTTCTTATATTACTTTGAATTTCTTGAAATAAAAGTGTGCATAAAAAATAATATGCAATGTCTATTATACCCTTATTAGAAATAATAAATAATAAATAATAAAACTAACTTAACTAATAAATATTTTTACTATTATGTCTACCACTAGAGGTGTTAAACGAGTTGTGTCGGGCCAGCTCGGCTCAGTTTTAGGCCACCTAACTGGGATACCATGCCAGGCCAGGCACGACATGGTATAGTAACCATGTCGTGCCTGGCCCGACATGGTTTAGTGGAGGTTGGCCCAGCACTGGCCCGAGGCCCGAAATCCACTGGGTTCTGCCATGTTCAGCCTGGTTTGGGTCGGGCTATAACCCTAATTTTTTAAAAAATTAGGTTTTTGGCGGTGCGCCGTCGCACCACCACACCGCTGTCACCCATTAGGGGCTTGGAAAGCCTCAAGCATTGGCGTCGGCTCATCGGGACCACACTCGGTGCGTGGTCAGGAGTGCCATGCCCACGTGCCTGGCATGGCACGTGGGCCAAAATCCCCCGGCCAGGCACGACACGATTGGTGCCGAGGGTAGGCCCGACACTGCCACGGGTCATTCCCATGCTGTTCCGACCCAAGCACTACCAAACCATGCTGTGCTTCATGGTAGACTGGGCCGGCTCGGCCTGTTTGACACCTCTATCTACAACACATAAGAAGAAACAAAAATATCACATGAAGAAAAACTTGATGACACTTAGTTTTTTTTTGTTTGTGTAAATGAAAATGAACACTCTTATGGAAGAAAATAAATAAATTCACCTATATGTATCTTAAAAAATGCTTATCACTATTTTAAAAAATACTTATGTATCAAAAAGAAAACACAAATAATATTTGAATGAGGGCACTCCCCATTGAAGAGGCACCTTGCAAACCTCTTCAAAAATTGAGAGTTTGCCATTTTTCTGAAATTTTTTTTTTTTTTTTTGATTTTAAAATGTTGTAGATCATCTCATGTTAATGGTCCATCATTCTCCACAGAGATAAAAATAAAAAAAAAACTAAAATAGTAATTAAAAAAATTAAATCTGCATGCATAAAATAATAATTATATATTTTATTTTAAAATTAAAATGACCAAAAAGAACACAAACTGGATTAAACTCAGTCTACTAAACTTAGACATGCCTAAGAAATATTGTCCTCTACCCAAGACGAAAAGATACATGCTAGCGTCTGACTTAAAATAATTAAATTTAGATGATGATAGTGATTTAGTAAATATATCATCTATATTTTTATTTGTATAATTTTTCAAGTATAATTGATTTTTTTTGTATAATATATCTCATATCCAATGATACTGCACATTAATGTATTTTGAACTACTATGAAATGCCAATTTTTTAAAGAGATATAACACTTAGACTGTCATACTATATAGTGAAAGTATCTTATTACACATCTAAGTCTATAAGAGATTTTTAAATCTATATATCTTTTTGCAAGTTTTAGTAGATGAAAGGAACTTAGCCTTAGTGATAAACTATGTTATGTAGTTCTACTGCTTAGATTGTCAGGATATTTCTTCCTCTCCAAAGGTTATCACATAACTCTAGGTGGATATACATAAATCCAAATCACCATCATATTAGAATTAGTTTATATGAGAAGTGTAGGTTTTCATCCTTTCAGACACAATGATAGCTAAGAAGCATCTCATAGATACCTCAAGATAGATCTCAATGTAGTCCAGTAATATCTATTTGAGTTCAAGAAAAAAGAACTAACAACGCTAACAACATATGCTAAATACGACCTATTGCATAACATAATATACAAAACACTACTGATATATGAGACATATGAAACATGATTCTCATCTATCTTTTCTTCTTCAGCCTTGGGATTATGTCTGATATTCAAGTTAAAATATTTAACTGGGGGTTGAGATTGGCTCAATCTCTTTCATAAAAAATATTTCAATAATTTACTTATGTAATAATCTTGAAATAACTAGATATGCCTAGATGGTCTATCCCAGATGGTGCTCATCCTGGAATATGTATGACTAGGTCTAAACCTTACGTAGAAAATACTTTTCTCAGCTCCCAATTATGTTTGCCAATATATGATTTATCATGACTAATGATCAACTTATTGTTAATGTACAATAAAAGTATAAGTTAGCTATCACCCAATTGATGATGAAGAAAAACACAATGGTCACAAGAAGTCACTTGAAATTCTTGAGTCTCAATGAGTGAATTAAGTATCTTGTACCACTACCTAAGAGATTGCTTAAGACCATACAAGCTCTTGTTTATTTTTCATACAAGAGTTTATTTCCATTCTAATGTGAATTTCTCATGATGATTCATATAGCTAGTCTCATTAAGGTCATATTAAAAAAATATTATATTCTCATCAAGTTGATCAATTTCTAAATCCAAACTAATAGCTAGAGTCAGAACTACTCGATTATACAATATTTTGATTATGAAAAAAAATGTCTCATCAAAATCAATTCCATTCTTATGACCAAACTCCTTATATACTAAGTAAGCCTTCTACATTGGATGTGAATCATTATATCCAAGTTTTAGTTAGAAGATCTATTTATTTTTTAGAGCCCATTTTCCTTTCGATAATAGTACTAGATCATTGCAGGCGTCACTTGTTTTGTGTGATTGCAACTGGAGATGATTATTTGGAGTCGTAACCTATATTATGAAGTTGTGACTCATCTTAAGCTGTACCATATATTAGAGTATCTCAATCTCTATTTTGTGGTGTCATGATATCATTGTAGTCATCACTTGTCATATGTTGTTATAACTAAATACTTGGGCCATAACATGAATGAAGTCACAACATGTTGAGTACAATCTTAACTAGGGACTTAAGTGCAAATAGTTTTTACTTTATTGTACAAATGCTTACAAACTAGAATATAAAAAAAACACTTGAAAGAAAGCAAAATGATGTGAATTTGTTTTTCCACAAAACATGATAAGTGGTGAAGGGTTTATGCGTTCTTATATCATTCATATGTGGGTGTGCTTATTCTATGAGCGATCATACCTCCCACTTCTTGAACCCATAAACTAGTGTCATGAAATTCCTTTACTAATTTTTGGTTTGATATCAAAAGGAAGTCATGAAATCCCTCATTATCATTTGATATATGAGGGAAATGTTCACTCCTAGAGCCCAGTTCTATGCTCATATCTAAAATTTACCATATTGGTGGAAAGGTGAATATGAGAATGGTGAGTACTATGACATCTATGGTTGAGATTGAGAAGTTTATGAGGAAGTTCTTTGAATCGTGGAAATTAATAATAAAGGATCTACTTGTTCATATAGATTACTAGTTTGTAAACATAGAACCAAAAGTAATGATAAGAAATTAAAAATTAGACATTATTTCTATAGAGAAAGGCAATTGGGACAAGTTGGATCCATGAGCCCAAAAGACTTGATCTAATTGTGTCGAACAAACAAAGTCAAGGTAAATGTTTTTGCTGCGAAAACCACAAAGGATCTTTATAAGAAGCTAGAAGTACTTTATCAAAGCAAGTCATTAGTAAATAAGTAATTTTTGAGTAAGAAGATGTATAAGTTGCATATGGACAAAGATGATTCTTTCTCTTCACATTTGCATACGGACAAAGTTGATTCTTTCTCTTCACATTTGCATACATTTCACATACTGATTATCCAATTATCCTCTTTTGTTTGTGAGATCAATTAGGATGACAAATCAATTACTCTTCTCTATTCATTATCTAATTTATAATACAATTTGATTATTACCTTTGGTACTAGTACAATATATCTCTTCTATGAGATAATAATTTCAACAATTTTTTTAAGGATATGATGATAAACAATATGGAAAAACACTCGAAGAATATATTATATGTGAGGACTATTGGAAAAAGTGTGTAGTTTGAAGATATATCAAGGCAATAAAAAGATTTAAAAAGTGGATGATCTAAAGATTAAGGGCTAATAATGTAGTTTTTTGGGTACTTTAGGAAGGACTACAAGAGGAGCTAACAAGTCATGATAAGAAAATTTGGACTTGTGACCTAGGCAAGTGTTGGGTTGGAAGATGCGTAGCCATCTACTAGAGGTGACGTTCATTTTAGTAAAGCCTATGTTGATCATGTTCATGAGGATACATAGCATATTGACACATGCATATCATAAACATGATTCCTGATCAAAACTCATTTAGTCAATATAAGTCAATCAATGGAAAATGTGTGACTATGTGGAATAACTCAATGGTGAAGATAGTTCACCATGGTAAGATGAAATTGAAGATGCATAATGGGACTAGCGGTGTCAAGTGGGTCGGGTGGCCCTAGCATGACATGAGGTATGGCATGATCTAATTCACCCATTCTAGGACTATGACATGGTCTATAATAGTGTCAATCCATAGTCATGATGGCCCGTGGCATGACATGCATCTTATGCATTGTAATTTTACTATTATGAAGTACTAATATTAGTTTGGTGATGAGAAGTAATTGCCACACATGCAAAAAATAGATAGAGCATCCAAGATATATGTGGCACACAAAAAGTTAAGGTACACATTGCAAAATTGTTAGAATTAATTTTGTTATTTAGTAATTGTTAGTTTAATAAATAAATTTAAATAATTAATAACATATTAAAATAATATTTATTTCTTTCTTCTATTTCTAATCAATTGTCATAAATTAAATAAATTACAAAATTAAATTTAATGAAAATAAATTAGGCTAGACATAGACAATACCTATTTTAATTAATAATCCAAGCGAATGGTCTAAGGCCAAAACTTGGTTATTTCACAAAGTCTCCACCTATTTTACTTAAGAACCTAAAAATAAGCAAATTTTAGTATTCTAGACAAACCTTATCATAATTAAAAATGAAAATGCTATGGGTAACAAAGAAGATTTGACATAATATATTGTACAAAAATATATACATATAGGGATACAGGTGGCACTAACTATATTTAAAAGATATATCGATCAATAAATTAAAAATAAAGTATATTAGATTCCAAGAAAATCCAACTAAATTATGGGATTTGAAGTTGGATCAACCACAGGTTCATCGATCACCATCATTTACTACAATGAGTTTAAAAGGGAAGATATTGTAAAATTGATTACTAGCATTGGTCTTCCAATTAAATTTTCAAAGGATCTTAGAATAGTTAATATAATACAAACCTACTTTTAGCTTGGTTATCTTAGAATTATTATATCTATCAATATAAATGACATAATAAAATATTTTAAACTAGAAAAATAACTTTGACTACCCAAACTAAATAATCCCAAATAATGACACCATAAACATATTTGTAACTTTGTTATTCTACCCAATTTTATAGGTTAGACAATATCTCAAAAATCTATTGGCAATGGTATAACATAAATAAAAAAATCTATAAGTATACATGTCATACAAATAGTAAAGAGGATTTTCATCCAAATAATAATTCCATTCACCTTTTATTAGTAGTTAGGTCAATAAATATCTCAATTGACCCAATTAGTAAGACTCATAGATGCTAGGGTTTGTCAACTTGATTTGTGTGATGCATGTTCAAATAATTTGATTTATGTCTACTTCAAATTCAAAATGAAGGTTCGATTGTTGTTATATTATCTTTTTTCCATAATAGCTTACAAGGTGGTTTTCATCATTGAGCATATTCCAATGATGGTTTTCTCATAGTTTTTTCTTCGATACTTTATCACTGAGACAATAATAATCTCTACTTGAGGGTCATTCACAAATACATACCATTTAGGTACCTTTTCAACTACACTTAATAATTACTTCATATTTATATTCTTATTCTCTAGCCTCATATATCATAAAGACTAAGAACTAGGGTGTTTTAAAGGCATTTGTACTTTTGTCTTTGTATGTACCATACTTACACATTTTACATATATATTTTTTCAAACCTCACTAATGGGAATCATATGAGTGATAAAAAAACTTAAAGAGGTATCATTATCTTATGAGTTACAATTACTTGTGCATGTGCTATGGATTGTCTATCACTATCCTCCATAGTGATGATGTGAGTCTCATAATAAAGATGAAACCTTTAAAAAGATATTCTATAAAATATCCACATCATTCTAGGATCAGTTTTTCTAAGACATGTACAATGAAGTAGTGTGTAAAATCATTCACACTTTTAGCTTCATGAACACCATACTCATGTTGATTAAGATATCTTATTTTAGGTTTTAACATATAGGTTTGCTTAACAAAAATTTAATGAATGGAAGGGCTATCACTTCCTTCCTATCATATATACAAGTGAGCCTCATTATTTATATATAACCATCTAGATCAATAACATGTATGAATCTATCAAAAGTCAAAACCCAAATTTAAGTTCTATTTAATCATTGGTTCCATCAATTTCCATTTCACTACATAAATCAAATACATTATTTAATCATAGAACAATTCACATATCACATAAATCATAATTACAAAAAGCAAAGATCTAAATTTACTCTAACATTTGGGATAATTCTATATGAGATACAAGAGAAGATGTCTTATGAATCTTGGATTCACAATTACAGCACTCATGAGAATGTAGGATACAAACCCTAATCCTATGCTACTTTAATTTACTTTTTTAATATACCCTAGAGAGAGAGAGGGTTTGAAAGTCATGACCATAACTTTATATATGAATTTTCTTTCGTCTTATATATTCCTTGCTCATGAATACTATAGGGAAAGCAAAAATCTCACCTAAGGTTATTGTTATGCTTTGCATTTTGGTCATGAAGAGAGTGAAGAAGAAGATGATTGTTTTTATAAAGTCATAGTTTTAACATTTGACCAAGTATAAAGTCATAGTTTTGTGAATATATCATGACTATGACCTTTGTCTCTTGAGTACTAGGTCACCATTTAAGAATTGGTTGTGACTTTGGAATGCCTCTTAGTCTTTCTATGACATAAAGTTATGACACTGTGAAATATTGACAACTTGTGTATTTTGTCTTTGCAACACAAATTCATGGCTTTGTGAATGAGATGATGTGGCTTTGATTTTTTTTTCCATCAAATGGTTGTTGTGCTAGGAATAGTAATGGCTTTAACTTTTACCTTTATTTTGCATCAAATAGTTATAGTACTGAGAATGACTATGGTTTTAGTCTTGGTCTTATTTTTGCATCAAATGATTGTGGAACTAGGAATGACCATGGCTTTGGCAATTAGGTCATACATTCAAGTTGCATCTCTTTTTTCTGTTCTTTTGAAAGCAAGAGTCACAACCCTAGAAGTGGTTGTGCTTGAGTAATGCCCTCTACAACATCATGTGTCCAAAAGATGCAGTGCATGATAATTGCTATAGCTTTGGCCTGAGTAGTTTCACCTATAACTTTTAATGGCCCAAAAGTCATAGTTTTGGGAAAAACTATAATTCTAACTTGAGAATACAGAGCTTTAGTAAATATCATGATACTTGGAAGTAGCCAAGACTTTTATCAAAAGTGAGCTACATTAAATGAAATTAATATCATAGCTATTTTAATTATTGCAAGATAAATGAGGCTGACTCCAAGATAATATTGTTGCCAAAATGAATATTTTGCATAGTTGAAGAATTATACAAATGAGTTGCTAAAGTCATGACATACAGTGATTTTCATGACTAAATACATTTAGTTTCAGTAAGGATAGACACTCAAACTACTTGATGAATCACACATCACCAAGTTATTATTTACCTCAAAAAATATAATGATTTCATAATTATTTATTAAAATCCACAAAAACTCTATAGTCATAAAATTGATCCAATTATAAACTTTCTTACACATCATATAATTTCATACCAAATATACAAGAATATTTAATATCTTTCATACTGAATAGTTCCCAATAAATATTATGCGAGCATGAGAATATGATAGGTCAGCTTGGTTTAGCCCATTAGCCCAACTTTGTCAATCATGCATGTCAAAACACATTGGGTCAAATTGACCCATGTTGGATCTAGCTGATAGTGGCACGACACTGCCACTAGCCCTAAATAGGCTACACTAGTCCCTATGTCTCATAGGTCACTACCTAGTGTAGTAGTGCCTAGTGGCAATTGGCCACTGGATAATGGGTAGTGAAGTGGCAGTGCCACTATATTGTAGTGCCACACAACAACCATAGTTAGTGGGTAGTCTAGTAAGCTATGGCTTGTCCCTTTTAAGCATCTGCACTACATAGTACAATGCCTATCATGGTGCTCCTACGATGCTACACCATTGTGACGTCAACTTTTATTTTTAAGTTTATACTTTTAAATAAACTTTTCATTTTAAAAAATAAGATATTTTTTAAATAATATTGCACTATAAATTAAAATGCATAAGATTAATAACTAAAAAAATTAATATGTTTTACTTTTTCACTTCATAGAATCATATGATAAATAATAATAAATTGATAAGTTTTAAACAAATATAATGACATTACTTTATTAGCAAAAGAAACATGCATCATTTTTTAATATTTTAATATCGACAATCATTTTGTATCTATAGTATGGTTAGGATCATTATGTTTCATTCTAAATTGAGTAGAATCAGACATCTAAATATCCTTTATCTCTCATGAGTCATGATCTACTAATAGCTCTTTTACTTAATCTTGAATATTTATCCTTTAATCTTCATAGTGCTTTAAGCATAAAAGAGCTTTTATGATATTGGTTATAGTCAAGATTTTTTTTAAAAATAATATTCAAAACCATAGAAAAAGTAGACTCTAATGGTATGCTAGATACTAGAGAGATAAGGGGATTATGTGTCATATAGATATCATGTTATATATAGATTTATTTGATTTATACCAACTCAACATATCTATTTTTTTTATTATCATTGTATGATTGAATGAAGTAGTAATCAATATCAAAGTACTTAAATAGCTTGCTAATGAAACTTTATTAGGATACTCACATTAATTAGTTAGATATTATTCTGAAACTCATTGGTTAGGGTATTTCATCAAAAAACAATCTTAAGTATATGAGTTATATAAGTAGTAAAGATGACTTTTGTCTAGATATCAATCCCACTAAAATTATATTTGTTGTTTGATCAACAAACATTGAGACAACATAATTTTAGTAAATGAGATATTTACATATATTGGTTTGAATATATGATATGAGGGTTTGTTCATTTAATTTATGTGATGCATGTTCGAATAGTTAAAATTATATTGGGTTTGCATACAGAATGCATGTTGGGTTATTGTGTAATGCCTCTTTGCTCCAACGGCATACTAGTTATTACTATTGAGTTCATTCCAATAATAGCCTACTGATCATAGTCATTCCCTTAGTACTTTACTACTAAGACAAAAAATTAGTTCAACCTAAGAGTCATTCACAAGACCATACCTTTTAGGGAACATGTCATTATCACTTATAGTTATTTTATATGTACATTCTTATTCTTTAGTCTCATGTATCATAAAGACTAAGAACTGATATAATTTATAAGTATTTGTATGGTTGGCTTCATGAGGGTCATACTTACATAGTCAACATATGCTTTCCTCAAGTTTCGTACTTAGAATCATACGAGTGAAATAAACTCAAAGATTTGTCAATACCTTATGAGTCACAATAGACTCCTGCATGTCAAGTAGATTACCTATCATCATGCTCCACACTGATAATGTGAATTTCACACTAAAGATGAAATCCTTAGTAGAACATACAATAAATTGGCAACAACAATTGAGAACATATTCTTATAAGACTTATACAAAGGATTGGAAAGTAAATTCATTCATACTTTCAGCTTCATGAGTGTCATACTCACTGTAATAAATATACCTAAATTTTAAGTTTTAATATATAGATTAGTCTCATGTATTATGGTGGGATATGATCACTTGCTTTCTATTATATACATGAATGATCCACAATGATAATATGCACAAACCAATCAATAGCCAAATCACTAATTTAAGTTTTATTTAATCATGACATCAATCAATTTCCTTTTCAAAACAAAAATAAAAAATTTGTATTTAATCTCAAAATTCTTTATACATCATTTAAGCAAAATTACATAAATCATAGATTTCATTTTAGTCGAAAATTGAGGACAAATTCATAAAATTCAAAAGAAGTCTTGTGAAACTTAGATTCTCATATGAATATAGGATACAAACTCTAATTTCATACTATTTTGATAGATTTTATCACATCTACCCTATAGAGGTGATGTTTGAGAGTCGCACCCTTCGAATTTAAGGTTTAGCTTATGTCTTGTATCCCTTGATTTCTTATTGATCACCTAGAAAGTGTAATAATTGCTCCTAGAGTTATTTACTATGCATTGACTCTATTTTGTTGCATGGAGAATAAGAAGATCTCTTCGAATATCTTTTATTTCCTTTTTTATACTATGATTTTTCTGTATTTCTTTAAATAGAAAGTCATGACTTTTAGAATATATAATTACTTTGGCATGCATATCTTGAGCACAAATTCGTGAATTTGGAAAGTGTCCGCATCTATAAAATGTGCCTCAATCTTTTTCTAACACAAATTTATGGCACTAGAAAGTATTTGTAACTTGGGTCTATTATTTTTGTAACACAAAGTCATGGTATTGGGAATGACAATGACTTTGGCACCGGTCTCTCTTATTCATCATATTATCAATGCACTAAAAATGGTTGTGATGCTGGAAATTTTTTTTCTTGTGCATAATATGGTCATGATGTTGAGAATGGTAATGGTATGTAAGAATGGTCTTTCTTATGAAAAAATTGCAAGTGGTACTAGGAATGGTTGTGACTTTGGCCTTGATCTTTGGCATATATTACATGGTTGTAATGCCACAAAAAAGCCAAAACATTGGCAATTTACCTAAAAATAAAAGTCATAACTTTACCTTTTATTACGACACTGTTATGCTTCATAATTTTATAGTTTAGATGATGTCCCAAAAGTTTGTTAATGAGATTATCCTATCAACAGAGATTTTCAAGTGCATGTATCATATAAGTAGTAAAGTAGACTTTAGTTCAAATATCAATCCCATAGTAAGTATATTAATAGTTTGGTTAATCAATAATAAGACAACCCATTTTCAGTAAAATAGATATTCAGATTGTTAAACAATCTTAGGTCTATGGGTTATTTATTTAATTACATGTAATGATAATGTTTAAGTTTTTTGACTTATATTTTATTGGATACAGAATAAAGATTGGGATGTTAAGTAATGACTCCTTGCCCTAGTAGAATAAAAGGTGATTTTAATAATTAAGCTTATCTCAATGGTGCTTTGCTCATAATTTTCCCCTTGGTACATCATTAAAGAGACAATAATTCATCTCTACTCAAGAGTTATTCACAATCTCATATATTTTAGGCAACTTCATTAACTACCTTTGATTATTACTTTGTATGCACACTCTTATTCACCGACCTTTATTATCATAAAGGTCATAGATTGACATGGTTTATATTTATTTATACTTTTAGCTTCATAAGAGTCATACTCGAATAATTATCATATGCTTCCCTCAAGTTTTACTTATATGAACCATATGAGTAAAAGTAATTCTCAAAAGTTTTCACAACCTTTAAAGTCAAACATACTTGTTCATGTCCAATGGATTGCTTATCACCATACTTCCTAGTGATGATGTGACTCTTATACTAAAGGTAATTCCCTTAGAATAATTTTTTATTTTATATCCATCATAATCAAGAATTAATTCTTTTAAAATATATACAATAGATTGACATATAAAAGTGTTCACTCTTAGCTTCATAAGTGACATACTCTTAATGATCAATATACTTAAGATTTGAGTTTTAACATATAGGTTTATCACACACATCTCAATAAGAAGGGCCACTACCTTACTACCATATGAGAGAGTGAGTATCATGGTTTACCTGTACCAAAAATGATGACAATCTCACACAAATTTATCAATAGTAAAAAAATATAGTTGAAGTTCTATTTAATTATTATCTATTAATATTAATAACACAAAATAATCCAAACACATTCATTCACAAATAACCAATGTTATATCATATATATTCAAATTACATAAACCCTTGACCAACACTATTTTGGTAAAAAATTTTAAATCAACCCTAGAGATGGAGAGTTTAAAAGTCGTGCCCCCAAGCTCTAAGGATCACATAACCAATGTCACATCACATTAAGTCTCCCATCCCTTGCTTGCTTGTGGAACCCATAGGGAATGTGAAATTTACTTCTATGCTTTGGTCATTGTCATGGCTTTTTTTGTATAATGGAGGGAGAGAAAGAAGAATGAGAGAGCCCCATTGGATATATCTATATTTTTGCTTATATACTCAAGTGATTCTTTGTTATTCCAAGTAGGAAGTCTTGACTTTCAAAAAAAGTTAAAACTTTGGATTTTATCTCTTAAGCTTGAGGTCACAACTCTAGAATGTTGCCATGAATCTGGTTGCATCCTAATCTTTCTATAACATAAAGTCATGGTAATGGAAATTACTACCACTTGAGCTTAATGTCTTTAAAATATGAAGTCCTAATGCAATGAAGTGGCCACAACTTTGGTCATTTATTTTTGTCTTTAATAAATGGTCATGATCCTGGGGAATGGTCATAACATGATGAAAAGTTTCTCACATTAATATAGGATCATGAAATTTTGATAGAACAATTGTGTTGGCATATATCCTTTTTTAATGAATATATGGCTATGACACTAATAAATAGTCATGACACAAAGAAGGTCTTGTGTATCCTATGGTTGTGGCATAGCGAAATGATTACGATCTGATTAGTATTAGATTCGTAACTTTCTAAAGCTTAAAAGCCATGGTTTTTAAAATTATTGTGTCTCTAACTTGAGACTATCGATCCATACTAAAGATAAAGTTATAGTTTTTAGGATACTTTGAGTACTAGTGTGATACTTTTTTGCTGCAACATAGAATTAATATCATTATCATTTAAATTTCATAAGATATATATGGTTCTTACTCCATCTTAGCATCATAGCTACTAAAAATGTGTTGCACATGGGAAGGATTATGTTAAGAAGTTGGTAGAATAATGGTATACAAAGATTATAATGACCAATTAGATAGAGTTCTGACCAAGAATTGATGTCAAAACTTTGTTTGATTCAATATTATACCTCATCTATAAAATACCTCCAAAAATATATAAATTGCATTACCATTCATCATAACCTAACAAAATTTCAAAGTCATAAAATCACTTAATATTTTCCTTCATTCTATGTCTATACAATTTCATAAAGTACCAAGAATATTTAAGAATGTTATTAGTTTGAACACCAAATAAACTACAATACTAAAATAATTACTCATCCCCACACAATAACTTCCCCCTCCATAAAAAATTTCATCAAATCTTTAGATTTTTATGACTAGGTTTGAGTGTCATTGAGTCTAAACATTTGTAGAGCAACTTCAAGCAGACATGTTAATAGTTGAGGTGAGATTTGAGTTTCATGACTATACGTGTAAGTCACAAGATATCTACAATCATTTATGTGGTATATATATGTATTTAGTACATCGCACATGTGAAAAAAAAGTTGGGTTGCCTCTCAAGTTGTGTTATGTTTAATGTTTGTAGCTAGATAATCAAAACATCTTTTCCTCCATTGATCTCTAATGTTCACATAATTATCTAAATATATTGTTTTATTTTTTTCTTGCTTGTGTCATCAATTAGTATAGCTTTAGCTACAATTGGTTGTTGGTCTTTTTTATTATTAGATGTCATAAATTGAGTGAATCTCCTAACTTATTATTCTATGTTTATCTGTCCCTTTTATTCATGAATCCCCAAAGTTTTTGTGTTGACTATGGATTTGGCTTTTCTATTATGCTTTTCCTTGCACTTTTCATCCAATAACTTCAATGTCATGGCACTGAATGAAGCCATAACTTTTCTTTGAAGCTTTTCCTTATTCTTATCACTTTATAACTACATAGTCATAGCATTGGGCATAGCCACACCTTTCTCTTTAATAATTTAATAGATTAATTCATTATGTATCCCCAAATTTATGGTGATGGGCACAACAATAGTTTGCCTTCATGCTTATTTTGGCCCTTTTTTTTGTAACACCAAACTTATGGTGTTGTGAACATTTTTGGTTTTATCTTCAAGATATTCTTGTTCATTTCTATTCTATAATACTGAAGTTTTAGTGTTGTGCATAGCCACAGCCTTATCTAGGATTTTCTTTTTTATAATTTTTGTCTCAACCTTGTATTTCTCTATTATTTTCTCAACTTTCTTAGAATTGTTAACATAATTTGGGGTCATGACTCTTAAAGATTCTATGACCTCATAGTAGTCATCTTTTTCTTTTGTTTCATTTTAATAGCTTCACTATAATTCTTCATCTTCTTATTTTTAATCTTCATTACTATCACAGCTCCAAAGTTATTATTTTTTTGCTTCATATCTATTGTCTTCATCTTGCAAGTAGTCTTCTAAAAAATTATTTCATTAGAAATCCACTTTTTGTTGTATTGTGGTAAGAAGAGATTGGTCATTCTCCAACATCATATTTAATCAACATCTAGACTTGTTATATATGGGCGAACTCCCCATAAGGCATTGTAAAGATTAATCTTTACTTGTTACGGACTAACATGGAGAGAGAACTCCCCATTCTTGAAAATAATAAGGGCTTGTCCCATGGCCAAAAATAGTCATCCAAATATTAATGGTACATAATTCTTGAAAATGATATTTATATTTATATCTAATATAATGAAATCTATAAAAAAGAAATATACTCACTTTGACCAATACTTCCATAATTTTATATGGGTACTTGATAGTCTAGATTGATATTTATAGTGAGAGAGATGTTAGAATAATGTTGGTGAGATTAAATATTTATGTGATTGTCATGGGCATCAAGTTGACGATTGATCCCAAATTACACAATGTCTTTTGAAAGATGTGATCTCCAATGATACAAGGTAAATTAAAACTTCCGAGGTTCTTAAATTTCTCAGAAGTTTTTTTTGTATGATTGCACTATATTTTTCAATGATATTCATGGTTATATATTTCTTCAATCCTCTCTTATTTTTCTTTATGTCTTTCATAAATTTCATGTAATTTATTATTTGGGCCAAACCTTCAAAAATTGATATGTTCACTTCTTAATTTTGGTATATATTTAGAAACTTCTCGAAGTAATAGTCTAATTTCCCTTTTCTAAATCATTGAGGAAATAAAAGATTCATTAAAAGCTTACCCGTAGCTTTATTCTAATTCATCTCTTCACCTATATAGCTTTACGTAACCTCTATTTTCTTCTCTTTTTCTTTTTTTTCCTTTTTCCCTGCTTTATGTAAAACTCAAGCTTGTACTACTTTTGGAGTCATGGACTTGCTAGGTGCCACACAATCATATCCTTTATATTTTTTGCTCTCTTGAGTTGGGACCATGGTTTCTAGAAAACATTCAGGCTAAGCCGCAAACTTTTTGGAAAATTATGATGCTGTCACTTTCAAAAGTTCCAAAATTCTCTTGTTCAAAATACATAAGTAGATTTGAAGCCATAAATTTTGGAAAGCTAGCAGTGCTATCAATCCCAAAAGTATTTGAATCCTCTTGTTCAAAATATCTTGGTAGCTCTTTTCTGCTTCTAAGCAATATTAAAAAGTAGCTCTTTGGTTTTGCTTTCATATCACTCTATAGTTCATTTACTAATTTTTTCTTCTTTGATAATGTCAATTGTCCAAGTTTATTCTCAATATTCCTCATCGCCAAACTTGTTTGATTCATACTTACTTCAAGCACCCTCATCCTTTTGTTTTGGGCATTATTCTTTTTTTTAACTCTACTAAGGCAGCTTGCATCCCTTTTACCAAACATGGCTTCTCTCCTTTTCATGATAATTAAAAATTAAAACTTGAGTCCTCTTGATTAGTATGGCTTATCACATCATTCCTAATATTTCTAGAAGATTACAAAATATTTTGTAGCCCACCCCCATAACTTCCATATGAAAATTTCTCATGATTTATGAAGTTTGAATGATAATGAGTTGGGATATTGTTATTAGGTAAAAACACATACCTTTTGCTTTGCATTTGGTTGGATTTTTTAATTTGGAAAATGAGGTTCAAGTCTATCAATTCATGTGGATGTAATATATTAATATTGTATGGTATTCTTATATTTTATCTTTTACTATCAAACTTTCTTAAATCAGCTTTCATTTTTGCATCAATGGTAGTGAATTGATCCAAATCTAATATCCTAGCTTGTCTTCTCCCAGATGAGTTATCTATTGGAGTTTGATAGTATTTTTCACTAACTTATTAAAAAAATGATGTGCCTTCTCTAGAGATTTATTCATTATTGACCCTCTAGTGGTCGCATTAACTATATACCTTGTGATATAGCTCAACCCATTATAGAAGGCTTAAACGTAGAACCTCAACCAAATCCTTAAGGATGTCTCCTCAATAACTCATTAAAACTATCCTAAGCATCATATAGATTCTTATGCTCATCTTGCTAAAATTAGCTTATCTTACTCCATAATTAAGGTGTAATTTGAGGTGGAAAGAATTTTGTAAGAAATATTGTCACTAATTCATTCCAACTCTCAGGGGAGACCCATGGTAAACATTAGAACCAACTTCGAGTGTTATCATTCAATGAAAATAAAAATTATCATAATCTTATTGGCTTCCACTAGTTACAATCAAATACCTAAATAAATATTTATCACCATGAACCTATAATAGTCTTTCAAGGTACTATAGTGGATGGGTTGTTGGACAACTTGCCCATTACCACCTTGAGGCTCTTTGTTACTACCGGTTCTCTCTATAGACTATTTATTAGCTCTTTGTCGAGAAATAGTTCTTTAGTTTTTTAATTTCTATGTCTATATGTGTTAACTCAATCCCAAAGCTTCAACTCATACAAGGGTGCTAAAAAAGAAAAAAAAAGTGCAAATAATACATGTAAAACCTAACCACAACTATCTACTTTCAAATAAGTTAACAAAGAATCAATACTTTCTAAACTACTAAAAAAAATTTATATTTTTATAAGGATAATTACATCAACTCACATTGGCTAACCAAATTATATAATCTACAATAACATTATCAAAAACTTATTGTGATATTGTTATGTCACCTTATTTTATCAATTAGATGATATCCAAAAACATATTATTGAGAATGTCTCTTCAATAGAGATCTACAAGTGCAAGGGTCATATAAATAATAAATAATACTTTATTCTAGATATTGATCTTATAAGGATTGTATTGGCAATTCAATTATTCAATAGTGAAAAAACTCATTTTTAGTAAATAGATATTTAAATTTTTAAACAATCTTAAATCCATGGTTGATTTATTTAAATTATATGATGATTTTTAAGTTGCATGACTTATATTATTTTGGATAGAAAAATAAAGGTTGAGACATTATCTAATGACTCCTTATCCTAATAGTATACACAGTAGTTATCATTAATGAGATTGTCCCAATGTTGGTCTCCTTGTAGTTATATCCTTGGTATGTCACTACTCCTTGTCCTAATAATATACCTTTGATGAAACTTTGTCAACTCCTCTTGATAATTACTTCACATATATACTTTTATTCTCTAACCTCTATTATCATAAATTTCAAAGATTGATATGTATAAATGAAACTCGCAAGGGCTATCACCACCTTGTGAGTCATTATATACTTGCACATGTCCCAAGGATTTCCTATCACTATCCTCCTCGATGATGATATAACTCTAACATTAAAGGTGAACCCCTTAGAAGAACTTTATATTTATTATCAATCTCAATCAAGAACTAGTACTTTTAAGATATGTATAATGTATTGATATGCAAATGTATACACATTTTTAGTATCATAAGTATCATACTCACAAAGATAAATATACCCAAATCTTGGGTTTTAACATATAGGTTTATCTAATATATCATAGTCAGAAGAGGTGTCACTACCATCTTATGATATACATGAGTAAGACTTGTGATTTACATGTCACAATTTACTTGATAATCTCATACAAACCTACCAATAATCAAAACCTTAGTTAAAGTTTTATTTAAGTACCATATATCAATATCCATAACACAAAATAAACTAAATATATTCATTCATTAATAACTAATATAACATCACATATATTCAAATTACACAACCCCTAAACTTTATTATTTTGGAAAAAATTCTTAAATCTATCCTAGAATTGGGGGGTTTAAAAGTTGTGCCCCCTAGCTCTAAAGATTTCATTAAGTCTCACATCCCTTGGTTACTTGTGGAACCTCAAGGATGTGTGAAATTCACCCCTAAGATTTAGTTACTGTCATGACTTTGCTTGTATCATGTTGGGAGAGTAAAAAGAAAAAGAAAGCTCCCTTGATTTTTTGTTCTATCTTTTGCATATATACTCAAGCGATTTTTAAATTATTAGAAGTTAAAACTCATTACTTTCAAAATTAAGTAGTCACTTCAACATTGATCTTTTAAGCTTGAGGTTATGACTTTAGAAGGCATCCATGACTCTAGACGACAACCTAATATTTCTATAATACAAAATCACAACACTAGTAATGACCATAATATGAGCCTAACAACTATATAACATGAAGTCATAGTGTAGTGAAGTGGTCATGGCTTTGGGAATTTATTAGCTTGTCCTAAATAAAAAGTCATTGTACTAGGCAATGGCCATAATGTAGTGAAGGGTTTCTCACGTTAATATATGGTTATAATGCTATGATAAATCCATGTCATTGGCATTGATTCTTCTTGATGATTATATGGCCTTGATATTAGAAAGTTGTTGTGGCACAAAGAAGGTCCTGTTTATCCTATGGTCATGACTTTGAAAAATGATTGTGCCATAAAATATTTTCGTATATGTCATCAAATGTTCACAATATTGTGGGTGGCCATGATACTAGCTTTCTCTTCTCTCATATATCATATTGTTATGGCTCTACATAAATGATATGTCACTAATAATTAGCTTGAGCATAAAATTCATGACTTTGCCTTCATTTGAGGGCAAGAATCACAAAATTAGGAAATCTCAATACTCAAGTAATATCCTTTGTAGTTTTTAGTATCCCAAAAGTCAAGGCTCTGAATAATTTTATAGCTTTAGCTTGAGTAGTATTGATTCTATAACTTTTTGTATCTCAAAAGTCATGACTTTGTAAAAATGTTATGACTCTAACTTGAGACTATCAAGCCATATTAAAAGATAAAATCGTAATAGTTGGACTTGGCCACAACATTGAGCATCAGTAGGGTACTTGATTGATGTGACATAAAATAAATATTGTAGTGATTTAAATTTTATGAGATAAGTATGACTATAACTCCATTATAGTATCACAACTACTAGAAATATGTCACAATAATAGAAAAATTTTACTAATGAGTTGATAGGGTCATGACATACAAAAATTTTCATGACAAATTAGATAGAATTTTGGCCAAAAATGGATGCCAAAACTTTACATGACTTAATATTCTAATTCCTTTGCTAACACCTCCAAAACTTATTGATTTCATGACCATTCAACAAAACTCATCAAAACTCCAAAATCATAAAACCAATCTATAATTTCTTCTATTTCATTAATGCACAACATCATTAAGTACCAAAAATACATATTGAATGTTAAGCATTATGAATACCTTCTCTTAAAAATAAGAGTTGTGTCCTTGGGGAGTGACAATGCTTGAGTAAATACCATATATTGTATTTATTGTCTATATATCAAATCACTGAATAATTTTTGCATTTTGGTTTAAATAGTTTTGGTTTTGTGACTTTTCATAGCACAAAATCCTTGGCATTGTAAAACGGACACGGCTCTGAATTGGGAATGAGATGCCTTATTAAAAATAAAGTTGCAGTGCTAAGAATTAAATGTGACTTCTAGTACCTATGAGGTACTTAGTTACTATGACGTAAAATTAATATCGAAACCTTTTAATTATTAGGAGATAATTATGGTTGCAACTCCATAATATCATAACCAAAAAAATGTATAACATAGTTGAAAGATTATGCAAACTAGGTGGTAGAGTCATGGGTAAAAATATTTTCATAACTATTTTTAGTAGAGTTTTAGCCAAAAATATTCAAGAATAGTAGTAATCACAATCATATTTGGTAATTTGAAACCATGATAATATTACAATCACTAATATATTGATTTCACAACTATTCATTAAAATCTACCAAAATTGTAAAGTCAAGAAATCACTCCTATTATATCTCATTCTCATGCGTAAATATCATTTAATAGCAATAAAATAATCAAGAATATTTGGTAATTTGAATGCCAAATAATTATGAATGATCTTTTTTGCCACATTCCTATGTTCTAACTTCATTTCAATCCATTCCATCCCATTCTCTTGAAGATTATTTCCTTTGTTTGTCTTCGTGAGAAAGACTTGTATATTCTTTTCAAGTAATGCATTTTCTACTCCATTTGGATGAATGCAATTGGAGCTTGATTCTCTTTGTATTTGATACCCATCAAATTAATTCCAAAATTCTAATGAAATTAGTCCATGTTCTACTACATATTTCTAGGGCTCCCATATGATAGATGTTGTGTCTTTGCTACATTACCCAATTTTTAGAATTAGGCAATATCCCAAAACCTACATGGGAAGTAGTCACTCATCCATATTTTTATGCATAATGGCTTATCTAGATAATTTGTATTTTATTATGTTTAATTATAGAATAAAAGTTGCACTATTGTGAAAATGCCCTACCCTATTGTCATAATGGCAAATAAGGTAGTAATCAACTATTGCACCTTCCCTAATTATGTTCTCCTCATAGTTGTCCCCTTAGTATTTTGCCACTAAAATGACAAATCAACCCTACTCGAAGATCATTCACAAGTTTATACCTTTTAGATAACTAATTAATTACATTTTATAGTTGTTTCATATGTGTGTTCATATTTTTAAATATCATATTTTTTATAGACATAAAATGATGTGGTGGTAAAAATATTAACTTTTAGCTTTTTAAGTATCATACTCTCTCAATTAATATATATATTTTCTTCAAATCTCGCTAGTATGAGTCATACAACATAATTTAACTCACATGATTGTCATCACCTTATAAATCATCTCTACTCATATGTGTCTCATTCTTACTTATCACTATCTATTATGATGACACACAACTCACACACAAAAGTAAAATCCTGATAAAAGCATTTTATAAAATGTTAATATTAAATAATGGTCAATTCTTCTAAGACATTAATGATGGATTGACTAATAAAAATATTTATGTTTTTAGCTTCATAAATAGTATACTAACATGATTAATCTTACCTCAATATCAGATTTTGATGTATAGTTTGTCTTGAGTTCATGATCAAAAGGGATGTCTCTTTTGATAATGATGGATTGACTAATAAAAATATTCATTTTTTAGCTTCATAAGTATCATATTAACTTGATTAATCTTACCTAAACATCAGATTTTGATGTATAGTTTGTCTTGAGTTTATGATCAAAAGAGATGTTACTTCTTTCTTACCATTATGCATGAGTATGCTTCATGGCTTACCTATTACCATACACTATGATAGCATGCACTAACTCACTAATAGTCGAACCCAAAATTTAATTTTACACAAACACAACATCCATCAGAAACCAAACCACAATATAATCCTAACATAGAAATCATTAATAAAGCATCTATCACATGAAATCAAATACACTATCCCTAAACCTCAGTTTAGTTTGATATTATGTAGGAATTCACACTAGATAATTTGAAATACATATAATGAAATTTTAGATTACCAGCTACAGCCCTCAAGAGTGTCTAAGAATCAAAACTTAAATCCATAAGTCTCATTCATGCACCTCATTCTTTTCCTAGGTGGAGTCAAAATTCATCCTAACTAAGGGTTTTTGCTTGCACCTTACATTATCCTTTCCTCATGGATCTTTCCTAAGGTTATGAAAAATCATGCTTCCAAAACCCTAACTTTTGGTACTTTTTTTGTGCCTTTTCTTCTCAATTATTTCATGTTTTGCACTTTTATATTTGAATAACTAGGTGTGAAATTTAGGTCAAAAGTAGTAATGTTTTGAAATGTCAAAGCTTTGTCTTTTTGTCTCTATAATAGAAAGTGGTAGCACTGGATTGAGTCATGACTTTGGTATCTCTCTTGTATCATATTACTATGGAATTAGGAATCACCATGATTGAACATTTTGTCTCTATAATACAAATTCATGGGGATAAGAATGAGCTATGACTTTGGTATCTTTTGCATCATATTGTTGTGGCACTAAGAATGACCATAGTTATGTATTCTTTCTTTGTAAAACTAAGTCACACTACTAGGAATGGTTTTGGCTTATGCATTTCATTTTTATAAGTCAAAGTCATGACATTGGGAATAAGCCACGACTTTGGTCATTCCTCTAGAGAAAAAGTCATGACCCTAGAAATGGTCACATCTCAAGTAAATACTCTTTGAAACTCTCTATAGCTTTTTCCATAGTCTTGCTAGCTTTGAAATGAGAAAGACATTGCACTGGAAAAAGTTATGGGTTTTAACACCAATGAGGTACTTAATTACTACGATATTCAATTAATCTCATAACTATAAAAATATTATGAGCTAGTATGACTGTGAATCTAAGAAAGTTTCCTAGCTAGAAAAAAAATATTGCATAGTAAAATAATAATGTCAATGAGGTGATAGATTCATGACATACAAAGATTATCATGATGTATTTTTATAAAACTTCAGTCAAAAATAGGTGGAAAAACTACTCTATAAGCTCAATAGGGTGTGCCAACATTATAATACAAGTAATGTTATGATTTTATATGACTTTTTGCTCATCTCTTTCTTAAAAAATCTACTAAGTTTCATACTTCACCCAAAAACCACCTAATTTTATAATTATTTATCAGAATCCATCAAAAGGCACAATTTAGTTAAATTATTTTATTTAAATCACTTTTATATATAAATACACCATGAATAATTATTAGGAAAACTAATATTATTTGGTATTTAGCATACCAAGCAATAGTCCTCCATGATTTATCATATTTGAATAGTAGTGTGTTATGGCATTATTGTTGGGTCAGAACAAACCCACTTGCTTTACCAAATATTAGCTTCTTCCACTAAAATACATAAGGTTGAAATTTATCATTTCATATTATTGAAAAATAGAAACTTCTCCCATACTTATTTCTTACCATTTTGGGATCTATACATGTTAAATAAATACATTCACATTTTTTTCTATAATGATTAATCTATTGAACTACAATAAGCTAGCTTGCTTCTTTCCAAATACTCGATCATTTATAGTTTGGTAATTGTTCATTATTAATTATTCAAACAAAAAATATGTTTTCTTGGAATGACTTATTCTTAATGGAACTGCCTGATGTCACATCAATTGTGCACCGAGTCATGTATTTCAATCTACTCTAAAAAGTTTGTGCTTGAGACCACAACTCAAATCAATGCTAAGTGCACCTCTTCAAGAGCTCTTTAAATTGTCCTCAGACATCATATAGTGCTTCTTGTTTATCTTGGAAAATCTATGATAAGAACTTGAACCAACTATATTCTTTTTCTCTCAATGAAAGAAAAAATAGTCATAACCTTATAGGATCCAAACCACATACATACATCTTCACTATGTCGCATAACTCAAACTTTGCAAATGGATATTTAGATCTTCTAAAATTCTTCCATTATACTAATATTATTAGACCATAGCTATCAAACTCACCTTCAATTCAAAATCATTTCCTTTCATTGGTTCTCTTTCAACTCTCTTTATCAGAAGCACTATCATTGTTACCTCGATTTTTAGGTCCAAAGAGTTTAAATCAGTCTCATAAGATTTGCTCATGTGAGTTGTGGTGGCTACAAAATATATAAGATGAAAAGTGCAACATAAAATACAAATACAATTTAAATACTAAGAAATAATTAAATCCATATAACTAGAAACAAAATTATTCATTGACAAGGATAATTATCACAACTGAAGTAACTAATCAAACTATAATAAGACAATCCTAACAATACCATAAAAAACTTGTTATGTCTTTTTTGAGGGTGGAAAAACTATTGTTAATTGATAATGACATGACCAAAGACCTTGTTAGGGGAGGATCTCTCATCAACATAGCTTCACATATATATAGTTTATACAAATATTAAAGTATATGTAAGTCAAGATTTTTGATCACATAGAGATTGAGTATATATATAGCATGATCAACTAATAGTAAACTAACTATTACTCAAGTTGAATACATGTACTCAATCTTGGAAAAATATTCAAATTCTAGGGTTGGCTCACATCTTTGTGTGTAATAATATTTTTTTTGTACTTGATCAATATTATCTTTAGTTATTGGATGAATGGTAGACTAGTGTGAAAATCTTTA
Organism: Sapria himalayana; assembly: GCA_029783825.1. NCBI lineage: Eukaryota > Viridiplantae > Streptophyta > Magnoliopsida > Malpighiales > Rafflesiaceae > Sapria > Sapria himalayana. The sequence goes on from JAREIK010002147.1 coordinate 7,574,165, forward strand.
TGTGTCCTCTTGGCATAGAAAAGAATTTTTGTTGCAGCTTTGTTATGTTATCCAATTTTTTTTGGTTAGATAGTGTTTGAAAAAATTATTAATGTGGGCATTTCATCATTAAAGATTCATATATATATATGGGTCACATAAGTTAAAAAGGTCTTTCATCCAATATTGATCATTGATGAATTGTATCAGTAGTTCAATCAATCAATAGTAAAATGATACAATTCAAGTAAAGGAAATATTTGTTGATTTTATTATTAATCTTGGATCTAAAGATTTGTTTATTTAATTTATGTGATGCATATTCAAATAGTTTGAATTATAATGAGTTTAGATATAGAATAAATGTTGGGTTGTTGTGCAATGGCTATTTGCCTCAATGGCATATAAGGTAGTTATCACCATTAAGCTTGTCTCAATAATATTCCCCTCATAGTTTTCCTCTCAGTAATTTGCCATTGAGAAAATAAATTATTTTAGCATTATTGTCATTCACAATCACATAACATATAGGCACCTCATCAATTCCCTTTACAAGTTACTTCATATGTATATTCCTATTTTATGGTCTTGGATATCATATAGATCAAGAAGTGATATGATTTATAAGTATTTGCACTTAAGGCTTCGTAAGCATAATACTCACATAAAATACATATGATTCCTTCTAGTTTCTTTGATGTGGACCATACTAGTGAAAGTAACTCACATGCCTATCACTATATTATGAGTCACAATACACTTACATATGTCCCATGGATTATATATCACTATCTTCCTCGGTGATGATGTGATTCCCACAGTAAAGGTAAAATATTCACCACAACTGAAAACTAGTTCTTTTAAGACATATACAATAGATTGACATGAAAAATCTTTCATACGTTTAGCTTCATGAGCTTCATACTCTCAATAATTAACATACCTACAATTTGGGTTTTATGTATAGGTTTATCTAACACATTATGGTTAGAAGGGCTGTCAATTCCTTCTTGCCGTATGTAGGAGTGAGCCTCATTTACCTATCACCATCTATCATGAAAACACGCACAGGCTTACTAATAGCCAAATTCCTAATCTAAGTTCTATTTAATAACCACATCCATCAATTTTCATTCCATAATATAAATCACATTTATTATTGTCAAAATCATTTACACATCAGATAAAAAATTATTAAAAACATATATGTTAATTGTGTGAATATGGGGTTTACGATGTCAAAAGTACAAATATTTTTACTATCACAATAGTTTACATCTATATGATATATGATGTCAAAAAATAAGAATGCATTCAAAGTAATCATCAAAAAAAGTTGATGAATTTCCAAAAAGGTATGTACTTATGGATGACCTTCAAATAAAGACAATTTGTTATTTGAGTAGTAAAATATAAAAAGGATAAATATGACAAGACCATCATTAAGAAGAACTCAATGGTTGATAAGCACCTTATATGCTAATAGGGCATTATGATATTTCCATAATAAGCATACCTTCACCCTCACCAATGAAAGGAGCATTCTGCTTAAAAACTCATTTAAACATCATGACATTTGAAACATTTTTCATGCTTCGATGCCAACTATGGTCTAATTGGTATTATTCCCATAGAAACCAAAATTGTCTTTTTACAGCATGGCCCAACATATTTGACACTTTCTGAAATACATGAAACATAGTTGCCGATTCTACCTTTTTAAGCTCACAAACTAATGCTTGGGAACCTTATCAATAACTTAACAGTTAAGAAGAGAACAAACTTCACTAAAATTTATACTAAGTAAAACAAAATTGAACACCTCACACTCCAAAGAGTTTCAAAAATAAACACACAAGTATATAGTAGATCAAGAACACAAAAAAAAAAAAAGTCAAAATGACTTAGGGCACCAATATACTTAATAATTTATGCACACATATTGCAACACTAGAAACCATGTACTTGATAACACAAAAGTTATAATAAACCCCCAACACTCCAAATTGAAAGCCACAAATTATATATGTTTAATTAGCTAAATTTAACATGATTTAAAATACTTTAAATTTAGTAAATTATCATAATATCCAACCTAAGAGCCACAACTTGAGAGCCATAAAGTTATCATAAAATCCAATGTGAGCATTTTTTTTTTGTATTTTTTATGTTGAGATTTTGTAAATTTAGTAAATTATCCATAAAGTACATGTAAAAAATGGGAAGAATGTTTATTACAATTGTGGATTTAAAACAAATAAATTTATATGGAAAAATCACGAAAAATATTTGTCATGAATATGCATTAGTGCATTTTAAACCATTTAATATTACTGCATGCCTATAGAAAGCTATATTATTGCATGTCTCAAAACTTTAGTGGAAACAAGTGAAAACAATAAAAAATATATCAAGATCTCTCACTTTAAACCATTTAAAATGGATTAAATTATAGAAAATATCATGAATATGCATAAACTATCAAGTAGGGGCAATCACATACAATGTAAAATTATTTACATAAAATGACCCCAATAGCCAAATACATATCAAAATTTCAAACAAAACGAAACTAAAAGCTCATCAAAAATCCTCTTATAGCTCTACATGCATTAGAATTAGGGGTTGCCATCGATATTTTCTCTACCTAGATAAATTAGGAGTGAGAAACTAATTCCACTAGAAAAATCTCATGAATATATTGGAAGATCTATATTTTTTATTTCCATCATTAGATATGTTTTTCAATATATAATTTAATAGTTTAAGAATAAGCTTTGAAATATCCATACATATACTTACACACACACACACACACACAATGTTATACATGTTAATGAAACCATAATATATGTGTGTAAGTTTTTAACATATTCATTTTTTAATCTCATTCTAATTTCACATAAACATTCATAATTTATGCATATCAAGACTCCAATGAGCCATGATAAGATATATCGAAGAAAAAATTAACCTACTAGTTCAAGCCTAACAATCACCTCCACTAGGGAACACACACACACACACACACCACTTCCATGATCCAAAGACTAATGAGAGATTTATCAATTTCTAGCCTAGTAACCATTGCTTCTACATAGCATAACTCTACCACATGTACATAAGGGATTTGTAGTCATTCTCTTGAGGTCATATCTAATCCATGTTTTCATAAATATTCTTGTAGTTTTAGTTATTCATATCTTTGTTAGGACTAATAGTATCCTCAAAATCAAAATATCCAATTCATATATTTTTCCAAAATTACGTAAACTTAATTCATAAGTATCATATTGCTTATATAGCTTTATAATAGTTTTCAATGGATTTTACACATATATATATCAATATATTCCCATTTCAAATTTAGTTATACAATCCATCAACCATTATATTTGGTATCATTTACATATAACCAAACATCATTTTCATATTTTTGAATAAATAACTTTTTCTAAAAATATATATGGGTGAATGTATTTCTAAAATTTTCAAGAAATTATTTTATAGTGTATAATTCATGGGTTTCCATAAATTAATCATTTATTTCAATTGAACGATAAAAATTTCATAAAAATCAATTCAAATAAACCAAAAAATAGTTTATAATTATACACAACACCACACATCAAAAAACATGTATAAGTACCTAAAAATACAAAATATAAAATTTTCACATGAGTTTTTAAAAATTTCCTACCTTAACCCAAGCTTTTCAAAGCATTAAACATCAAATTTAAACTTCAATATTTCAAACCAATCTCTATAACTACAATACAAACGCAAACTAAAAAAAAAGATTGAGAATTTATATAATTTTAAGCCTAATTTAAGAAATCAAGCAAGAAATAAAAATATATTAATTAACCTTAAGCCTAATCTTTATTCTCGAGATAATAACCCTTCCATGGCTACTCTTAGTTGAAAAGAATGAGTTCTCGCATTTAATTACTTCATAGAATGGATATTTCACTAAAAATCATAAATTTTATATTTTATTTCACTGATTTTAGTAAAAAAAAAAGAAACAGAATAGAAGAGAATCAAGAAAGAAGAAAGGAAATAGAAGAAAATCATGAGACAAAGAGATATGAATGAAGAAAATCATAAATTACTCCATAGAATGGATTTTAGCAAATTACTCCTAGGGGTTCTAACTAACATAACATTCTCTATAAATATTTAAAATAATTGAATTGAGCATCATTTTAACCATTTTTTTTTATCTTGAATTCAATTTTGAACATTAAACTAAATTTTAACAACCTTATATTTTTATCTAATAACCATGACCATTTTGGATCAATAGCTAAAATGGAGAAAACATGTTTCTTTGAAGGCCTCATAAAGAAGAAGATAAAAAGGAATAAGAAGAAGTTGAAGGAAAAAAAAGAGATAAATAAGAATGATAAAAAAACAAAATAAAGAAGAATAAGTAGTATAAAAAGAAAACAAAAGAATGAAGACGAAGAAAAAAATAAGTTTAAGTAGATCAAGAACAAGAACAAGAAGAATAAATATAAGAATAATAAAAAGAAGAAAAATAAAAATATAAATTTGAAGATAAAAATAATAAAAAGAAAAAATGGATGATGTCGATAATGATGAAGAAAAAAGATGAAGAAAAAAGAAGAAGAAGAAGAAGAAGAAGAAGAAGAAGAAGAAGAAGAAGAAGAAGAAGAAGAAGAAGAAGAAGAAGAAGAAAAATAATAATAATAAAAATAAGAAGAAGAAAAAAAAATGCAAAAGATAGTGATGAATAATTGGAAGAAGACCAAGAGAAATAAGAATAATAAGGTGAAGAAGAAAAAATAAGGAGAAGGAGAATAAAAGAATAATGAAATAACGAAGATGACAACATAAAGATTAAAAGAGATGAATAAAAAGAAGAAATACAAAAAAAATTCATAGAAGGAAAAATAGAAATAGTAGGAGAAGATAAAAAGGAAGATGAAATAGAAAAAAGAAGATGAAATAGAATAAGAAGAATAATAAAAAACATATGAGGAAGAGTAAAAAGAAGAAAATAAGTTTAAGAAAAAGAAAAAGAATAAGATGATGTTGATGATGATATGATGAATAATAATAATAACAATAACATGAATAATAATAATAATAAGAGAATAAAAGAAAAAAAATAAGAAAATTACAAAGAATAATAATGTGAAGAATAAGATAAAAAAGAAAAATATCATGATGAAAATGAAGAAAAGAAGAAGAAGAAAAAAAAAATATTGAAGAATAAAGAAGAAGAATAATATGATGTCGTAGAATAAGAAGAATTAAAAGAAGCGAATAAAAAGTTGAAGAAGATAAAATAGAAAAAAAATAGGGAGTTGAAGAGAAAGAAGAGAAGAGTAGTAAAAGTAGTAGAAAAAGAATAAAAAAAAGAATGAGAATAAGAAGAAGGAAAAGAAGAGGAAGAATAAGTATAATAAAAAATTGAGGAATAAGTAGAAGAAGATAATGAAGATAATAATGAAGAAGTATAAGAAAAGAACTATAAGAAGAAGAAAAAAATAAAATAAGAAGAAAAAAAGATCAGAAAATCAAGAAGAAAAAGAAGAATAGAATGAAGAAGAAAAAGATGATATAGAGGAGGAGAAACAAGAAGAATAAGAGGAAGAAGAAAAACAAATGATTAAGTAGTAGTTTTAGCTGAATAAGATGATGATGTGATAATTATTATGATCCAAATGAAGATGAAGAAGAAGATGAAATAGAAGACAAAAAGATAAGAAATATAAGACAAAAAAAGTAGAAGAAGAAAATAAAAGCTAATTATAAGATGAAGAAGATGATGATGATGATGAATAATTAGAAGAAGAACAAGAACAACATGATGATGAAGATGAAGAATAAAAAGTATAAGATGAGGAGGAAAAAGAAGAAGAATAAAAAAAGGATTAAGAATAGTAGAAGGTGAAGAAAAATAATAGGAAGTTGAAGATGAAGAAGAAAAAAAAGAAAAAAAAAGATGAAAAATAAAAAGAAGATTAATAATAGAAAGAAAAATAAATATAGAAGAAAATAATTTGATAATGATAATTATGATGATGATGATGATGATGATGATGATTAAGAATAAGAAAAGGATGAAGAATAAGAAGAAGAAGAAGAAGAAGAAGAAGATAAATTTTAAAAAAGATGACTAAGAAGAAGAGAAATGAAGTAGGTAATGAATAGAGTAACATGTTGATCATGAAGAATTTGAAGAAGAATAAATAGAAGAAGAGGAAGAAAAATAATGAAAATAATACATAAAGGAAGAAGAAAAAGAAAAAGATCAAGAAGAATAAGAGGAATAAGATTTAGAAAATGAAGAAGAAAAAAAAACAAGAAGAGAAATAAGTAGAAGAAAAGGAGAAGTAGAAGATGAACAAGTAGAAAAAAAAGAAAAATGATTAAAGAAGAATAAAAAAGAAAAATAAGAACAAATAGCAAGAAAGAAGAATGATGAAGAAGAATGATGAAGAAGAAAGAGAAGAGAAAGAAGAAGTAGAAGTCAATGAAAAAAACATAAAAAAAGGAAATATAAGTAGAAGAAAACAAAGAAGAAAATAATGACAAACAAATGAAGGAGAATATGAAAAAGGAGACAACAACGATGATGATGATGATAATGATGATGATGAAGAAAAATAATGATAAGAAGAAGAGAAGAAGACAAAAATAAATAAGAAAAATAAGAAAAAAAAGAAGAAATGGAAAACACCAAGAAGAAGAAGAAGAAGAATAATAATAATAATAATAAAAACATATAAGAACAAGTAGAAGAAGATCATCATGATAAAGAAGATGAAGAAGACCAAAAAGAAGAAGAAGAGGAATTACAAGATGAATAAGAAGAAGAACAATATGAGAAAGAGGAATGTTGCAGTTTTGTTATGGTTCCAAAACTTCTCATTTATGATATAATCTCAAAAGCTCTTTAGGTGATTGTCTCTTATCCAACAAAGTTCAAAAAGTATATTTGTCATTGTTACACCTTTATTACTCCACCTAATTTAATCTCGAAATCCCATTAGTTAGAGTATCTCATCAACTGATATGCATGTGCTTGGGTCATAATGAACTTTCATTCAAATATTAATCTCACATAAATTATATTGGTAGGGTTGGTTATTCAATGATAAACAACTTAATTTTAGTATAATGGATACTCAAATTAATAAATAATCTTAAATCTAATGTTTGTGCAATGAAGGTTGAGATATTGTGCAATGACCCCTTGTCATATCGGCATACAAGGTGATTGTGACCATTTAGCCTTACTCAATCATAGTCCCCTCATAGATGTCTCATTAGTATGCCACCACTAAGATAAAAATTAATCCCTACACAAGTATCATTCACAATTCCATACTTTTAGCAACTTCGTTAATTACCCTTGATGGTTATTTTATATGTATACTCTTATTCACCAGCCTCCATTTTAATAAAGATCAATGATTGGTATGGTTTATAAACATTTTCACTTTTGGCTTCGTAAGTGTCATACTCACATAATTAATCTATTCTTCCTTTGAGTTTCACTGATATGAACCATATGAGTAAATAGAACTCATAATGATTGTCACTACCTTCCAAGTCACAACACACTCATATATGTCCCAAGGATTGTATGTCACTATCCTCTATAATAAAGATGTAACTTTCACACTAAAGATGAACCCCTTGAGAGAACACCTAATATAATATCAATCCAAACTGAGAATCAATTCCTCTAAGATATGTAAAATTAATTGGCATGTAAAAACTTGCACATTTCTAGCTTTATAAGTACTATGCTTATAATAGTTAACATGCCCAAATTTTTGAAGTTGAAGTATAAGTTTATATCATGTATCATAATTGGAAAAGTTGCACCACCTTCTTATCATATGCATTGAGTGAGCCTCATAATTTATCTTTCACCATCTACCATGACAATCTCAAACAAACCCACTATTAGTTGAAACTTTAATTCAAGTTTTATTTAGTTACATTTCATCAATATCCATAGCATTAAATAAATTAAACCATTAATACATCAATAATTAAAACCAATTATATCACATAATTAAACTCACACAAATCCTAAATCATAATAATTTCATATAAATTTGCAAATCTATCCTTAGAGGAGAAAGGTTTTAGAGCTGCATCCCCTAACTCTAGGGATTTGAATAAGTTGTGCATTCTTTGCTTGCTTGTGAAACTTATAAGGAGAAAAAAATTTGTTTCTAAGGTTTATAGTTGTTATGGCTTTGCTTATTGCTTCAAGGAGAAAGAGAAGAAATGGAGAGATCTCTCAAAATTTGTTAACTTCCACTTTTATACTCAGATGACTGTGCATTACTCTAATTAGGAAGTTGTGAATTTTAGAAAAAAGTCACCACTTTAGTTTTTATCGCTTCAGCTTGATGTCATGACTCTATAAAATAACCACGACTCTTTTCAACATCTTGATCTTTCTATAACACAAAACCACAATACTGACAATGACAACAACATGAGCCTAATCTTTCTATACCACAAAGTCATGTACTATGACATGGTAGTAACTTTGCTCTTTATTTCATTTGTAGTCCATAGAGGGCCATGATGATGTTTGTATGTTGTGACATTTGTACTTATTTTTCATGTATAATTCATAGCTAAGTCTTCCATTGAGGACAAAAGTTGTGACCTTAAAAAATCATCATACTCAAAAGTCATGACTTGGTAAAATTATCATGGTTCTGACTTGAGACTATCAAGCCTAAGCCATATAAAGATAAAGTCATGCTTTTATGAAATTGGACATGGCCTTAAGTACTTATGAGGTACTTAGTTGTTGCAATGAAGAATTAATGTCGTAACCATTAAAAGTTTCTAAGCTAAGTATGACTATAATGCAATGAACATATCATAATCATTGAGAATATGTTGTATAATGGAATAATTGTGTTAATAAGAGATTAGGTTCATTGCATACAAGAATTTCCACCGAGAATTTAAGTAGAGTTTCAGCTAACAATTGATGCCAAAACTACTAGAGACTTTAGATCTATCACATTTGCTAAAATATTTTGAAAAACTCATTGATTTTATGACTATTTACCAATATTCTCCAAAACACCAAAAATCATGAATTTAATATATATTATCCTCATTTGTATTATTACACATTATTATCGACCACCAAAATATACAAAAATATTTGGTAAATTGAACACCAAATAAACTCACACTAAAACTTATCTTTGAGTAATAACTTCCCCTAAAAAAATTAAACACAAAATCTAATATTTGAATTCAATTTCACACAATGTGTACATCATCACAAAATGAGAATAAACAACTATAGTAAAAATCATGACCATGATGGAGGTGGCCAGTAAGCTTTTCCTTCAATATCATACTATTGAAAAGGAAAGTCTATCGACACATGCTCAAAGGGTGGTAGAGGAATGGATGACCCTTCTAAATCTCCCCTATGTATAGATAACGCATCTAATATCTTTTCTAACATGTTATTCATGAATTCATGTCTTCATCCCATCGAATTTAGTGCAACCTCAAAGTTTCTCATCTCATAATAAACATCTTTTTGGTTTATACTACTTTTTTCCTAATTCATCCATCAAAAAGCACTCTCTAAATAAATTTTTTTACCATTTTATATAGAATTCCAAAGGATTTGATGCTTCCCACTAATCTGATTTCCATGCATTCCTTTTCTTCCTCCAAAAGTTTGTATATTCGGTCTTCAAACTTACCAACCTATTTCTCTTCTCCTATGCAAAGAAATATGGTTCTTTTTTTTCAGCTCTTTCTTGTCTTGCTATATATTATATTGCACATTTTTAAATTATGCAAGATATCTATAAACATACTATCATGTATAAGTAAGAAATACTTAATATAGGCTAGTTCATCTTCGTGTATTCCTCCCCTTCATTTTGTGTCTTGTGTGTCATCAGATTTTTCTTTTTTTATCTTCTTCAATTTCCCTCTTCATACTTGACAAGGTTAGGAGGACACTATCGAGCACATTCCATATACATGTTCATCAATAAGAACTCCCTTTCCAAGATACCCAACAAGGATGACATATAGCAATATCACTCTCTCCAAAATAATTATATAAACCTGGAGAGTGAATAATAGAAATTAGTATAGGCTATGCAACCATACTTTACTCACCTCCATGAGTTCTTCCCTCATCAAATATCCATATGCACTTTTTGATGTTAGCCTCCATGTACTTTTACCATATGTCAATAGCTTAATTAGTAATGCTGGAAAGTCTGTATTCCTATGGAGATATTTGAAATCCACACTTATTTTACCTCAAGAATCTAAACAACTCATTAATAATTTTTTCTATCAAATTAAACTTAAATACCTTTCACATAGCATATCTTCTCTACTTATCCTCTAAACTCACATGGAAATTATCTACAAAAAAAGTATTTTCCTATTATCTATGCATACATGACATCATGTAATTTTACTTTTAAATAACATCACCAAAAGGAGGAATGAACTACCTGAATCCCCTCTCTCCAATATATCCCTTTTTCAAAGAATGAAATATATTCATCTCTTTTCAATTTATATAACAAAAGTTACCATGGGTTCTATGACTTTAGGTGACATCTCTACCATGTTAGGTCTCTATCTCTTTCATTTCTCTTTATGACTCATCTTTGTGATATTTTTCTTTGATGGTCTACTTTCCATCATAAAATCAATAAGCAATGAGATTTTTGGGTGGTTCATCTTGACGTCATTGGAAAATTAGGGATTTAATGTGGAGGAGATTCGAAGATTAAATATTTAAGTCACAACCAAATAATTGAAAGTCATGACTATGCTAAATTATTTTTTTTCTATAAATGAAACATAGTGGCTTTAGAGAAAGTCATGGCCCTAAAAAATGTCGAGTCCTTTTCATATATCTTCTATGCCACCTTTTATTTGTAACAACAAAGTCATAGCTCTAAATAATTGATATGGCTTTGGGTAAAAAAAAATGAAAAGCAATTAGTTTGAATCTTCTATTCTTTTATATGTGCGAGGAAGTATAAATATAATTATGTACAAATAATTTATATTCTCACAATATCACAATTCATCATACAAAAATAAAAAAAAAATATTGGGTTGTCTCCCAAGCAGCACTAAGTTTTGCATATGTAGCTAGACTTTCAAATTTTCTTTTTACTTGTCATAAATCTTTATTTTTCAAGCAAATTTTTTAGTATACTATTTTACTTTTTTTTCCTTATACTTTCAGTATCAATTGTTTATGTTGGAGGAACTAATATCTCCATTCTCTCATCCATGCCATTAAGTTTTGAATTTCTCTCCATTCATATTTTTTCTGTAGCATTGACATTATAAAAATTCTTGGAATTTTCAATTGCACACACACACAACTCATCAAATTTCTTCATTTCAGCCACAAAAGCTTCATAATCCACCTCTACTTCTTCCTCTTGAATAGTTTGGATCATAACTTCGAGATCCTCATCAATATTTTTGATCACCATTTTTTTTGTATATTAGCTATGGAGATTGTCTTTCAATTCATCTTCACCTTTGATAGTTGAGGCTATATCATTCATTTCTTCTTCAAAAATTTCAATCATAACTATTTTCACCTTTGTTATAGAGGTTTAAAATGAAGCACTTCTTCATACTTAAACTAATTTATGACTTCTTTTTTCTCTCTCTATTATTTGATCATTTCCTCTTCATTAGCATTGACTCTCCTCAAGTTGCCTAGTAATTTCTCAAGTTTAGGCATCCAACAAGATAATAAAAATGGTTGAGACCCATAATCTATCATCTCTTCATGACTTCCATATCTCAAATATCCATAATTCTCTTCCTATTGATGATAGGATTGATAATGTTTCCATAAGGTTAGAAATAGAAGTCACTTCCTTGAGTATAATAAGTCTCTTTGTAATTGTAGTTTGGTACATTCTCACTCATTGATGTAATTTTTCCAAAATATCTTTCGTTTGCTTCATTATCTGTTCATATAGCTCTTTAATATAACTTGCATTGAAATCTTGGTAAGAGTGGCTAGACATTTAGATTTTTTATAGGGGTGGTTGTAAGAATGTACATAAAACTAACCCCAAGTCTTAATTTAGCATGACATTAGGGAAGAATTCACTTGAGATATTTAGAAATACCTTTCATAGATTCGAGAGTTGCTAATAAAAGTCTAAGTGAGGATCTAAGTCTCAAGATCTAATCTCAAAATAAAATTTCTCATGTTTGCTTTGTATTTGTCCCTAATTGGGGGTTGGAATCATGTTGCCTAAAAATTCTTGGTGTACTCTTGGCATGAAATCAAATTTATCTCCCCATTTTTTTTCTCTTTTTTTTTGTGAATTTTTTTAAGTGTTGCTTTTATATTTCATGGATATGTGAGATTCAATATGTTGGAAGTCATAGTATTGATTTGAGGTCACAACTATTTTATCTCGTTGAATCATCTTTATAGTAAAACTTTCATCTTTTCTCTTTAGAGCAAAATGTCATAGTGTTGGGAATGATTGTCACTAATAGATTTACTCTCTATAACACAAAGTCAAAACATAGAGAATAATCATGGATTATGTCTTTTTCTCAATGAAGCACAAAGTTGTGTTAGAAATGCTGCTACCATTGTAAATGTTCTCTAGAACAAAAATTCATGGATCACCCAAAAAAGTCGATACATGGAGACCTGAATAAACTCTCACACTAAAAGTATAGCGTATCCTTAAACAATAAATCATCTATCATTGAAACTCATCATCAAAATCAAAAATAAAAAGAAAAAGAAATATATGTCACCAAAGAAAATAAATATTGAACATATCAATGTGGAGAAGAAGAGTGGCAGCTTGATCAAGCATGATGATCAAGATCCTAAAATGAGTCATTTGCTTTAGGTGGCTTAAATAGAGGCATAGATATGGAAGGTCTCTCAATCTTTTTTTATTGTTTTCAGCTAATTCCATCATATTCATAATCACATTAAACAATGTATATGGTCATCTTCCAATAGAGTTCAATGAATCTTTAAATGAACCAAATACACAGTACATTTGCTTCTGGTTCTTACTAAACTTCAAATTTTTGATCCACTATTTCTCTCTATATTACATATATTTATTTTATCTTGAATCTTTTTTATTTTATCTTGGCCTACAAATATTTCTGGAACTCACTTATGGATAAAATATTTGAAAATTTTCTCAATATTTTTCAAAGATTTAAAGTAAATATTTCATTTGCCAAAGTATTTTTTTCAAATACTAAAATATGTGATAATGTGAAATTCATGAAGGATGTCATAAGTAATAAGAAAAAGTTGAATATGTATAGAATAGTGAATAAGATTGAGAAATATAGAATGATTATTCAATAAAAACTCCCAAAGAAGTTGAAGGATCTAAAAAGATTTATGATAATGTGTATAATTGGAAATCACATATTCTGGAAGGCACTATGCAATTTGGGATTGAGTTTGAGTGTCAACTTGATACCTTTATTAATATAGTGATGAATGAACCTCAATGAGATCATTAAAAACCCTCTCTTATTACAAATGACCGATCGATCAACTAAGCACATAATAGGTATTATTGAAGATATATTAGTTAAGGTTTATATATTTTATATTCTCATGGATTTTATGGTATTGGATATGAAGGAAGACCAGAATTTTTTATTGATTTCGAGATAGTCATTTTTACCTACTTTACAAGCCCTCATTGATGTCAACAAGAGAGAGTCCACTCTTTGCATAAGCAAAGAGCAAGAAAAATTTAATCTTTACAAAGGCATGTAAAGTCTAGAAGATAAAAATTATTGTTGGAGGATAGATGATTTCTTCTGTATAATAGGGCAACAAAACATTAACTTTGGGTGAAAAGATTTTGTAGAAAACTTCTGGCCTGATGGATGAAAAAGATAATATAGAAGAAAGAATATGAAGCTATGAAAGTGAGGCTGAAAATGAGAAGGATGACTATTATAAATTCATGACATTCTCCAAAGTTGACTTTTAAAAGGTTCATTATGAAAGTATTCCGAAGAGGTACAAAAAAAATGAAATGCCTAAATATTCTTGAGAATTGCATGGAGAAAAAGATGTATAAGATTGAGAGAATATACCAATAGACAAAATAGAGGTAGAATCTCAATTGGTGAGTGATGAAATGATAAAGGAAGATTTAGTGCAAACAAAAATTCTAGATGTTCCAAATGAAGGAAAAAAAGAAACTAATACAACAACAAAAGTCACACCTTTGACCACCCTGTGACTTTGGCGATACATAAGCTAAAAAAAGAAGCCGTGCAAACCCCATTGTTGTGACTTCATAGTTCTAGAAAGAAAAAAACTCAAAATGTTGCCTAAAAAACTATGACGATCCAAATAGTCATGACATCCAGAAAGGATGAAGCAAAATAAGAAAGCCAAAAAACAATGATGATCCAAAAAACCATTGCATCCTTGGAAATAGAAGAAAAAGAAGGAAGTTCCAAAAATATTATGTATTATTATTCAACATTGAAAGAAAATTTGAAAAGAAAAGAGGAAGTGAAGATATATACAACAAAGCTAGCCTAAATATATAAGATTACTAATAGAGGTAACGTATCGTTAATGATCTAGCTACGGACATTAAATGTAGAGCTGCTTGAGAAGTAACCCAAGAATATTTTTTATATGATATGATTACATAAAAAATTATGTATTCATTAACACATATCATTATGTATATTGTAAAAACCCACCAATAATCTTTCGAGGTGTGGTGATGATTGGGCATTTGGATATCTTGCTCATCATCTCCTTAGACTTATCTATTGTTGCTCGTTACGTTCATTTGTTTCTTTCTCACCTCTCTATCTTAAAATCACCCATCTAGTTCTTTCAATCTCTTGGTACAAGCTGAGTAATGCAATTCAAAGTACAAAAATAAAATATAATTATCCAAATTACTAAGAATATAACCATCTTATTTCAAGGATAGTTATGTCAACTAAAGTAGACTAGTCAAACTAAAAAATCTCTGATATTTATACTATAAAATAATTGTGACTTTATTATATTTTCTAATTTTAAAGATTAGGTAATGTTTCAAGAACTTTTTGAGTGGGGATCTTTCATCCAATATAATTCTATAAGTATATTGGTCATAAAAGTAGTAAAGTAAACTTTTTTCCAAATAATAATCCAACAAGGATTATATATGCAATTCAATCAATCAACATTGTGTCAATTATTGCTCTAGTTAGAAAGTTAAAACTAATTTTTGGTAATACTCTTAGATTTTAGGGTTAGTCATTTCATTATGCATAATATCCTATTTAAATTATTTGAGTTTTATTATTCTTCATTACAAAATCAATGTTGGATTATTGTGAAAATATCCTAATACCCTATTAGCATATAAGGTGGTTGTCACATATTTAACCCCCCCATTGATGGTCCCCTCATAATTATTCTTTTGGTATTTTGCCATCAAAATAATTAATCATTATGCTTGAGAGTCATTCACAAGTCTATACCTTTAAAACAACTCATCAACTATACTTGTTGGTTGCTTCATATATACATTATTATTCTCCAATCTAATGTGTCATAAAGATGTGAAATGTTTGATATTAAAAGTATTTATACTTTCGACTTCATAAGTATCATACTCATGATATCTTTTGTTTTTTGTAGTCATTTTTTGTTGCTTGGTGAAATGCAATGATTCTCTCCCTCTAATGAAATAAGATGGAATTGATGGTGTTAGGAATTTCTCCTCACTCTTATCTCCATGAATCTTTATTCGTTGATACATTTTTTTTTTCATATGCTTACACCAATTTCTACATCTAGTGTTGCTCATTTTCTATCATCTATTGTTATCTAGTATAGCCATGCTTTTTGTTAGTTTCTTCCTAATTTTGAAGACTCAAAGAATACCAAAACTTAAATATATTTTATTGATTTTTTATCTCCCCACACCCTCCCCTCCCCCCCCCCCCATAAACCCAACCCTAACCTAAATAATAACATTCGCATTCACAACACAACCAAACATGCAAATATCTAGGTGTTATGTTTTTGATTTTTTATTATTATTTGGATAACATATTCTAATCTTGGTTTATAATATAGTATATTGTATGTGAATCTATGTATTATATGAATTTTACGTATGAAAAAGCTTTAGTATCCATCGATGAATTTTGTGATAGTTTGTTCTATAACTTTTATTTTTCTTTAATTGGAATTTAGTGAATTTAATTCCAATGTTATTGCTAGAATTTGAGTGGATTTGAAAATTTTGTTTTTTCAGCAATTAATTTCTTTGATAAATTTTATATTAAATGTTAAATTTCAAAATAGAAAAAAAGTAACTCGAATTTTTTGAATATATAACTCCATTGTGCCCTTACGAATTATATGCAACAAAATGGTATCCCATCGCTAGATACCAAAATATTGATTTCAATGTTTTTAAAGTTTTTGTTTAAGTTTTTTTTTTTTTGATATTTGGTTGAGTTTTTTTTTTCAATATAGCCGAGGATCACTCTATAATTATTAAATTAAATTCAACCAATCACTCTATCTAGAAAAATAAGATGTTAGATTTTCTCATTATTAACTATCCATTTGCCACTAATATTAAGAATGAAACATATGGAGATATAAGTATCATAGAACAGGAAAAATTATGTTCTATACTTATCCACTATTTGATAGTGGATAGGTATTGATACATATCATCATATTTCCAAGAAAAAAAATAGTAGATAGGTTATGATAGAAATTAGAATATATCAATGAAAATCATATGTTTTGAAGTAAAATACTAATTACTAGATATCTACTGAATTTGAAATTATAGGACAAGAATTAGAGGTTGACACACATAAATACCTTACAAGAATTGGTAAATGAATTTGTATCTATTGGGATGTTTTTAGAAGATGAATTATTTTGTTGCTCACCACATAGCTCACTTTGTAATAGCTGGGATATTTTTGTAATATAAAAAAAGTTGTCACTCCTTCATGGTGTCATATCTCTGTACATAGTTATTAAAATAAATATTACATAAAGAAGTGAAAAGAAAAGAAAAAAATAATTTTTTTGGACCCCATGTTTCAAATTGATGTGGCAGGTGAACTACTACAAATGCAAAAAGTCATGGAATAACTTATCTTTCCAATTAAAAGTTTAGAACTAAAAAGATAGTGAAATATCATTGCTACAATATGATAGGACATGTCAATAAATATTATTATGTATGAAAATAAATCTAATATGAGCACACAAGATGCTGCAGACCTAAAAAAGAGGAAACAACATTGACATGGATGATGTTGTCAAAATGATTAGCAATGATCAAAACTCTAATCTTCTATCATTTTGATTGATTTTTCCCAATCTACCCTAGAAGAAGGATGGGGGGGGGGGGGTGTTTGGGTTAATGTTTGAGAGGTTTATCTCACAATGTTATGGGTTTAGCTCATGTCTTACATCTCTTGCTTGCTTTTGGATCCCCTAGAGAGTGCAATAATTACCTCTAGGGTTCTTTGCTACATGTTAACTTAGTTTTGGTGTGTAGGGAAGAAGATGATTTCAAATCCCTTCTCTTTCCTATTTTATACATTAATATTTATGCATTTATTTAAGGTAGAATTTTGTGGCTTTTAGAAGATGTTGCAACTTTGGCCTTTATCTCTTTAGCTCTAGGTCATGACTCTAAAAAGTGATTGTGGTTTTAAAATGTGTCATACTCTTTATATAATACTAATTCATGGTATATGAAAGTAGCATGATTTGAGCTTGTTGTCTCTATAACACAAAGTCATGGTGTTGTGAATGGTCATGAGTTTTACATTAGTCTTGCATTCATCAAATGGTCATGATAATAGGAATAATCATTTATGTGAATACTATTGTCGTGATGCAATTAATAGCCTTTGTGTTGGGGATAGTCTCTCTTGTGCATCAAGTGGCCGCAACACTAGAAATGACGATAGACTTTAGCCTTGACTTTTCTCACATATCACATGGCTATGACTTTTCAAAAAGATATGACATTGGTAATTAACCTCAATATAAAAGTCATGAATTTGCTTTCTCTTGAATAAAATAGTCATGGCAATGGGGAGTTGTTGTACTCAAGTAAATACCTTCTATAAAACTTTATGTCCAAAAGTCATGATGCTGGATAATTGTTGTAGCTTTGGCCTAAGTGGTTTTAGTATTGTATATTTCTATAGCTCAAAAGTCATGACTTTATGAAAAAATCATTACTCTAACTTGAGAATATAAAGTCTTGTTAAAAATAAAATTACGACATTCGAAAGTGGTCGTGAATTTTAGTACCAGTGGGATACTTGATTATAGTGATGTAATATTAATGTTATAGTTAATTAATTATTTTGAGATAAGTATAGTTGTAATTCTATGATAATATCACATCCCAAAATAGACGTCAAATTATGTCTAATATTATCATGACTAATTAAGTAGAGTCGTGATATACTAATAATATCATGACTAATTAAGTTGATTTTCAGCGAAGAATAGTTGTCAGAAGTACTTGATGATCCACAAATTTCCAAGTAGCCAAATTTAAAAATATATTGATTTCATGACTATTTATTAAAACTACCAAAACTCCAAAATAAGAAAATTAGTCTAATTATGTCTTATTCTCATGCTTACACATCATATAATAGTATCAAAATACACAATAATGTTCAATAATTTAAACATTGAACATGTGTGCAAACTAAAATAGTTAATATGATATGTGATATGAAATGATGTAGGTAAATAAATTAGCTAATAATTCTCATTGATTCACCACGATATCATAATTATCATTATTACCCATTACGGCTTCACCTTTCATGGCAATGGTATTTCCAATTCTTTTAATTCTATTCCATCTCATATGCTCCTACATGAATCACTTTCATGTATGATAGTCTTTATTGATAGATCCTAGCTTAATGTAGTGATAATACTTTATTGCAATTCTATTTCTCAACTTTTATTTGGATGTACGAGTTCTTCTATCATTTAGTGAATGCCTAGTAATACTCCAACCACATCTCTCATAAATAATAGCACCAAAAAATATTAATTCATTTTTATTTCTCATTGCTTCTTCACACATTAGCAAAAATACAAGTCCTAGATTTTAGTGAGTTATGTTATTAGGAATCCAAATATCTCAAGACTTTTTCTCTTATATCTCATTAATATCATCCTAATGTTAGGGTAAATTGAGATCTAGGATTTATATATTCTTATGTGATATATAAATAGTTTTAAGATAAACAATTATGTTTGATTTATATTGTGAACAAAAATTAATGAATATGGGGATTAAATAGAACTTGAATTAATGATTTGGTTATTGGTAAATTTGTGCATGTTGTCATGGTACATGGGGACATTTCTTTTGACCATGATGTGCAAAACAAACCTATATATCAAAACTTAGAATTTAGGCATGTTAATCATTGAGAGATTGACACTTATAAAGTTTAATGTACAAATAATTTTACATGCTGATCCATTGCACATGTCATAGAAAAATTGTTTCTCAATTGAGGTGGACATTTTATAGAATATTCTTCTAAGAGTTTTACTTTGTGTGTGAGTCATATTACCATTATAAAGGATAGTAACAGGTAATTCATGGGATATGCACAAGTGTATTATGACTCATAAGGCGGAGATAACTTAATGAGTTGCTTTCATTCATATGGTTCCCATTGGTGAAACTTAAGAAAAATATATGTTAATTATATGAATGTGGTGCTTATAAAGCCAAAATACAAATATTTAAAAACCATTAGAGTTTTCTGTCATTATGAGACTCGAGACTAAAGAATAAGAATAGATATACATAATAACTATCAAAGATAATTAATGAGTTGCCTAAAAGATATGAGATTATTTGTTTCCTTAAAGTAAAAGATGATTTGTTGTCTCAGTACTAATGTACCGAGGGGATAGCTATGTGGATACCATCATTAGGGATGGAATAAATAATGATAAATATCTTATATTCCATTAGGAAAAAAAGTCATGACATAATAACTCAACCTTCATTCTATATCCAAACCTAACATAATTCAAATTATTTGAATATATATCATATAAATTAAATGAAAATATCAACAAATTTAAGATTGATACCATAATCTAAAATTTTTATTTTACTAAAATAAAGTAATCTCATAGTTAATTGACTAAATTACTAATGTATTTGATATATTTGATATGATATTGATTTTTTATTTATAAATGAATGTGTTTGATTATTTTGTGTTATAGATATTAATGGGTGATGATTAAATAAAACTTGAACTATAGTTTCATTTATCGGTAATTTTGTCTGATATTTTCATGATAGATGGTGAAAAGTAAACCATAAGGCTTACTCATGCATATTATAGGAAGGAACTAAAAACACTTTTGATTTTGATTCATGAAATAAACTTATATATTAAAATAACATTAGCAACAATCAATGTCAATTGATCTTAACCTCTCTTCAATCATCTAATTTTACATATACTGATATACATCATCGAATGGAGTTCTAAAATCAAAGTAACTAGTCTAAACCTTCTAGAACTCAAATTACCTATAATAAGATATAGTCTTGAGTTGAATATTAATGCTCAATCTCTAGATTTAAATTATTTTCTCTTTAGATCTTTATCTTGCCACTTCTTTATTTTATTCTTGTAAACTCTGACATTCTCATATGTATCATTCCTCAACTATTCCAGCACATTCAATTGTAGAGATATTTTATATCCTGCCTTGTCCATCTCATAATTATGATGTTTTACAGCTCACAATGTCTTATGTTCCAACTCAATGGGTAGGTGGAAGGCATTACAAATACTAATCTATTAGGTGACGTACCTATAGATATTTTGAAAGAAATTTTATATGCTCATAAAGTATCATCTAATCTTCGATACCAATCTTTTCTAGATACTTGGATTATTTTTTTTCCATAGTTTTATTGACCTCCCAGTTACATATTTTTACTTGCTTATAAGATTGTGAATAATATGAAAGGATTCTTAAATACTTCACATCATATTTGATAGGTAGTCCTTGAGGTATTCTATTTCAAAAATGACTTTCCGCATTACTTATACAATGTGCCATGTGACTTTAAATCTTGTCAAAATATTGCCATGTAGAAACTTAATTGTTGTCTTGGTATCATTTTCTTGTGTTGCAGCTACTTTAACGTACATAGACATGTAATCTACTGCTAAAATAATATATTGGTTTATAATCAAAGGTAGAAAATGCCTCATAATGTGAACACCAAACATTTCAAAGACTTCAACTTCTAGCATATTATTTAAAGGCTATGAAACCCTCTTCGAGACATTTCTAGTTCTTTTACATAAATCACAACTCCTTATTAATCTTTGGAAATTTTTAAATAAAGTAGGCCATACAAAATATAGCTTTCAAGATCTTATTTATTGTTTTGCTTCCTCCAAAATGTCTTTTATATGGTTAAGAGCGACATTTGAACAAGATTTCCAACTACTCTTTTTGTAGCACACATCGTTTAAAGAGAAGGAGATCACCCCATAGACAACTCCACACATTCTGTAAGAATTTATTTCTTTGCAATAATTAAAAGGAGGTAAGGTATTTCAAGAAAGGTAGTTTACAATTTCATCATACAGAGGTAGTTGAGTTTTTAAGAGCAACAACAATTCATCTTTGTAAACTTCTAAAATTTCTTTTGCAATTCCACACTTTTTTTCATTTCCCATGTGGGATAAGTGGTTGGATAAAATATTTTTGCTTTTCTTCATATCTTTAATTTCAATATTTAATTCTTACATAGAAAGGATCAATTGAATTAGCCTTAGTTTTTCATCATTTTTCTTCATCAAGTACCAAATTGATGCATGATCGATATAAGCAATCACTTTTTCCCCAATTATACAGGAACTAAAGTTTTTACAAGAGAACATCATGACTAGCATATTTTTTTAGTTGTATTGTAATTTTTTTATGCCTCGTTTAGAGTTCTACTTGCATAATAAATTATCTAGAAGATTGTCTCTTTTTTGCTTCAAATTAGCTTTAATTGCATAGTCACTTATATTGCACATTTTCTCAATTGGGTCATCCCATTATGGTACATTTATTATTGGGATAGCTCATATCTTTACTTTTTTCTTTGTAAATGCTATTAAATACTTTACATCAAACAAAAACTAGCTTTCTTTTATAGTAGCTTACAATTGGATTTGGTTATCATTCAAAAATTTTGATGAAACTTCCATAAAATCCTATTTGTCCAATAAAAAATTTTCACAATTTTCATAGTTATAGGTGAAGTTAGAGTCTCTATAATTTAAATCTTGGCATTGTTCTATTCTAATATTTTGATAAGTTACAAGATGTCCTGAGACTATTCCTTCTTGTTCTATGAGGTCGGCAAAGATATAAATCATACACCACTGAATAATAGCAAGATTGATACACAAACCAAAAATGTTATCCTTATGAATGCAAATGTTCCATATGGACATATTAAAGTCTTCTCTTTTTCTTTTGAAGAAATAGTAATTTGCTTATACCCTGAATATCCTTTTAAAAATTGTTATACACGTGTCTCATAAGTTTGTCCATCATTTGTTCAATAAAGGGTAAAAGATAATGATCTTTCCTCATGCCCTAGTTGAGTTTCTGGTGGTCAATTTTTACTCTCGATTTAGTTAGTGTGTATATTGAAATATGCTCCTCATTGGAAGATTTCAACTCTATGACTTACCTATGAGCAATCAGATATAGTATAGATAATTCCAACATTCAACTGATTGAATACTTTGACTTTCACAACTTCTTTCATCATTAGATCCAATTTTCTCTGATGCTCAATTGTTGGTCTTAAATCATCCTCCATTAAAAGTTTATGCATTTAAATAGAAATATTTATTCCTTTGACATCTTAAATATATCATACTTTAGTGGCCTTATATTTGTGAAGCTTTGATAATAATAAACTGATGCATCTCCTCCATTAAAAGTGTTGACATGATTTTTGGCTTCATTACATCATTTCCAAGAATGCATAATGAAAATGATTTGATAGTTTTTTCAAGATTAACTTGTCTAGAGTCTTCAGTGTTTCTAATGTCATAAGTAGAGGTGTCAAACGGGTCATGCCGGGCCGGCCCGACCCTTTTTTAGAGCACAACCGTGCTTTCGTGCAGGGCCAGGCACGACACGGTTACCGTGCCATGCCGTGCCTGTCCCGGCATGATTTATAAAAGCCAGGACTGCTCGGGCCTGGCCTAGTCGTACGGGCCAGGTAATTTTTTTTAAAATTTTATAGTTTTAATTTTTATTTTAATTATATAAATTAATAAATTATATATAAAATTATAGATAATGTATAATATTATAAATATATAATATGAAAATTGTTTAAAATTTATTAAATTTACAAAGTTTAAATTTTTTTTATAATGTAAAATAAAATTAGTTTATAATTTATTAGAATTATATAATAGAGTTATAAATTTTTAAATGAAAAATTAAAACAAAAAAAATAAATCAATAAATTATGTTAAAAAAAATTAAAAAGTAAAAAAACATAAGCAAACCAAATAAAAAATGACCAATCAGCCATTAGATACCGAATGTCCGAATCAAACAAATTAAAATTACAACGTAACGTATAAATAAAGCATACAATCAATAAAAAACAAAACATCGAATCAAAAAATAGTAGATCATCATCAATCATCATTCGGCATATCATGAGCATCATCAGCCACAACATCAAGATCAGTATCATATGGATCATCATCATCATCAATCAACTCCTCCACTATCGTAGTGGATGTGGCTGTAGTCCATGTCCCAGTCCGAGCTCCAACACGATCATAGATGCTAAACCTCGAATCCTCCTAATCCTTCAAACAAGCCAAGGTCTCAACAATATATGACGTAATTTTGATCTTCTATCCGAAATCACATTCACTGCAACAGGAAAAAGTAGACTCTGATGCTATGCTCGACACCGGAAGAGTCAGTAGATCCCGTGCCATCCTAGATAGCATGGGAAAGGTGGACTTATATGATTTTCACCACTGTAATATATCATATTCTTAGTATCAGAATGTGATAGGATTGAGCAGTAATCAATATTTAAGTACCGAGAAAGCTCACTCCTATGTGATGGTCCACCCCTACGTTCCCCCCTCGCTAGCTGAATGGAAAAATCGTCATCTCCGAACAAGGTATCTATGTCCGTAATCATAGTCTCACTACTACCACTACTATACCTAATATCGTAGTATGTGAACAAGTCAGTCAACTTCTCATGAATGAACCATTTAGGTGGCTCTTCTAGGTTCAGGTACGAGGAAATGTAAGTCATGTTGTTTTCTACCCCTTCCACCTTAACTCTAGGGTCCATGCATGCAGCGAGGCAATAAAAAGATGGAACGGTGGACCAGTACTTCAAGTACTTGGTTTCCATTTCTGCAACCATATGGCTTAAGTGTTGGGTCAGCTCGATGCTTCCTAAACATGCTACTAATGTTGCATATGCACCAGAGTGCAATGCAAGTCGTGGGCATATAAACCGACGGACACATGTTCGTCGTGTCATAAAAAATATTCAGGAATTTCATAAATGAAATTCCTGAAGCCCATTCAGTGTCGTAAATAATAAGTTTATCACTCTTACAATTAATGTAGTCGGATATCACGTGTTCATATCCAACACATGATTCTAACATCAGGTACTTGTAATTCCAATAATGTCTCACATCCGATTAGAATTTCTTATTTTTAAGATTCACAGACAAACAGAGACTACCAAACTCTTGTTGTCTGCGAGGAGTGCAAATATATTTTAGTACATTACGTATATTATCTAACGCGGGGGAATACACCTTCATACCCACTTGAACAATCAGGTTAATCACGTGACACATGCATCTGACATGAAAAATCTTTCTTAATGGTGCGTCTCTAATATTCCTAATAAACATGTTAATCGCTACTCCATTATTAGATGCATTATCGAATGTGATACTAAAAATTTTATTTTAAATTTTATATTCCCTAAAGATTTTCATCATACAATCAAAAATGGCCGGGCCATCATGAGGATAAAGAATCTCAGAGAATCCTAATATTTTTTTATTCATACTCCAGTTAGATCTTCATAGTGGCTGGTGAGACATGCATAAGGTGATTCATCGTGATTTGTCCACATATCGGATGTCACGGACACCACTCCACTATATGCCATAGATTCATTAGTTATTTTTTGTTTTTCTAACTTATACAATTTTAGTATGTCATTCCTAGATGTGGACCTAGGAATCATATGATAAGCATGCTGAAAATATGTCTGCATGATGTGTACTACCCTTGGATCTTCCGAAAATCTGATAGGAAGACCCATCAATGTAATAAGTCTGGCCATGCTGTCCCTACCTAACTCGCTGGAGTATATGAAGGGAGTAAACTTTGAGACTAAACTCGATCCAGTCTCAAAAAATGCAGTACCAAGTTGGGTTTGCCTAAGATCTAATGGACCATATTTTTTGGTGCATAATTCGGCATGCCTCTTAAGGTACCCAGTCCCAAACGAACTCTTATATGTTAAAAGTCTCATACAATATTTGCACTGTGCCATTTGTTCTTCCTCACCCCTAATATTTTTTTTGTTTTATTATATTAAAATGAGTCCAAACTACAGAAGTCGTCCTAGTTTTTTGTTTTTTAGAAGTTTGGGTTGAGACGATTGGAGAAACCAAAGTTTCAGCAGCCTTAGACCTCTGTGTAATATTTTTATTTTCTAAATTTAAATATGTTTCATTAGTATTTATTATTTTTTAGGATTTTTGTTAATCATGACACTTATTTAGAGACTAGTGGATAGATTTTATATTTATCTATTTTAGGTCTAGAGAGAGAGAGACTAGAGAGAGAAAGTAAAACAACTTAAAATAAATTACCTGGTAAAGCAGTGAGGTCGATCACCTGTACGGTGCACCATATTCTAGCTCAAAATTCAAAACCCAAGTTAAGATTCCCGAAAAGCCAAGTCAAATGATGAACTCCCGACTTCCCAAGTCCCAAGAGAAAGGAGCAAGATTTTTGAGAGAGAAAATGTGAGATTTGAGAGAAAAAATATTTATGAAAAACATAAATGTTATAGAGAGGGGGGGGGGGGGGGTGGAATTTATAGATTAAAAAAATATTTAAAAAAAAAGTCATTTTTTTTATTTTTTAGGGGGCAAAATCATGAGGGCCGTGGAGGTGAGATCCAACGGCTACAATTTAATTTTTTTTTATTTTTTTTATGCCCGTTGGGGGGGGGAGGGGCGAACCGTGTCGTGCCTCGTGCCGGGCCGGGCCACCCCGTCTCAGTTGACACCTCTAGTCATAAGTTGTTCTTGTAATGTCATGACATTTGATGTCTCAACTTTATTTTCTATTGTTGTGACTTTTAATGTTGCGACTTCACTTTCTTCAATCACAACTTGATTTTTTTGGACCTCACATCTAATGTAGTTGCTTATTTAGACAAGATCAATTTTTTGTTTATAACATCCGATGACAACTCCTCTTATCATGACTTTATTTTCATTTGTTACTTCTGATAATGTCATGAGGTAATTTTCACTCATGACTTTGGACAATGTTGCGGACTCATAGAAAAGTATCTCAACTCTTTCTAATGCCATTTATTAATATGTTTTCATCATGACTTCATTAGCTATTGTGACTTCTTCAAAAAATATCTAGACTTCATCTTCAAAATAGGTATCAGTTTCTTCATCCAAGCTTTCTTCTAGAAATTTAAGCTCAATAATCCATAGAACTATCCATTATCTGATGATATCAAATTGTCTACTCTTTTGCAGTTAGCTTTGTCTCGGTAATGAAAGTTCAAACTTGTGTAGAGTTTAAACTTTACTATTCCTCACTCACTTAAAGAGTTATTTTTTCATTTTTCACATCTATTAGATCTTGTCGTGTTGCTAAGAATAGTGTTCACATAATATGTGGTGTTTGTTTATCTTCTTCCATATTTAATATGAAAAAGTCAACTAGAAATATAAACTTTCCAACCTTAATAAGGATATCTTCAATAATACCTCTCGGATATGTGAATGTCTTATCATCCATCGGTAAAGACAAAATCATGGGAGTCACTTCCCCTAAATTCAGTTTTTTTTTTGCAATAAATAGTGGTGTCAAATTAATGCTAACTCTAAAATCACTTAAGGCTTTCGCAAACACATGTTCTCCAATAATGCATGATATACTAAAGCTGGTTAGATCTATAATTATACTGCAATGTCAATTAGATTTATAGTTCTATAAGACTCCAACTTTTTCTTGTTTCACATATTGATTGCTATATTTTAGTAGAGATGGCTCGAATTCAAGCTCTTAGTCTTAATTGAGATACTGATGCATATTTTTGCAATTAAGGTCTTTTGTGATTGATGGAAATTTGATGATGAAGTAGGTTTGTGGAATATTGTAATATTTTTCTAGTTAGATGAGGAAAGGGAAGATAGAGCGTGGCTACAAATTTGGAAAGTCCATATATCCATAAGTGTTTTAGCTTTCTTTTGACTAGCTGCTAGGGATAGATTCATGGCCATTCACATTAGGGTTAAGAGAGGGTTGACCAATTATAGTAGATGTGGAGGTTGCAAAAGTAGTCTCAAATATGTAGTGTATTTGTTGTGAGACTATCCCTATGAATTGAAATTTTGGAAGGTTTTCCCTTCTTTGAATAAAATGAATGCTTTTTTTTTTCATGAGAGTGTTGAGAATGGTTGATCAAGAATGTGATGAGGAAAAAAATAGAGTGTATTTCTCTTCAATGGAATGTGTTATATTCTTTTTGGGATGTTGATCATTGTGGCAGTGGCAAAATCAATAAGTTTTTGAACTTATAAAGTATCTGCCATTAACAAAGGTCGTATTTGAAGTTAACCAAGCTGGATAGGTGAAAGATGTGGGAAGGATTGTTATAGGTGATGCACCCCACTCTATGTTATCTATGAATAAACCAAGAGTGGACATTTTACATATTTAACCTAAATCTAAGAAAGATTTAATCTCGATGGAGATCATCCCAGTGTTGATGATACACTATATATGACCATTAGGACATATTTTATCAAAGAATTTAAGGAAAGACAATATTATTTCAAATGTAAATAAGTGTGGGGTCTTTGTTTCAGTTGGTATTAGACATAGCTGAAGCATATTAACTAATCTATATAGAATGGACACCATCAAACCTAAAAAAGAAATAAGGAGAAATTACCATTTGATTTTCAGCACTTAAACAAAAATTTTTTCTACTTTGATTTATATGTTGGTAGCGAGTCAAATGCGACTTCATAGATAGAGAGAACCAACCCAGCTAACCTACTAGGTTAATTTTTTTGGATGATCAACTCATATTGATCTCTCATATTACATAAACATTTAGTAGCATGTTTTCATGAAGCTGATGATCCATGAGAAAATACTTGGAGGATCTACAAATTTAATTTCCCACCTTAGATTGAAAATTTCTTTGTCCCAATCTCTTCTATCTTGCATGCTAGGGAAAAGGGCTTGAAAGTAAGAGGATGAAGACAAGGAAAGAGCCCTAAAGTAGCTTTCATTCTTTATACTTGATTTGAGCCTTCCTTGAAGCTTTTTCCATCTCTTTTATTTCATAATAGACCAAGGTCAAGCCAACAACTATAATTGTATAGCAAAAGTATTTCCTACGCATTTGTTCCGCATCTCATCTAATAATTTTTTTGGGTCATTTGGCATGAAATTATTGATACGTTTGAATATATTTGAACTTTAATAGAAATTTTTTTACTAAATATCTTTATTATTATTATTTGATAAATATTAGTGAAATTGGATATATATTGGATGAAATTAGTTCATTTGGTGGAGCAATAATTTGGATGAGATAAAAATAAATGAGTTATAACATTTTATATCTCAAAACTTTGTTACACCTTCCACAAACCTTTGAAATAGTTGTGTTTTCTTTTTTTAACTGTAACTCATTAAAACTAGTCATGCCAATTTTTGTACATGATAACTTTATCACTGATTTGTGATAATATTTTTACTATGCAATACTATCTTCATAAGCATGATATTTTCTTGGAATTGTTGGTATACAATTTCTAAAACATAATGATGGCTACTACCTTATTTTCAAGTCATGACATTCAAGTATCCAACTAGAATAAGAAGTTTTGGTATTTTATAGTACTATGACTTAATTGATATGGCGCCAACATACCGAGTAAAATTAGTCATAGTATTTTTTTTTGTGACTTTGAGCTCTATCAAACATTACTCCAATCACACCATTTCTACCCACCATGACGTTGTGCTCTAATGACAAAATACCAAAGTCATGGTCATTCACAACACAATGACTTTTTGCTCAAGAGGTAAATATACAAGTCATTATCATTCCCAATACCATAACTTAAATTGATGTGAGGATGACATGATATGTGCCTCATAAATCAATCTATATATCATGGACAAAAGGACAAAGTTGTACAAAAAATAAGTCACAAAATTAGATTAAGTCAAATCTATTATATTTTTATCTCTTGGGTATCAATGATGTATTGCTAAATACCGCTCATTGCTTGTTTCTTTAAAATGAGATTTTAAAGTCATACCAATGTTATGAGAACATATTAGGTCACACACATTAAAACGTATATATGTTTGGAGTTCTTTTTATTTTAATTAGAGTAAAATAAATTGGGACTAATCTTAAGTTTGAAATTTGTTTTAGATATTAAACTAATTGTACTAAAGAGTTTGATCCAATTAGTATATATTTGACCTTTAAAACATACCAAAACTTAAAGCCCATGTTTCTCTCTTATAGAAAGATGCCTCATTAATGACACATCCTTTTTTATATTGTGTTTGAAAAATCAAAAGGTTTCATAAATGGCACATCCTTTTAGAAATGTATGTTAAAACCCAAAAGCTTTAGCTAAAGACACATTATTTTAGAAAGGTTTGTGAAAAACCAAAAGGTTTCATTTAAGACACGTCCTTTTATAAAGGTGTGTTAAAACCCAAAAAGTTTTATTAATGACATATCCTTTTAGTTAATGACACATCCTTTTAGAAATGTGTATGGAAAAAAAAGGTTATATAGATTGGGAGAGATAGAAAATGAGAAATATATAATGAAGGTACGTTTTGTGGATATTACTAGATGCATAGACACTTGATGCTAGGATTAGACCAAACAATTTGGGATCAAATTTTTTTTTTGTGTTACAATAGGTAACATCCCTGTCCAACATTTAATTGTATTCACTTGGATCAAGATTCCTAGTCCACTATGAAATTATAATATGAAATTTACTAGAACCCCAATGATGGTATCAGAGGAAACTTGTGATTCGATTAAATTATTTTATATATTTGTTTATATTTGATATGAACAAACATATTATCATGATTATATGAATAATTTATCAGCATTTTGATTAATCATAGATGAACCAGATCTATAATATTAATATGATTAATATAATAAATAATTTAATATGATTAAATAATATTGTTTGTAACTTATTCAAATTTATTTGATTAATACGAACACTAAATTCTATTATGAGATAAACAAGATTGTAATATGATTTCCTCCATGAATTAATACATGGTGATTGTTTAAAGTGATTAGAGATTCGTATAATTATTATATGAAGATATTTAAATGTTGAACATTTATATAGATGCAACTATGATTTGATTATAGTCATAAATCAGTTTTATAAATCAATTTTTTTTTTGTCAAGGGGCGATTTTCCTAGACTCCACTAGGGGTGATGCCCCTAGGACCCCAAAATTTAAAAGCCTCTTAAATGATTAATTTAATTTATAATCATGATAAAGTGATGTTAGATGTATATTTTTCATGGTACATGATTATGGTCCTTTACCCCATATGAATGGATTATGTGTGTTGTTGAAAGTTAAATACAACCTGCGTGTTGTACCTTTTAATTTATAATTCAAGTTGTAAAATTCTTTCTCATCTAATTCCCCTCGAATGTAACTTGAGGTTTCCTTCTAGTTGTGCAATATATGATTAGAATAGTATTAGATTAGAAAAGTATTTTAAAGGAGAAAGCAACGAACAAGCATATGACAACCAAGGAAACACTCGGGAGAAGATACAATTCCTTTAGGTTGACCTTTCAATTTTCTCATTAGCTTGAGAAAATCATTTGAGTTGGTGTCATAACCATGTCACATTTATTTTATGTTTGTGTAATATATGTTGATACATAACTAGCATGGTAATATAAATAAAAACACATTAAAATGTATGTGATGCATGTTAAATTGGTTATTTTACCAAACAATTAAAAAAAACCCTCAAACCAAAATTAAGTCAATAAAAGATGCCTACGAAAGTTTGATACTCATTACTGTCTTAGTCAATATTAGATAGATTTTTCCAAAGTAAAATATATTTATTTTTCTTGGTAGAATGCGATAAAATAATTATGATATCCAACCTATTGAACTTTAGGTGAGACTTAACTAAGTTATCTCAATTAGATCGAGAACTTGGAGGCATAAAATTAGAAGATACACCATTACATGGGCTAAGAACAAAATGTATTAATTTCCTAATTATATAAGAGTTGCATTAGATATAATTTGTAAATGTTACCTACCTAAATAGCTCTGTTTTAGGTGATTAGCCAAAGCTAACTTAGGACAAGGTCGAATATAGAACTTGGGCCACTAAAGGATTAATTTAAAAAGAAAATTGAGGGATTATTTCCAACCTAATAATGTAGTGGGAGGATCATTTAATTAAAGCCCTAATAAAATAAATTTAAAATATGATCTAATTTTTTCATAATTTTAGATTATCATGTTTGCCAACACATAATATAACTTATTACTACGATCTATCCTTGAGAAGGACAAGCTCAATGGGGCTAATTTTTTAGACTGGTAAAAGAATTTTAGGATCATCCTTAAACAAGAAAGGAAACTATATGTCCTAGATCAGCCTATTCATGAATCACCTACTCCTAATACCCCTCATGATGATAAGGATGCTCATAGGGGGTACCATGATGATGCTTTGGATGTAGCATGCCTTATGCTTGCCACCATGAACTTTGAGCTTCAGAAGCAACATGAGAACATGGATGTTTATGATATTGTTAAACATTTAAAATGACTATATCAAGAGCAAGTAAGGCATGAGACGTATGAGGTATCTAAGGCCTTGTTTAATGCAAGATGACAGAAGGGAGCCTTATTGAAATTCACGTGCTCAATGTGATTGGGTATATTGAGAATCTAGACTGTTTGGGATTTCCATTGAGCTAAAAGTTAGCTACTGATTTAGTTTTACAATTGTTGCCTGAAAGCTATAATCAATTTGTCATGAATTACAACATGAACAAAATTGCTAAAACTTTGCCTGAATTGTTAAGTATGTTGAGAACTGTTGAACAAAATCTTAAAAAGATAAAGCCCATTATGATGGTGAAAAAAGGGAAAAGGAAAATGTAAGCCCAGTGTTAAGGATAAATCCCAAACCAAAAGCAAGACAAAATCTTTTACATTGAAACCTAAAAGTGGGGTGGCTAAGGAATGAACATGCTTCTGATGTGGTCAGACCAGACATTAGAAGAGGAACTACAAACAATACCTAGAAGAATTGAAAAAGAAGAAAGGAAGTGAGACTTCTGACTCAGGTATTTATGTTATTGAAGTCAACCCATCTACTTCTTCGTCATGGGTATAAGATATAAGATGTGCTTCTCACATTTGTAATAATGTGTAGGATCTTAGAAAAAGTAGATCATTGATAAAATGTGAGATGGACCTATGTATTGGAAATGGTGCAAGAGTTGCTTCCATAGCTATAGAAACCTATATTTTACATTTGCATACTGGACTTATTTTAGAACTTGAGAATTGATATTATTATGTGCATGCTTTATCTAGAAAGATTATTTCTATTTCTTGTTTGGACACGAAAGGTTTTTTATTTATAATAAAGAATAAATATTGTTCTATTTATTTAAGTGAGATGTTCTATTGTAGTACACAATTAACGAATGGTCTTTATGTTCTAAACCTTAAAAGCCCAATTTATAACATAAATACAAAATGATCAAAATCTAATGATTCAAGCCTAACATATCTCTAGCACTGTCACTTAGTTCATATAAATGAGAAATGCATATCTAAACTTCATAAAGATGGACTTCTAGACTCATTTGATATTGAATCATATGAAGTATGCGAGTCTTGTATATTAGGAAAAATGACTAAAACTCATTTAACTGGTCAAAG
This sequence comes from Sapria himalayana, assembly GCA_029783825.1. NCBI lineage: Eukaryota > Viridiplantae > Streptophyta > Magnoliopsida > Malpighiales > Rafflesiaceae > Sapria > Sapria himalayana. The sequence continues at coordinate 7,607,586 of JAREIK010002147.1, forward strand.
TGAATGAGAAAATAAATTGTTAGAACTTATACATAGTGATATATGTGGACATTTAAATATAACAGCTAGAGGAAGCTACTAGTATTTCATTATATTTACTGATGGTTTTAGTAGATATGCCTATATGTATTTATTGAAAGTGAAATACATGTCAGAATCCTTTGAAAAGTTCAAATAATTTAAGAATGAAGTATTAAATCAACTTGGAAAAAGTATTAAGATACTTTGATCAGATCAAGGTGGTAAATACTTAAGCTAAGAGCTTTGTGATCATCTAGTACAATGTGTGATCATATCCCAACTCACTCCAACTGGAACACCACAATGGAATTGTGTATCAGAAAGGAGGAATCATACTCTGTTAGACTTGCAGATTTCCTTCTTCCTTCTAGGGACATGCACTGGAGATAGCTACTTTCACACTTAATTATTTTCCATCTAAGGCAATTACATAGACACCGTATGAATATGGATAGGAAAGAGTCCCAAAATTTTTTCATGAAGGTTTGGGGGTGTGAGGCTTATGTTAGACATCAAGTCTCAAAGAAACTAGGACCCAAATTTGACAAATGCTATTTTATAAGATATCCCAAAGAAACAAGGAGATACTACTTTTATATTCCCACACAAGGTGAATTAGTTGTCGCTAGAAATGGTGTTTTTTATAGAAAGAGAATTTATTTTTAGAGGAACTAGTGGGAGTAAAATAGATCTTGAAGAAATTCGAGATACACAAACCATCATTGAGACTTTGTTGGAACTAGAAAAAGCACCACAAAGTGTTGTTGATCATTAACTTATTGCACCACAAGAAGTTGTGGAACAACAACCTATTCAAGTAGAATGAGCTCTAAGTAGATCTAATAGAATACGTCATCAGTATAAGAATTTTTCTCTTCTACTATCTAATAATGGTGATGTAATGCTTGTTTATCAAAATGAGTCTACATCCTATCAAGAAGCTATAAAAAGTCTAGATTCTAAGAAATGGCTAGATGTCATGAGATATAAAATAGAATCAAAGTATACCAACCAAGTATGGACTTTGGTTGATCCAGCTAAAGGGATAAATCCCATTGGGTGCAAATAGGTTTTTTAAAAAAAATGATATGAATAGTAATGTCCATACCTTTATAGGGTAATTAGTTACTAAATATTATAAACAAATTCATGCTATAGTCTATGATGAAACATTTTCACCAATTAAAATGATTAAATCCATTCAGATCCTGCTTGCTATTATAGCTTACCATGATTATGAAATCTGGAAAATGGATGTCAAAACTACATTCCTTAATGGGAATCTATTCAAGGATGTGTACATGACACAACTTGAAGGTTTTGTTGATCCAAAAGATTCTGCAAAGATATGTAAATTGTAAAAGTCTATTTATGGATTAAAGCAAGCTTCAAGAAGCTAGAATCTTCGAGTTGATGACGCAATCAAAGAGTTTGGTTTTATTAAGAATGAATACGAACCTTGTGTCTACAAAATATTTAGTGGGGGCATAGTCATCTTTCTTATTTTGTATGTAGACGACATACTTCTCATTGGAAATGATATCCCCATCTTATAATCTATAAAGACTTGGCTTGGAAATTATTTCTCAATGAAAGACTTAGGTGAAGCTACCTATATATTAGGTATAAAGATATATAGAGATAGATCTAAAAGATTGCTTGGCCTGAGCCATAGTACATATATTGTCAAAGTGTTTAATCATTTTTTTCATGCAGAATTCTAAGAAAGGATTCTTGCCAATGTCACATGGAGTGAGCCTTTCTAAAGTTCTATGTTCCTCTACTAAAGAGGAAAGGGAACGCATAGAAAAGATTTCATATGCATCTGCTATTAGGTCTATCATGTATGCCATGATTTGTATTCATCTCGTTGTCTCGTATGCATTAAAGATGATGAGTAGATACCAGTAAAATCTAGGTGAGAGTAACTAGTCAATAGTCAAGAATATTCTTAAGTACTAAAGAAGGACTCAAGATTATTTCTAGATATATGGAGGTGATGAGGAGCTCATGGTAAAGGGTTAAAGTGATGCAAGCTTCCAAACTGATATGGATGATTTTAAAAAGTAGTCAGGTTATGTGTTTTCCTTAAATTGTAGTGATGTGAGCTGGAAGAGTTCAAAACAAGATATAGTTGCTAATTATACTATAGAAGCTGAGTATATTGCTACTTGTGACGTGAATAAAGAAGTTGTTTGAATCAAAAAGTTCATCACATAACTTAATGTAGTTCCTAGCATTACTAATCTAGTAAACCTTTATTGTGACAACAATGAGGCTATTGCACAGGTTAAATAAACCAAGATATCATCAGTGATCCAAACGCATACATTGATGGTTCCATCTCATTTAAGAGATTATCAATAGAGAAGATGTGAAGATATGAAAAGTACTTATAGATGATAACATAACAGACACACTCACAAAGGCATTATCACAGAGGAAGCATGATGGTCACACTATGTCACTAGGTATTAGATACTTAAATGATTGGCTTTATTGTTAGTGGGAGATTGTTAGAGTATGCCCTAAAAGTCAATCATTAGATGATTTTTTGGGACTTTTGTATCATATATTATATGTAAAAAGGCATCATTTATGATTATTTTATTTATTTAGATCTATGCAAATATTAGATGAATATAATAATGACATAGAGTGATATATTACATGGAATACTACTCTAAATTATCCATAGTCAAGTATTAATATTAAAGGACAATATTAATACTTTAAGACTAGCATGTAGGTTAACTAATATGAGATATTAAGTTTACACATGAGTATATATTGGAGAACATATACTGAATTAACCCACTTTTAGAATGTTGCATGGATTGTTATATAAGTGTCATACATATTCTTTTAGTGAATATCAATATGAATTGTCCTTTGACCTGAAGTCAATACAATTCTTTACATAAGGAGTTGTATACTTTATATTTAACAAATGCCACCCATAACAAAGATGGTTAAAGGGTTGATTACTAGGTTTACAATAAATTATGTAGAGGGATGTGATTGATATAAATGGAATTTATCCATTTTATATAATAGAAGTGATCTTAGTTTGCCCCTTGATTGAGTAGAACTACTAAAATACATGATCATGCTCAATTAAGTCAATATGAGATATTGAGCTTATATTTTTATGTTAGTCTACTCAAAGATCAAGAAACATATAGATTGATATGAGGATGACATGATCCGTGCCTCATAAATTAATCTAGATATCATGGACAAAAGGACTAATACATACAATAAAATAAGTCATGATATTAGGTTAAGTTGAATCTATTATATTTTTGTTACTTGGGTAGTAATTATGTTTTACCAAATGCCGCTCATTGCTTATTTATTTAAAATGAAATATTAAAATAACTGCCAATGTTATGAGAATCTATTGGGTCACACACATAAAAAATATATATATATTTAGAGTTTGCTTAATTTTAGTTAGACTAAAATAAATTGGGTCTCATCGTAAGTCTAAAATTTGTTTCAGATCTTAAGCTAATTGGACTAAAGAGTTTGGTCTAATTAGTAGATGTTTGGACATTTAAAATGAGCCCATACTTAAAGCCCATGTTCTCTCTTTTAGAAAGGTGTGTGTCATTAATGATATATCCTTTTCATTAATGATTTATCCTTTTCATTAATGACACATACTTTTAGATTGGTATATGAAAAAGCAAAGGTTTTCATTAATGACACATTCTTTTAGGTTAGTATATGAAAAACCAAATGTTTCATAAATGACACATTCTTTTAGAAATGTATGTGAAAAACCAAAAGGATTCATTAATGACATATCCTTTTAGAAAATATATGAAAAACTAAAGGTTTCATTAATAACAAAAAGGTGCGTGAAAAATCAAAATGTTTCATTAATAACACATCCTTTTAGAAAGGTGAGTGAAAAAATAAAAGGTTTCATTAATGACACATCATTTTTTTAATGACACATCATTTTTTTAATGACGCATCCTTTTAGAAAGGTGTGTGAAAACTTAAAAGGTTATATAAAATGGGAAAGATAGAAAATAAAAAATATAGAATGAAGATACATTTGTGTGGATACCACTAGAGGTACAAATACTTGATTGTGCTAGGATTCAACCGAACCATTCGGAATCAAAATTTTTTTTTGTGCTACAACAGATAACATCTGTCTATTATTTAATTATATTAACTTGGATCATTGGTGGGTTCCTAGTCTGCTAGAAGAGTCAGATATGAAATGTACCTCAACCCCAATAGTAATAATATTTATGACGTTGATAATATGGATGCTATTTGGAAAAAAAAAATTTAATATCACAAGTTTTTTCATGTCGACTATGATAGATGATAATAAATAAATCATGAGACACATTCACAAGGAAAAAATTATCACAACCAAAGTATATGCTCTCCAAAATAAATATTGTAGAGAAAAATAATACTATGAAACAAACTCTTAGCATGTTTGCTCTGTAATTGATAAGTTTTGAAACTAAAAATTACGGTGATTAATTATACCAAAATGAGTATTTAATTGTTATGACATAAAAATAATATTAAGAGTATTATGTGTTTTAGAGATAGTGTGACTATAACTCCAAGAAAATATTAAAGACTTGAATGTTGTATTGTATTGTAAAGAACAAATTAAACAACCTAGTTATAGCAAAGAAATGAATGTTATAACTACCCAATAATACTTGGAAGGTATACCCAAGTTATGATAGAAAATATCATAACTATTTATTGCTTCTTTCTCCCAAACCATTGTTCAAATAAGTATACCAATTTCACCCAAAATAGCTATGACTTGACTAATATTTATAAAGTTCCCTCAAAATAGATATTCTATAAATTCTTTCTAATAAATACCCATATAAGTATAATCATAATAATAAATATATGTCAAATCACTCAAAAAAATAGGTAATTGGAGTGTCGAACACATCACAAGAATTATTATTAAAAAAGAAACATGGCATCATTCAATGTGCTCGACTCATGGGTTCAAAACATTTTGACACATGCCTGCAATACTTTCAATCATGCCAACGGACTTAAGCCAAATTTGGCCTAGGAAGACTTGCATGTCGGGTCATATTGTGCCGTATGCAAGAATAACATGCATGCCTCCCCTCCAGTCGTTGATTTGTTGGCACTATTTGCAAAGGCGCACTTTGTTGTGCATGTCTTTAGTATTTGTAAGTAGTGCCGCATGTCAGGCAATGCAACCTAGCCCATTTTCCCCTACTAGTCATCCATGTTTTTGTTAGTGCACATGTGTCTGGGTATGTGTGTGCAAGTATTTTGAGGTGTATGGAAAGTTTTACTAAAATGAGAAAGCAAAGAATCATGCTAGTTTAAAGTAACACATTTGGATAAAAAAATTATTTTGGAAATAAAACAATTTGGAACTTTAAACTTAGAATAATTATCTTAGTTATTTTGATCATAACACACATTAAATGGCCATTCATAGCACCATTTTATTCCAATCTCTAAAAAATCATGAGATAAAATTTTTATTTGTTTACATAGGTAATTCGCATCTAAAGGTTAGTATTGCTTGGAAAATTAATTTTCTATCTTATATTCATTTTAGATAAACAAAAAAGAAAACATTGGCATTTTAATAACAAGTTTGCAATGTTGTGATTTTTTCGAAGGGATGGTGAATTCTATTGAAAAGACATAATATTTGATATTATGAATTTTGATAAATGGGTGACCATAACTATTAGTGAGATCTAGCCATAGAGGGTCCTGATGTAATGATAAATAATGATATATCTTATTTTATATCTAACCCAAATGGGCTAACGAAAAGTGTAGAGACAATAAGGTAATCGAGCCCAAATCTTAGTAGATCACACAAAGATGTGAAGGCAAGGGTTACTAAAATTCTTTGAGTTGATAAGAAAAGGGATTCGGTAGCTTATAATTTTGATTTTTTAACAAAGATTGAATTGTTGCAATGAAATGGTTATCATATGCCTGTGAAATGTTTATGAAGCATATTAATTGCTTGATGATAAAACACGTGCGAAGTGTCTTGGATAAATTGGAACTTCAGCCATAATAAATTTTTTTAATTCCCATGTATACTTTATGTACCCAAAAATTGAAAACAAGTCGATTTCTAATTTTTTAAAGGAATTATTTTGTGTATAATGTATTGGCAACCTTATTGGTTGGGCTTGCAAAGTTTTAAACCCACTATCTATGTTGAAACTCTTTGAAAATATAATCATTACATTTTGGACAACAATGAGCAATTTGATTAGTTATAAAGTTACATCTCCTTCTCGCAAAGTAATATAGAGATAAAGTTTGGTAAAAAAAGATACTTTATAGTTTTTCTCATCTCGTTTGGCAGTTAAACTTTTATTGATTTTGGATTTATAGCTATTAGAATAAATGAAATAATCCTAAAACTTTGGTAGAATTTTATGTATATGATATATAATTTGAGTTAATTCAACCCTTTGATGCCCTTAGCAATATTTCCGCTCAAATCTATGTTGAAAATTTATTTACATGTTTGTCAAATTGGTAGTATTATTATTATAGGTAAACCTAACTCAAATATGTTATTATCCAAATTTGGAATAGTCATGTTATTCAAACAATATGCACCTGAATTAGTAATCATTCTCATGAAAATAAAGAAAAAGAGAAGGGGTATTGTAAAATTTATGCTGTTATGTATTTATTACCATTGATATTTTTTAGCTTTTCTTGTTGTATTTACTATTTTTGATGAGCACCCAAGATGTAGGATCCACAATTATTTTTATTTTTTTTATGCTTGGGTTTTTGATGTATTTATTCTCATTATTAATATTACATGATTTTTTGTTATGGATTTATTATGGCATCAAATAAAACTAAAGATAGATAGATAAATAGATTGATAGAGAGAGATAAAGAGAAATGTGTTTATGTGTGGAATGCATGCATGAGAAGAAGTAATGTATCTGTGAGACATAGACTCAATTTCATGCATGTTGTGTGCGAGGGAAATGTAAACATGCATGTCAATCATTTTTTATGTAAGTAAATTCAACCTACTCTTGACATTACATGAGAGATATCAATGCCAACCCACTATTGACATCCATTATTTGTTGATGATGCATGCCATCATCTCATACTACATTGACATGGTGGTGTAGTGAACAAGGACTATGTATAGTGTGCAAAGTGTATGTCCCATGAATATGGATGTGCAATGTAGCATGTTCATGTAAGTAGTTACTAGGTTAATATTTTGTGGAATGTTGAGTATTGTGTAGTGTAGTGTGGCTAACACACACACACACACACATCCACATATTGATTGATGTAGGAAGTCAAAATTATGGTTATTACCTTTTGGAGACCTAGGAAATAGAATAATACATAATGATCTATTAGAGTTCTAATGTTATTCTTTAGTAAGGAGAAACATGATCACCTAACAAAGTAGTATCCTAGTGATGAGAGAAAGAAGGTTTAGTCATAGATAGATTCTCATCTATTAATTTCTATGTGATATTCTATTGAGATAGATTTGTTCTCTATATTTTCATCTTGGATTACATGTAAGATCTAGAGTAGCTCACTACTCATTTACTTACTTCACATAGCTAGCATGTAATTTTTGGAGGTATTCCTAACGTAGGTAGATGTGATTGAAAGAGTGAGATTGTTGGAATGACTTCGTAGCATACTATTTGTACTTTATACCTGATAATTTAATGATGCTTCATAAATATAATTTGGGTGATCATGTTTTTCTCTTTAGAGAAAAGATCCATCATCAGACAATGTAGTATATGGGAGGTAGAAAAGACAAACTAAAAAGACATCTCATATATCATAACTTAGAGGTTGAGAGTATTAGTCAAACTAGAGATAGAGCAATAAGATCCTCAATATAGTGAATGATGCACTGCAAGTGAAGTGGCTATAAATAATTAACAATGATAAACCCATAGAAATATAATATAAACCTCAATTTCTCAATTCAGATCATGATAAACCCATAGAAATTGTTGTTTCAAATAAAGAATCACATTAAGGCCATTCATAAAGTTGTTTTGATACCATTGTTCGGATGTGAACTAATTTCTTGTGAGGTATGTACACCCAACATTTTTATCATACACAGTAAAAAAATAATAAATAATTAGCAAAGCTCAAAGCCTAAGTTATGATTTATGTAGAGTAATAGTCATCAAATTAGAAAAGAAAATTTATTTTTGATTTAAAAATCAATCCAATTCTAAACAAAGCTTAACCCCTTCAAGCTCCGTCTTATTGTAGTCTGATTCACTAATTGGAACACCAATATGTTAATTTTGTGGATATAGCTAGAATTCACTTTGGTTGTTACATTAGCCTTCAACTAAAAGTAGATGTTAGGGTATTTTTATGTGAGATAGTAGGGATAAAAGAAAACATGCACGAAACTTAAAGATATGATTTCTATATATAAATAAAAAAAACTTATTTGAGTATTCATTTTTTGACCACTCCCAACCTAGTACTCGTTTATATGTACTCCAACCTCTTTTTAATAAATATATATATTTATTTTGATGTCCAACTCATTATTTTATTAGAGGTGGAGGTCATATCTAATGCACTAATTCATTATTTTAATGTGGGTGTGTGTTGAAGTCCAACTCCATCCTTTAATTAACTCCAATTGAATAATTAAATTAATATGGTTTTAAATTTTCGACCAAATAATTTAATAGTGACAATTTGATATTTAAATATTTAAATTCAATTTCTTTTATGGTATGAAAGTTACATAATATGTTCTTATAATGTTGGAAATAATATTTAAAATATTTTAATATTATAAGTAATGAGTTTTATCTAGTAATATATCATAGTCACTCTAGTTATTAGAATGTCGTAGCTCAACATCACCTTGTACGTGATAATATTTTTGTTCAATTTAATCCTTTTTTTTTGATATCTAGATTGTAAATAACTAATGGAACATTTCACATTTGTATAGTCCATGTAAAGTAGGTAATCAAACTAAAAAGCTCCAAATCCGATATGCACTAATTTGAACATGTCCACACATCTTCACTATCCATCTGTCAATACAACCTTGATATATCTTATAATATGTAAGAGAGATACATCTTATCTTAAAGTAAAGAGCTTGCCATATTAGAAACTATTGTGAACTCTTATAGTATTATCACTATGAGAATTATTTGACACACCCAATAACCCATATCAATTTTTAATGGAAGGCCATTCTAGTATATGTTCTTTAACATGCACCTAAATGGTGAATTGATATTTATTATTCTTGTCAATCTTGTCATCAGTCCAAACACATGAGTTTATAATGTATTATTTTTATCTATATTGATAATAATACTCAATCAGAAATAATATAAGAATTTTATGTAATTTATATTACTATTATAGACTTTGTTATGGTTATTCATATTATGAAAATATGAAGACATTCATAATAATGAAATTATCTTTAATTACAAATATTAAATATGTTTCATGCAATAATCTCTTTCTTAGTCTTATGGTGATGCACCAACATTTGCATGAAGGATAACTTTTAGTTTGTGAAGAATATTGAAAGGGATCATTAATCCATATGATTAATGATCCCAAGCATATCTTATAATCTATATGATTTAGTTTGCAACTCCTTGTTAAATATTTTCACAATTGAGCTTGAGAAAAATAGGTGGTAAAGTTCAGTTTGTTGCATCTTATAATCTTAAATACTAGTAAAAAAAATAGGGATTCCAAGGAAGAAGACATAAGAAACCTCCAGACCAACTATCAAGCCCATCTTGAATGATAAGAATATGCATATTACAAGGAGACTAAAAATATTCTAGCAGTGATGTTGTCTACTCTCTCATCTCACTAAGAATATTATTTGATAAATCTTAGGAGAATATATATATAGGAATTATCTATTGAATAGATTTTATTTTGAAAGAAATTATGCAAGGTGTCTTATTAACAAATGAGTCTTATTGCAAACTAATTCAGCAAGACATATGAAGATTACATTTACGTGACCAATGTTGTTTATAGAACCTTTAACCATCCATTTTTTTACCTTTTAAATTGATATTTGTGTTATTTACAAATTAAGATATCAATTTAAAATCAATAAAATATTACATATATGTGTACATTTTGATACCTATGCATGTCAGTGGACACCTTTTAGCTTATGAAATGCTTCTAAAACTTTCCAAATGTTTGTGCTTTGTACTTATAGCCACATGGTTAGAAGAGATATAGAAGTCTTTATGAAAGATTTAACCATACATAGAGATGGGTAAAAGGATTGCTTATATTACTTGGAGAAAGTGTGTAAGAAGTATATTGAGATTAATGTGGTTTTGTATTAGGAGAAGTAAACTTCATGATAAAATAATATTTAGTTCTCAATCATGTTATATGGAAGAACAAAATGTAAATAGGCAAGTATAATGTGGACCTTATAGATAAATTACCACGATAAACCAATATGTAATATGATATTTTTTTTTTTAATTTTTGATGACCCCTATATAAATATTTGTTAAATATTATAATTTTTCATGGGATTTGTGTAATACATGTTATCTCAGCCATGTTAATCTATGATGACCACTATACACGTCAAAGATTTAAAACATCAAAATTCCCACATGAGTTTTCATGATAATTAAGTCAACATTTTTCAATATTTTTTAAATATTGTTTATCCAAGGTGGAATACATGAGAACTAAAATGCTACTTGAATAAAAAAATAATAGCTCTAGAACTTTAGTGGGATTTGTGGCAATAACATCATTATGATTGTTTCATTAACCGTGGTCAAAAATAATATATAAACCTAAACTATTCCCATATGGTAATTCATGCAAGATCAATGATTAGCTAAACTCTTTGTGTATGATTTAAAGAAAATGAAACATAATAGAAATTGATTGGTAAGAACAAAGTATAAAAATGATGAACAAATTGATAGAAATTTGTAAGTGTTTTAATTTGATAGACAAAATTTCTAAAGACAATTAGGGTTAGAAATTATGACTTTCCAATTTGACTAGAGATCCTAAAATTGATAAGTAACTTCTTGTTGGCTCTGCCCGAGTTGGCTAAATCAGTTTTATTTGTTTTATTTGTTGTATTTGTTTTATTTTTTTTTAAATCATGGAGCATAGTAGATCAAGTTAATGAGATAAAATCCTATGTTCTATTTTTTTTAATGAAGATTTATGTTTTGGGGTACCAAACAAAAAATATTTGATTTTTGTTGCACCGAACTTTTCATAATTTAAAAAATGTTTCGCTAAATTTTAAAATAATTAAGTTTTAGTATACTAAAATTCATCAACCTGATTTTTCTCTCTGAAATTAGAAAAAAAATAAATTTAATTAATTTGAAAAATCTTATTGGATATCTAGAAACTGATTAATTCTATAGTAAGAGTAAGGTGACATCCAAACCCAAGTCGATTTATAAAAGTCATACTAAATCACTCGTCCATAAGGTTTTAATTACGTATAAGCAAATCGATATATATATATATATATATATATATATATATATATATATATATATATATATATATATATATTTATTTATTTATTTATTTATACAGAACTATATACAAATATATATATATATATATATATATATATAATTATATCTGTGTGTGTGTGTGTGTTTGTGTGTTTGTGTGAATGTTTATATGTATATATAAAGACATAAACATATATATATAACACACACACACACACACACATATATATTGATATATAATTATATATTAATATATTTATATAGTTATGTATAATGATATATATATATATATATACACATTTATGTATGTATGTATATATATATATATATACATATATATATATACGCATATGTTTATATAGGTATCTACTTATATTTATATTTCCATTTATATTTGTATCTATATATAAATATTTTGATTTGCATCATAATATTTTGTGACTGAGTGGTCTAGGATGGTTTTTACAACTGATGGACAATGTTTCGAATCCCAAGTTGTCTTTTTTATAGAATTAATTAGTTTAGTTTCCATTAATATTTTTCAAATTAAATTAAATTTTATTTTGTTAAGTTTTGGAGGGAAGAATTAGGTTGATGAATTTTAATGTAATAAAATTTAATTATTTTAGAATTTGTTATGCCTTCTTTAATTATGAAAAAGGTGCACCAAAATACAAATATTTTGTTTTTGGTACTCCAAAACATATATCTCCCTTTTTAAAATAAAAAAAATAAAAAAAGTATTATTTTAAAACTTTACAAAAAAGAGAAATTTTTCATTTTAGCAACGTTTCCTAGGGAGTGCTCCCATTTGATCCTTAATAAAAAGATCAAAACAAGATAGTGGAAAACTAGTATGTGTTGGTGCGTGAGACACTATGTGTATTTTTCTAGAAATAGGACTATGCATTAAATACCTAAGACCGACAAGTGATTGATAACTCTAAAGGGTGTATTTTCTAGTTTTGGCAAAAGATAAAATTGTGTAATGGTCGAAACACACTTTCTCTCTTCCTCACTTGAAACAGGATAGTATGTGTGGAACAATAGTCTATGTTTTTGTCATTTTTTTTTTGTTTTTGTTTGAGTTCCTAGAATATAACTCACAAAGATTCACTCTATGTGGTAAATATGTGCATTGATGTATGATTTATTTTGTATGCAATGGGTGTGCATATAATATATATAATCAAAACTTATTTATAATTTATATGTGTGTAGTGTAGATGCTACTAGTTTTACTTTTATTTGTACGTAGGAGTGTATGTCATAAGGATAGAGCTTAGACAACTTTGAGTATTTGAAGGCTATAAACAAAATCTCCTATTTTATCCAGAAGTAGCGATGTCATCACATGTTGTTGATTTTGAGGGATAAATTTGACTGACCAACCTTATCACCTAAAGAATAATACTGAAAATGATCTGAAGCATCCACCCCAAAATCTCAGATTTACATTTTTATACTAGATTTTTGAATTTCTAGGGTTTTAGTTTTTATGAAAATACATTTTGATCCAAAACATAATTCTGGGTCTTTTGTGCTTTATGTACTTCTTGTGCATGTGAAGAAGTCTCTAGCATATATCATTTCATTTGACATTGTTAATCTTTTCTTTTAAATTAAAATTTAGTTGGGTTGTTAATTTTATATTGAGGTTTTTATATTTTTCAAGATTTTTATATTGAAGTTTTTCTTCATTTTGGGGTTTTAATTTTATTTGCTTCCATTGTTTGATTAATTTTATTTGTTTCCATTGTTTGATTAATCTACTATCATACCCATTACTTTATGGTTTTGAATAAACCATGGTCCAAACATCCTACCTCGACACTTCCATAGGAACTCATCAATATACATACACTCATCTTAGCTTGCATAACTATGCATAATAGGTGATATCTATTGGTAAGTGATGGATCTAGAGATGAGCATACTTGATTGAGACCATAATTATAATCTTGAAAAAAATAAATGGACATTGTAATTATCATACATATTGCATCTTACTCATTCTTTTAAAGGAAACTACAATATCATAAATCTTTTCGATCGTAATATTTGAATTGTATTTTAAGTAGAAAAGTAAAAAAAAAAAATGATGCACGAATAAATGGAAGAAAAGAAAATATTTTATTATATTCTCCAATAAAAATTTGACAAAAGTCCTAAATAAGAGATTCATTTCTTAATTTATGGTACAAATATATTTCACATGCATTTGCATCTCATTTTCTAAAAAAGAGTAAAATGTTAAATAGAAATAAAACTCAAAACTCTCACATCCATAAGTGTCATAATATGTTTGTAAGGTGTTTCTAAATACCACAATATTCAGCATTGGCTTCTACTTGGTGTAGTCATAGTTTTAGAGTTTTCATAAGGTATTGATAAAACTCAATTGATAGATTTCACTTGTTCCTATGTTTCCCAAGTTTATAGAATCTTATGAAAAGTTTTCAAGCACTTGTAGATTTTAGTATGTCTCCTTTTATTCCATGCTCTTTTCATTCCTTGTATGGCAATTGTCCTTGCCACAATCCATTGATTTTTTTTAAAATTTAAAAATACATCAAAAATACTAAAAACATATACAAAAATAGAAATATTTTAATCAAACATTAACATGCCAATTGAATTAATTATGAATGATTAATACTCAAAAGTCACTAAGTAGGAGAAAATAAATAAATATGCATATTTAAGTAGTGATCATTGACTATTATGAAATTAGTCAAAAAGATAAAAGGTAAAAAGGACAAATTTAGATGTTTGTAATCCTTGCAAAAATGAGTTTTGTACGAAAATAATTTATTTAAAATAAAAAATAAAAAATATAATGTTAATTTGAAAAATATTATCAAACTAGTGCATCTGGAAACAACGTGACAATAGCCGTCATTTTGAACGGCAACCATTGTCACACTATTGAATTTTAAAAATCAGAGGCCGGCATTGTGAATACTGGCTATTGAATTTAAACAATTTTCAAATGTTGACATTGTGAACGATAGCTATTTAATTAAACTAATGACCATCATTCACAACACCGGCATTTGAATTTTAAAAATTTTCAAATGCCGGCATTGGGAATGATTAATATTTAATTAAACCAATGGTCATCATTCTCAATGATGGCTATTAAATTTTAAAAATTTTCATATACCTGCATTGGGAATGATGACTATTTAATTAAACCAATGGTCATCGTTCACAATGTCGACTATTGAATGATCTTTTTTCTCTTTTTTCTCTTCTCCATTTTCTCCTAACCCCCCGTGTTTCTTCAGCAAATTGTTCCACCAGAGCGTCCTCTCCACCAGACCTTGCAGCTGCAAAAAATTCAACATTTGCATAATATATTGAAATCTTCATCAGTATTCTAATCATCCACATCTCAAGTGCAAAAAATTGAATTATAAGATACATAGATTCTGTTGTGTCCAATTGAAAAAATTATAAAATAAATTAAAATCATATCTCAAACTAACACACATGCCTTGAGTTCTAATCATCCAACAAATACATAAGCTTGCTAAACTTCAAATCATATCTATGATGCAGAACTGATAATCTTCTCTCGGGTCCCTAAAAAAAAGTTGCATGTGTTTCCAGTCTTTTTTTATGCATAGTCTACAACAAGTGCTATTGCAATCTGATCCCATGTATGAACAATCTCTCCGAGAGATATTGATTGTGGGAGGCATCGTTGCGAGTGACTCAAACTTGATTTCACCTTGGTAATAAAATCTGTACCATTTTTTCTGTTTCAATCAAAACACACAAAACATCACATGCAACAAAAAATAGATAAGCATAATTATTAAAAATACTGGAAAAAGATAAATTTAACACATGCCCGACTTCAGCAGGAATTGTGTCCAAGATGATTGAAGAACATCGTAGATAAATGGAAGGAACAATCACTTTTAGAGGAATTGTGTCAATGTGGGGGTAGAGAAGGTTATATGCTAATGTGAGTGGGTATGGAAGGTGATGTGTAGGTGTGTGGGGGTATAAACATCTAGGGTGAGGGGTAAGAAGTAGGCATAGTCGGCTCATGTGTACCAAGACTGCTCTCACTGTTTGGACCATGACCTGACCTACCATTTCAAGTATGACCTTAGTGATCAACTCCCACTCTCCCTCTTCCTCTACCTTGAACATGCTACACATGTGATGATATTGATGACACCAGAGGTCTAATAAATGGCTCATGTGATGTCAAAGCCTCCTTGGTATACCTGGCGATACGATGGTCTTCACCGATCTGGTGTAAAATTTGATCTGGCAATATGATGTATGCTGCATAAAGCACCAGGGGTATCAACACAAGAGCGAATGGCTATGTCAGCCATAGCGGAAAATCAAGTGAACCAAAGAAAGAATTATAATTATATAATCTAATAATTAAAATTAGTTAAAATATCTTAGAAACACATAACTCTACCTTACCAAAAGATCCATACTACCGACTGTAGTATGGAACCTAATATCATTCCCATGAAGTCATGGTATCATAAATGGTGTGCAATATGACGATACCACAATTCATTTATGGATAATGAAAGTACATTAAACCCATCATATGGGGTCAAGTGATGATCTTAGCCGCTCGCTTCTACCATAATGCTATGTATGGTGCATGATACGTCACCCAATCATGCTGGTGTCATTCACGTGCATCCACTGCATGCAACTATTGCTAATAAGAGCAAGCTGAAGGTATCTTCTAATGCATCCCAAACTGGCATAGGACTCTCACTGGATGATTCCACTCAACAATCTTGAAATAGATGAGTAATGACATTGTCCACTAGATCTCTTGATCAGTTAAGTAGATATATGAGAGCTGATCAAGTAACTCTCCCACATATGGCTACCATGAGACCTACATGTGAACACTTAATATCAATAAATTTTAAAATAAATATGAATATAATTAATATAGAACCATATAATTTTACATAAACATCACCTGATCAAAAGTCTATGCATCTAGCTGAACTCGGTATAGGAGTACACCCGATGGGTTATGCACCCATGTCAAAGGTACTCTCCACCTACACTTGAGTGGAAAAGCTAGCTCTACCTCTAGCTTAGCTGAAGATTAAGCTGGTAATCCATCTTGGATAGCCTCATGTAGGTCACCATCCCCGAAATCGACTTTGGCATCATGTAAGGCATGAGCGAGTGGTGGTGCTATATCTGCAATTGCCCAAAATTGGGTCACCCAACGTGAAGTCTCTCTCAATACCATAGCTAAATACAAAATAATGAGAAAGTGGGTCAAATATTGAAAATTTTAAATTGCGTTAAAAAAATATGATAAATCATCCATACATAATAACACATATTACCAATTATTACATACCTATATGAGTGTAATACAATCGCTAATACCACAGCTATAATCCAAGCTAGCTCAGCATACCTTACGGTATGTGTGTGCTAATACTACACCACCCCAACTATATATCTTAGTATCTATCAAATCTTGCAATAGCAGGAGAAAGTACATGAGAACATGCACACCCTTCTTGTCTGGAAACAAGAAGGATCTGATCAGTGCTAAGATGAACACACACGTACTACACTCTAATGTGATCTCATCTGTATCAGGTGACGGGGTGAATAATTAGATACATAACCATTGCAAAGAGATAGTGGCTCCTCTGATAGCATCAGGGGGTGGGATGACACTGAGCAACTCCACGCACACCGCCACATCAAACACACATGTGCTAGCGACTACTGGGTCATGGTTACGAAGGCCAAAGAAGATGGCAACATCCGGTAAGGTAATCATCATCTTCCTTACTGGCACATGAAACGTGTGTGTTTTGGGCCGCCATCTCTCGACGAGTGAGGTGATAAGTGTCCAATCGATCGTAATATGGCCCAAATGGTATATATCATAAAATCTATCCCTAATCACGTATGGATGAATCCGAATATCCATCCTCCACATAGTCATGAAGGCTTTCATGTGTTGTCGAGGGCAGAGGATCTCCTGAAGCTGTAAGCAATAAAACAACCAAATTTAAAAGTAATTATGTATAAAATTAAATGTTAAAACTACTAATAGTAATTGCTAATAAACAAATTATGTATGCATACCTGCTCTATATCTACTATGTGTGATCGGTGTCTCTCTTGCAATACCAAGACAAATATATCCAATGGATCCATTTTATGAAACCTCCTAGCCAAGTCTATAAAATATAATAAATCTAGAATAATTATCAAATATGACTGTCAATATTAATCACAATGATAATTTACAATATACACGCACAATAAGAATATTTCATTCGATAGTATAAGTCTGATACAAAATAACAACAAAATATTCGAGGCCTTATTTATAAGAAATAAATACTAGTACATAAGTCTTATACAAAACAACAACAAAAGTGAGGCTTCATTTATAAACAAATAACTAAACTTGATTTTTATTCTTACAAGATCACCGATTGTGACCCTCTTGTTTGCACAACCCATATTTTATATTGGTTTTCCCCTCTCTAACATCTATTTCATTATGCAAATGGGTTGATTTAGGATGTCCACTAACTTGTCGTTTCTTTGACCCAGAAGCTATGATGATTGGACCATCATAAAGAGGCCACTCGTCTTCATTGAATATAGGATAAAATAAGCTTGCCCAAGTATTATAGTAGGACTGCATAGTGTGGTAGCCTTGAACAAAATACCAAAAATCAACACATCGATGCTAACATGCAGCTATGATATGACTACATGGAAATCCATATATTAGTGTCTTACCACATGTACATTTCTTATCATTTATTTTGAGGTGATGAATGCGACTACTCTTGGACCTTACATGGAATATATCCTATATGTGATCGTAAACAATAATTTTCATTGATCCAGCCTTAACCACATGACCTTGAATCTGAGTATCAACATATGGTGTGAACTGCTCATCAGATGTCAATCTATCAGCACCTTATTCCCTTCTTGCAACAAAGTAACTATTAAGGTGGGAAAATGTCAACTGAACTAATGTAGTGATTGGTAAGGTACGAGCCCCTTTGAGAACACTATTAAATACATATGATATTTTGGTTGTCATTATCACATATCAACGACCTCTATCATGTGAAAATACCCATAACATAAGAGAGAATGCCTCTAACCATTATCATGCTTCAAAATTAATTCTCCCAATTGTAGCCACATGTCTATTCATCTTCCGTATTGTTATCGCAATAGCTGCTCTGTAGACCAAATTCTTCAAGAGTTTATCTTTGAAGTGGGTCATAAAATTGCTTGCAAGATGACTCATGTAGATCCTATGATAGGCATATGGTGCATCCCAAAGAAGAAGAGGATCGCTCATAGATGCCATAATACCTAGATGTCTATCAGATATAACACAAGTCCTCATCCATTGAGTTACTCTATTTTTGATACATGCCAAGAACCTTCCCCAACTATCAATATTATCATCTTCTGTAATAACAAATGACAATGAGAATAACTAATTATTTCCGTCACATCTCATATCAATCAACAATGTCCCTTTATACTTTCCATACAAATATGTACCATCAATACTTAATACAGGATGATAATTTGCGAACCCTTCAAAAGATGGATTAAATGACCAGAACACACGCTGAAATGTCTCATTGTTTGATACACTATGAAGATGGTTTTCCAAATAATAATACATCCAGTATTGGCTTGTTCTATGGCCAAGAACAAACATGGGAGATCTATATATGATTGGGAAAAATCACCAAATGAGTTTCGAAATGTATTATGCTTCCCAACCAAGGCTTTTTTATATGAAATTTCATATCCTCATTTCTCTATCATGATTACTTGAATAGCAGAAAGTGACAATGTAAATTGTGCCTTAATTATTAATTCTATATGAGCAGTAACAAACTTTGAGTCCTATTGATGATGGTCTCGGTTCAAATACGGATTTACACAAGTATGTGGCTCTTTATATTTGTTGATCACAAATACGTTAGTATCTTTCACAACCATGACATGTAGCTTCCATTTACATTAATATTCTTTGACCTTCTTACATCTTAAAACCAATAATTTTTTTGAGGAGGAAACTACAACAAACTCATGGTGTGCTCTAATTGAGTAAATCTTTACAGCCTCTTGCAATTTGGATTTAGAATTAAAAACTTGCCCAACTACAAATTCACCACTTACATAACTAGTAGTTTCTTGCCCCCATGGAGTCCTACCACTTGAAATAGTAATATCTATATTTTCAACATGTTCAAAACAATGTGTTGGTAGTAGGTGAAACTGAATAGGAGTTGACTCATCAGGTTCCTCATTATTATCTACAATATTCGATACATCACAAGATAATGTATGTGCAGAGATAAATATCTCTCACTCATTCTCCATAACTTGATTTGTAGTCTGGAATGATGGAACATGTCCATCAACTTGAATATGTAAGTCATAATCATATTCAACATCATCTTCATCTGATTCATCATTAATTTCTTCATAAGCACAAGCATCATCATCTCCATATGCTTTAGTATCTCGTACTGGACCACTACTAGCTCACAACCATGGTCAATTTCTACAATATTCTCAATTTCTATAATACCAATAGATTGATTCACTTGCCGGTGTATTTGAACGACCTCAACAAACAATTCAATTTCTCAATGGTAGTTATGTTAACCATATTCAACATTAGGTACACAGAATTGTCATTCCATATTATAAGAGGTTGGAACCTATTTTCACTTTTTAGATGATACTTACACTTGAGAACTAAGTTGAACTTTTGTCTGTCAATAGGTGTGCTTTAAAATATGATATCACCCAATTGTTCAAACGTGTATTTAATCAGTATTTTCAAATGCACAATCAAAGTTTTGTTTCCATCATATTTTATATTATTATGAGTCCTCATTATATGTCTATTGTAATAACATATTACGGGAATAAAGAAAACAGACATAATTGACCTATTTCAAAAGAAGTAAAAAAAATTAAATAATATGAGAGATAATTATATTTAGTACCTTGTTAGAAATTAAATGGCACTAATCATGTAAGTAGGTGGAACTATGAATTTGGTTGGGAAGTGTTTATTTGCCTCCCAATTTACTTGTGTTGGATCATGAGTTATTTTTTAAGAATTTTGGGATAGACATGTTGCACTTATAGATTTTAAGTCTATTTATTTTTGATCATATGCTCATGTATGACTCTAGTTTGGATATATCAGGAATATAATTTTGTGCCAACATGAACTCTTAGATAGATTTATACATTTATTCTATTTTCTATGATCTCTAAATTAAGAGTGTCTATGTTGTTTTATTTAATAGAATTGTTATGCATAAATTATTTGGCATAAAGTGTAAGTATAACTATAAAAATTATATGCACACTAAAGAAATTATTAAGCAAAATTTCTAAAGAATAGACTCTTTTTCACCAAATTATTTTTAGAATGATATATAATTCTGCACAAATTGCTCAGCTAAATTTCTCCAATCTAACAAAATTACATGCTCAAATGGAATAAATGGGACAAAAAGAAAGTATTATAAATAACTATAAAGTATAGTATTCTTTATCTAAAATAATATAGACATATATAAGTATAAGAATGACCCAAATATTGGTGTGTATACATTATAATAAACATGTATAGTTAACTAGGATTGAAGATACAAATGGAAGTACTATATTTGTGGAGAAAATTTCTTCAGATATTAATTATAGTTTTTATCAAGTATCTCAAAAGGTAGAAATGTATTCAAATGCATTAGAGAAAACTCTATGTTTTAAGGATCACATAGGTTTTTTGAAAGATTTATTTGTATTCAATATGCATAGGAACCTACTTGGGATGTGTTTTATTTCTTTGACAAACATGAAAGATTTGTCTAGCTAGTTTATATATTATTTTTTATTATTAATAAAAATATTTTTTTTCCAATATTTTTGTAGTGTTGCATTTGGTCATAAGAAATATGTTATCAATGTCAATTTTAAATATTATATTTATCATAAACAATATTGAATCATGTTTTATAACTCTTGGGATCTATATAAAAAGTGAGTACAATATTGAAAATTTTATAATTAAAAAATTGATTATCATTTAAATTTTACGTTAAAGAAAATTTTGAATTATGAGTTTTTTTAATTAAAATACAAATATTTTTTTTTAAGTTTATATAGCCTTGATATATCTATGTATAAATTATGGAAAACATTTTGATAAAATTTATTTTTATTATAAGAGGACAATAAACATCCACCAAGGTGTTGCATACTTGATAAATAATTTTAGAATTTAATTAATAATGTTATACTAATTCAAGATTTAGGTTCAACATGTTTATGAGTTTTAGTCTATTTTTGTTCTGCAAAATATTATTAGTGATACAAAGAATTTTTAAAATATAATTTGATTATGTAATTGTATAAATAATGATTTATATTTGAATAACAATCACAAGAAATATTTATAACAATGGCAAGAAATAGAAAGAGGTTGGATGATATATTTTTGTTCAATAAAATATTATTAGCGATACAAAAAATTTTTTTACATGATATGGGAATAAAGATTAGCATCAAGTTTGGAAAATATTATAATATTGACAAAATGAATGTGATATTGATTATGTCAGTAATATTAGATCCTTGTTATATGTTAAAATATGTAAAATCCTAATTTAAACCTTAACGCCCCTAAATCTGATCGCAAGAAAATAAAACATATAACAAACCTCAGAATGAAAGCTATTGAATGCATGTGCAATGCAGCCTTGCCGTTGTCGAGTGGCTTGGTGGAGAAGGGTCGTGGGGTATGGTGGAGAGGAGGAGGCTACTGATGGAATAAATGGTTGAAAACATCGAGGGGGTTAGGTAAAAATGGAGAAGAAAATTGAGGGAAGGGAGAAGAATATCTATCAGGAATAAATCATTCGATAGCCAGTGTTGTGAACGACGGCCATTGGTTTAATTAAATAGTCGTCGTTCTCAAAGCCGGCATTTGAAAATTTTTAAAATTCAAATGCCATCGTTGTGAATGACGTCCATTGGTTTAATTAAATAGTCGTCATTCCCAATACTGACATTTGAAAATTTTTAAAATTCAATAACTGGCATTCACAATGCCTACCTCTAATTTTTTAAATTCAATAGCATGACAATGACCTCCGTTCACGATGACGGTCATTGCCACTCTATTTCCATACACACTAGTTTAGTAATATTTTTTCAAACTAGTATTATATTTTAGATTTTTTATTTAAAATGTATTATTTTGGTACAAAACTCTGCAAAAATCATCTACAAATCATTGTTTCAACCTTTTTTTCATAAGCTAATTATTCATAAAACAAACTTCTAATATTCATCATGTTATGAATAGAGAGTTACATGTCTCGTATAATACTTTTTGTCAAGTTTTACTATGGGTAATTAGAAAATCACCAATTCTCTCCTTTATTATAGTTATCTTTAACTTTTTAACTAATAAAATTTCACATACAAAAGAATTCTAGAGTTTTGAATGGAACAAATCTATTTAAAATAAAAAGTCTAAAATTGAGACCGGTTTTCAAAAATATGCCCAAACTAGTACGTTTGAAAACAACGTAGCAAAGTTGTCATAGAGAACGATGGCCATTACTGTTAATTTTTTAAAATTATAGGCCGGTATTGTGAATGTCAGCTATTGAAAACATTGTAGGGATATTATTACGACCCTCACCCCACGCCCCTCACCCATCGCCCCACGCCCCTACCCCTCGCCCATGTCCCTCTCCCCTCGCTCCTTCGTGGAGCTCCATGTAGCTCCACGAAGAGCTCTTTGGAGCTCAACGTGGAGAGCTCCATATGGAGCTCCAGTGAGCTCCTCCGTGGAGCTCCAGCCAGCTCCTCCGTGGAGTTCCAGCGAGCTCCTCCGGGGAGCTCCAGCGAGCTCCTCCGTGGAGCTTAGAGGTGTTAAACGGGCCGGCCTGGCACGACACGACCCGTTTTTTACGAGCACGATCGTGCTACCGTGTCGTGCCGGGCACGGCACGGCCCGTAGGCACGGCAAGGCCGTGCCGGGCCCGCTCGGGCACTCCTTGGCCATACAGGCCAGGTGGCAGGGCCGGGCAGGCGGGAGCCGGGTCGCGGGACCGGGGTCTGGGAGGCCGCACGGACTGACGGAGAGGCAGATTAAATTTTTTTTTATATTGTAAATTTTATTGATTAAGGTTAAGTATAGAGTATTAATTATTAAATATAATTTTTTAAAAAAATATTAAAAATTAAAATAAAATAAAACATATATTAGAAAATAATTTTTTTATCAAATTCAAATTAGTTTAGCTTTTTTTATATTTATAATTTATTAATTATATATTAAAGTTATTAATTTTTAAAATAAAATTTAAATTGTAAAAAAAATAAATCAATACATTATGTTAGTAAAAATTAAAATTTAAAAAAAATTAAACTACACAAATGAAAAATTACCAATCATGCTTTTGAAACCAATGGTCCGAACAAAACAAGTATAACTTTCAACACAACGTATGGTACAAACAAAGCGTATAAATACAATGAATAAAAAAACATCGAAAAAAAAGAGCAAATCAGCATCAATCATCAAGCGGCATATCATGAGAATCATCAGCCGCAACATTAAGATCAGTATCATATGGATCATCATCATCGGCAATCAGCTCATCTGCCATCATAGTGGATGTGGATGCGACTGTAGTGTCCGTCACAGTCCCAGCTTCAGCACGATCACGGATGCTAAACCTCGATTCCTCCCAATCCTTCAAACATGCCAAGGCCTCAACCATATATGGACGTAATCTCGATCTCCTATCCGAAATCATGTTCACTGCAACAGAAAAAGCAGACTCCGATGCTACGCTCGACATCGGAGGAGTCAGTATATCCCGTGCCATCCTAGATAGCACGGGATAGGTGGACTCATATGATTTCCACCACTGTAATAAATCAAGATTCTTATTATCAGAATGTGATAGGATTGAGCAGTAATCAGTATCTAAGTACCGAGACAGCTCACTCCTATGTGATGGTCCACCCCTACGTTTCCCCCTAGCTAGGTTAATGGAATAATCATCATCTCCGAACAAGGTATCAGTGTCCGTAATCACAGTCTCACCACCACCACCACCATGCCTAGTATCGTAGTATGTGAACATGTCTGTCAATTTCTCGTAAATGAACCCTTCAGGTGGCTCTTCCAGGTTCATGCACGAGGAAATGAAAGTCAGGGTGTTTTCTACCCCTTCCACCTTAGCCCTAGGGTCCATGCATGCAGCGAGACAATAAAGAGATGGAATGGTGGACCAGTACTTCAAGTACTTGGTCTCCATCTCTGCAACCATATGGCTAAGCGTCGGGTCAGCTCGATACTTCCTAAACATGCTACTAATGTTGCATATGCACCAGAGTGCAATGCAAGTGGTGGGCGTATAAACTGACGAACACATGTTTGTCGTGTCATAATATATCTTCAAGAATTTCATAAATGAAATTCCTGAAGCCCAGTCAGTATCGTCAATAATAAGTTCGCCACTCTTACTATTGACGTAGTCGGATATCACGTGTTCGTATCCAACACATTATTCCAACATCAGGTACGTGTAATTCCAACGATGTCTCACATCCGATTGGAATTTCTTCTTCTTAAGATTCGCAGACAAACAGAGACTACCAAACTCTTGTTGTCTGCGAGGAGTGCGAATATACTTGAGTGCATTGCGTATATTTTCCAACGCGGGGGAACACACCTTCATACCCGCTTGAACTATCAGGTTAATCACATGACACATGCATCTGACATGAAAGATCTCTCCTAATGGTGCGTCTCTAATATTCCTAACAAACATATTGATCGCTACTCCATTATTAGAAGCATTATCGAAGGTGACACTAAAAATTTTATTTTGAATTTTATATTCCCTAAATATTTTCATCATACACTCAAAAATGACCGTGCCATCATGAGGATGAAGAATCTCAGTGAATCCTAATATTTTTTTTATTGATTATCCAGTTAGAATCTACATAGTGACTCGTGAGACATGCATAAGAAGAATCATCGTGACATGTCCATATATCGGACGTCACGGACACCACTCCACTATATGCCATAAATTCCTTAATTAATTTTTGTTTTTCTAACTTATATATCTTTAGTATGTCACTCCTAGATGTGGACTTAGGAATCCTACGATAGGAAGGCTGAAAATAAGTCTGCATGATGCGCACTACCCTCGGATCTTCCGAAAATCTGATCGGAAGACCCATCAATGTGATGAGCCTGGCCATACCGTCCCTACCCAACTCCCTGGAGTATACTAAGGGAGTAAACATTGAGACTGAACTCGATCCAGTCTCAAAAAATGTAGTGCCAAGTTGGGTTTGCCTAGGATCTAAGGGTCCATGTTTTTTGGTGCATAATTCGGCATGCCTCTTAAGGTGCCCAGTCCCACATGTACTCTTGCATGTTAAAAGTCTCATACAATATTTGCACTGTGCCATTTCAAGTTCCTCACCCCTAACATTTACTTGTGTTATAATTTTAAAATGAGTCCAAACTACAGAAGTCCTCCTAGTTTTTTGTTTTTTAGAACTTTGGGTAGAGACGACTGGAGAAACCAAATTTTCAGCAGCCACAGACGTCTGTGTAACACTAACATTTTCATTTTCCAAATTTAAATACGTGTCAGGTGTATTTGTCATTTTTTATGTTTTTTTTCCCTATGTTTTTCTAAAGAGAGAAGCTTTAGAGAGAGAAAGTAAATAAAAACGTAAAATAAATTACCCGGTAAAAGCAATGAGGTCAGTCACGTGCAAGGTGCACCGCAGGAAGATCTGATGTTCAAAACTCAAGTAGAGTTTCACGAAAATCCAAGCCGAAATCAAAATCTCGAGGCCCGAGAGAGAGATGTACGATTTATGTGAGAGAGAGAAAGTTTTGAGAGGAGATATGTTTTTGAAAAACATAAATGTTATAGGGAGGGGGGGTAGAATTTATAGGATAAAGAAATTAATTTTTTATAAAAAAAGAAATTTTTTTATTAATTTTTTGAATTTTTAATATTATTTTAAGGGGCAGAATCACGAGGACCGTTGGATTCTGCCCCCTAGCCGTTGGAGGCGAATCCAACGGCTGAAATTCATTAAAGTTTGAATTTTTTTTTGGCCGTTGGGATTGATCGGGTCTAAGCCCGTCGGGGCTCGGTAGTCGGGACCACGGGTCGGGTCCTATCAGACCCGACCAGCGGTCTTTTTACCGGGGGGGGGGGGGGGGGGGGGGGGTGGTGCAGGGGATGGGTCACGACTCACGCGGCACGCCCACGCCCCACGCGTGCCCACGTGAACTGGCACGGGACGAACCCGTGCCTGCGTGCCGTGCCACGGCACGGGTAGATTCTAACCCGGGCACGATTTAAAATCGTGCCGGGCCAGCCCAGGCACGGCCGAACCGTGCCGTGCCTCGTGCCGGGCCGGGCCGGCACGGCACGACACGTTTGACACCTCTAAGCGAACTCCTCCGTGGAGCTCCAGCGAGCTCCTCCGTGGAGCTCCATCGAGCATTAGCGAACTCAAAGTGGAGTAGATGTGGATCTCGATGGAGCTTCACGAATTCCACAAAGGAGCTCGCCACGATCTCCACTTCGAGCTTGACGGAGCTCCTCGAGCTTCCCGTCAAGCTCCAGCGATCTCCACTTCGATCTAGCTGGAGCACGACGGAGCTTCAGTGAGCTCCAAGTAAGGAGCGAGGGATGAGGGGCGAGGGGCGAGTAACATAATGGGATCCCTGCAATGTTTTTAATAGTCAGCATTTACAATACCAGCCTATGATTTTAAAAAATTAATAGTGTGGTAATGACCATTATTTTCAACGATTGTTTTGTCACGTTGTTTCAAAACGCACTAATTTGTGCATATTTTTGAAACCTTATCTAAATTTTAGATTTTTTATTTTAAATAAATTAGTTCCAACACTCAGAATTCTAAGAATTAGGGGGCTAGACCTCATTTTCATTGGGAAAATAAAATACAAGGTGCATGATCAACAATGAATAATTAAAGTATTTAACTGTTGGGTCAACTCAAATTTGGTAGACAAGTGTTTTTTTTTATTGTTTGTTTTTTTTATTGTTTGTTTTTTTTTTTTGAAAGAATGAACTATGGTAGACTAGAAATGTGGGATAAAATATCATATTCTAATTTTTCAAAAAAAAAAAAATGATAAAATATAAAATGATGCTGAAACATTCACAAAAGTCGATGAATCATGATAGGAGAGTGCCCACATCCTATTTTACTAAATCCAAAAAAAAAAAAATGCATTTGCGTGTTGTGCATTTTTTTCAATCTATGCGAGTGTTTTTATACCACCATTTTATGGGTCACATAAGATCAAGTGAAAATATTTTTTGGTAGTTTTTTGCATATTCTCTCTTCCTTTTCTCTCATATGATTTTTAATTTAGGAACAATTGTGTTTATTCTTTCCTTTTTAAATAAGTATTTTTTTTGGGCAGATATTTTTATTTTTCTTTTGTGGCTCTCAATTTTGTTTATCTATCTCAACTATGTGTTAATTCATAAAATTTATTCATGAAATTAATTTTCATATTGCTTGCTATTTAATTATTAATATAAAAAATATATATATTCTATAAGTATGGTTTGTTTACTTAAATTGTTAGTGTATATTATCATTGATTTATAATTTGTACATTTTATGTGTACAAATTATAAAAGATTTATTTTAATTATGTAACTTGTATATTATATAGTTTTGTAGTGTGGAAGTCATTGTATAATATATATATATATATATATATATATTCTTTTGTTTGTGTGTAGAATTGCGTGTTGTGAGGAATTCAGGCTTGAATAATGCATGAACATTTAAAAAGTGATAGACATAATCTCATCTTTGATCCAACAATCAAGATACAACCACATTGTTGATCATAGCCATGAATCCAATCAATTAAATTTATCACTTAAAGAATAACATGAAAAGAGATCTTGATCATTCACCCTAAAACCATAGGTTTTTGTGTTTTTACTAAATTTTAAATTTCTAGGGTTTTATTTCCTAGAAAATATATCTTAGTCAAAAATATAATTTTAGGCTTTTTGATCTTTATGGATTTCATCATGTACTCGTGAAGAAGTCTTTAACATACATTATTTGATTTTTCATTGATGTATCTTAAATATTATTTTTCACTATATTGGATTTTTTCAAAATTGTTGGATTGTATTTTCCAACTTTTGGATTATTTTAATTTTTACTTTTGTTGTTTATATAGCCAAGAAAAGTTCCCTTTATTCTGTCGTTTTGAATAAATCATGATCTAAATATCTTATCCTAAACTATTACTATTAGATTGATGTTCTTGATACCACCCAAAAAATGATATCTAAACTTCTATGGAGGAAGACAGTTTTCATTTAGATTGAGATGTATTTAGTTTTTTCGTTATCATTATATTGATATCTAATTATTCTGATATCAATATAATATTTTTGGTTAAAATTTGGGACATTTTTATTCATTTTGATTTTTTGTGGCTCATTGTTCTTTGTTATCATAAAGAATTATTCTATGATAATAAAGTTAATTTAGATTATTATATTTGAAAAAATAGAATGTGTGGCTATATTGAATCCAATAATTCGGTGATCTAGTAAGGAAGAAAGCTAAACATAAAAAAATTAAGTGAAGTAAACTGAGAAAACCTACGCTATATTGTTACCTCCATAATTCATCAATGAATAAGTAATGATATTTATCAATATATTGATGATGAAATGAAGGTAGATAAGTTATTGGAGAAACAAGAGTATATGTTTGAAATAAATATATTTAGAAATAAAAAATGATTATTAGATATCATGCTAATCTAATGATACTTCTTTAATATTTGGTTAAATTTGTGTTTGATTGTCGGTTGAAAGATAAATCAGTATCAAAAATTCAAATTGCCTTGATTACCCCTTTGGATAAAAAATAATCATCATCCTTGGGCTATCACTATTAATAATTCTCCCATCATAGTTGTCACCTCAATATTTCACCATTAACAGTATATAATTGTCATTCTTTAGTATGACAAATCTAATCTTTTTAGACAATATAGCATCTATCCATAATGATTACTTTATAATTTAAATACATACTTCTATTCTCTAAACCATAATGTATTAAAGATTTGAGATTATGTAATAATAAATGCATTTTTATTTTAGTTTCATAAGTATTGTACTCATAATAATTAACATACATCTTTACATGAATATTACCAATTGAAATCATACATGAGGAATTGACTTACAAGGCTATCATCACCATATGAAAAACCTCTTCTTGCATGTAACATATGACTTAAATGTCACCATCCATCATGATCGACACATGACTCTAGACACTATGATAAAACTCAAATGTTAGAAGTTATAGTTAACTCACACATCGATTGAGGCTAATTCATCAAGTATATGCACAATATATAGTCTATATGTGTGTTTGTACTTTCTAATTTATATGCATCACATTTATAATGATTAAACATATCTCAATCTCAAGTTTTAGTAGATAGGTTTATTTCATGCATTAAAATTAGATGAGCTATTGTCACATAGGTGATATGTAAATTTTAATAAGTGTGTTCATTCTTTCATCTTTACAAGCACCACACTTTAAAATGGGATGAATAAAGATCCAAAATAAAAATTGATCATGCAAATTGTTGTTTAATGGATTATAACACTAAGGTTTTCTAAAATTTATTAGTTTTCTTTGTAATTTTTGTTGTCCAGCAAGTTTTGCAAATTAGTGACTAAATTACTTTATGATTTCTATTGTTATTAAATTTTAATTTGCCTTACCTTTTTCGTCACTTGCACCAAAATACCAATGTGTGGAAAACAATAGACTGCATACCACTATGCTATGATAATCGTGTTGTTCTAGACAAGATGTTTTAGGCAAAAAATATATTTTGACCTCACTTATACGAATAATTAAAAGAAAATTCTCACATCACAAGTGGTAATCGTAATATTTGGTTTCCTCAATCTTTTTTTTTATGTTTTGATTGTGTTTTTGGCTATCATTATTTTTTGAAGGCTAAATCCTCTGTATGTCAAATTACTCACACAATGTAGATGGAATAGTAGTGAAGGCTGATCTACAAACCTAAGAGTTTAATTTGAGCTATATCTTTAATAGTTACAAACATAAAGAAGAGGAACAACAAACTTAACATGATTTCTATGAAGGAAACATCAAATATGTATCATTATTTGAGAGACCACATGTATACTCCAAGGATTAGAACTCATTATATAGTGCCATCTACTAAGAAAATATTATTGCAACTATAAGTACCGTCACTTTCTCTACTAATTTGTATTCATCATATGGGGGATGAAAAATGATACTTTCATATATAGGACTTTGAAGAGATGTATCATACCTTCCTAGAAGGGAGAGCTTCAATTGATTTTAGATGGCTTTAATTAATTTTCATACTCTGAAGAAAAATGTAGAGATTTGGCTCAACTATTTAGGTCCACGAAGTGTATGCATGTGGGTTGATTTGGAAGTCCAATTTTTAAAGAACTTTCTTCCAACGCATCACACAATTGGGCTACAAAGGCGAATTAGAAATTTTAATGACTTTAAGAATGAGAAGTTTTATTCTTTCTTGGAATGATATATGAATGTTGTTAACTCTTGTGCATGTCACATGTTTGATTCACGACACCATTCCCACATCAGAAGTGCTATTTCTGATATATTCTCTACTCAAAATATTGTTTTTTGTTTTCTTTGTTTTTGATTGGATACAATTGACTTTCTTTATTTTCTTTTTTTTTGTAAGCTAATTCTTTTATATGTTCAATGACACATACATTGTATAGGGAATAATAGTGAAGGTTAATCTATTGACCTAATAATTTTATTTAGGGTATATCTTTCAAAGATAATAAAGAACAACAACAAAAGGAACGTAATTTCTATGAAGTAAACATTAATATGTATCATTATTTGAGACACCATGTGTATCCTCCAAAGATGAGCACTCTTGATATAGTGTCATATACTGAGCAAATATTTATGTAACCATATATTGTGTTCATCTAATATTTCATTTTCACTCTTATGGGGGAATGGAATATCATACTTGGATATATAGGACTTTGAAAAGACGTATCATAATTTCTTAGAAGGAAGAGCTTCAATTGAATTGTAGCTTAAATTATTTTCATTTACTCTTAATAATGAGGGAAAATTTTGGCTCAACTCTTTAGGGCCATTATGAAGTATATGTATATCTGATTTGCAATCTAACTATTTAAAAAATTTGGTTTAGCTCATTACGAGAGTGGGTTAAAAAGGAAAATCATAAATTTGGCATCCTTGAAAAATAACAAGTTGTATTCTTTCTTAAAAACAATTGTAGATGTTGTTAATTCTTGTCCATGTCACATGTTTTATGCATTACTTCTATTGAGCTATTTTTATAAAGAAATATCTCTATATTCAAAGAAATTGTTAGAGACTATGTGTGGTATAGATTGTGTGAGCAAGAATCCAATGTAAGCTTTTGATTTCCTAAATTATGTGGTTCTTACAATAAAAAATTTGATGAAAGAACAATGTTTCATTATTCCTAGAGATGTCAAATGTGTTGTGTAATGTTGGCACGACTTGTTTTTTCATGCCAATCTAGGCTACAATGCCATGCCTAATATGACTCTAAAAAAAGGTAGTTCAACATGACCTTTTGGCACGCATTTTTCTAAGGTCATGTTGTGTTGTGTCATGTCATGCTGGATCATTTCAAACTAGGTTGGACTGGCCAGACAAGCAAGTTTATTCTAGGCTAGCCTAGGTTTAATCCAAACAAACTTGATATGTTCCACAATAGCCTGGCTTTAGTCTAGGCTAGCCTAATATGTTCCAGGTTAGCATGGGTTAAGTCTAGGCTAGCCTAGGTCAGATTAGGTTAACATAGGTTTAGTTCAAGCAAGCTTGGGTTAGGTCCATCTAGCTTGATTCATTTTTGGTTAGTATGGCCAAGCTAGCTTAGTTCATTGTATTCCAACCTAGGTTTAGTTTAGGCTAGAATAATTTATTCTAGACAAGCCCGAGTCAGGACCAAGCTAGCCTGTTTGGCTATATGGGGCGAACTAGACACATTCAATCATGCAGGGCCACAACTTCCTTTCCAGGAACTCTATCCTTATATGACATGAACCATGACTTGGGCTGACAACCTAGCACAAGTCTAGTCCAAGCATGAATTTAAACTAGGCTATGTTGTTTCTATGCAAAATTTCTCAAAGATTTATACATGATAAATATGAGGTTAAATTTTAAATAATGAGTCAATTTTGATCAAGAAAATAAATATCATAATCAAATACAAAACTTTAATTAAATATAATGATCTAAGATACCCAACTATTTTGTTAAACATTAGGGTTGTTTTTTTTTTTTTTGAAAAAACTTTGCTAAACTTGGGAGAAAGTGTGGATCACCTTCTTTATTCAATGTATGTGCAACTCAGAATGGGAGAACATAATCATACATTTATTACTCACTAGATGATTAATTATTTGATTACATTTCTTAATAGTATATTTGAAGATATTCTAGGGTAAGTGGATATTTAGTACTATTCAATGAATTTTCTAGTATTAGATATGGAGCTATTTGTAAATATAAAGAACTATGTGCCTATTTTTCATGTGAAAATATTTATTACTATATCAAATGCACTCATTAATTTCCATAATGGTGTAATGAAGCCTAAATTTAGTAATATTATACTCAAGCTAAATATTTAAAATCAATGTGAGAAGCATTCTACTCAACAATGAAGGGGAAGCAACAAAGCATTTGTGTAATTGAGCATCTTATAGAAAGTCATTGTTCTGAAATGATATATAACAAGATTATGAGAGTATTAGGGATTTGAAAGTTGAAGTGGATGCAATCAAACAACTAGCATCCATTAAACATACCTCTCATGATAGAAAAAATATTTTTTTTCCATTCACTAATCACTAATATGGTACGACTATTTAAAAAAGAAAAGTAGGCAACTACAAAATTCACTCTCAAACACTAGAAGTTAGTTGAAATATATTTAATATGAAGATGAAGAAATATTTTTAATTCTAATATAATGTAAGCTCTCCATTCAACAAGAATACTCTTATCTTAATATGCTAAAAATATATAAATAAGATATTAGTTAGATAATTTCATACTTGATAGAAATTAATCCACAGATATAAACATATCATGTCTAATTGTAGGAATCCAGCATGACAAGCTTAAAGGAGGCTCAACTCTTATGTGCAAGAGATTAAAAGAGTCGAGTAGTAGAAATTAGTGAAACTATACATTATTTATCCTATTTCACGCATCATTTGAAAAAGGCCAACTCACGTTGTGCCAAGAAAATTTAGAATTAGACAATTTTAAAATAAACATGATAACATTATTCAAATTAGTTGACTATGGGTTGGGATATGCACTAATTATAAATTGAAGGATGCTGAATTAACAAAAAAACAATCTGAAAAGCAAAATTTTCTTATTGTTTACTTGTATAATTTATTTCTAATTTAATACTAAATTAATAACTCAAAAAGCTAATTTTATTTTATTTATGAGATATTTTAAATTAAATTTTATATTATAATAACTTTTTTATCAAATAAGATTACAAATAACTTAAGTTTGGAAATAAAAATTAAAATATATAATTATTTTATTTTAATTAATTTTTTATTTGTCTACTTTTCTTAATTATATTTATGTATTTATAATTATTTGTTGACAAATTTGTGAAATCATTATTTCCCAATATACCAAATTAACGTATTAGTAAAATAATACAATATATTACTAATGTATGATTTATTAAATAGTTTAAAAAAATATCACCTGCACCATTTTTATTAGTAAGTGAAAATCTATTTAATAAAAAATAGAAATATAGTTTATGATAGCTTAGAGAATTTCTAAGAGGCTCAATAAACTCCTCCCCTTGGCTATTTTAGATTATTTTTCCATAAAAATTTACTTTAAAAGACTATCTATTTTCTACAGCCCTCAATTGGCTATGGAAAATAGATAGTCAAATGAGGGATATAAGAAATAGCTATCCATGTGGCTAGTCTTTTAAAGTGATTTTTTAAGGAAAAACTATCTAATATAGCTAAGGGGAGAAGTTTATTGAACCCCTTGGAGATGCTCTTAGTTAAAATTAGTTTAAATGGATAGTTAAAATAGTTAATTTTATTGGAGTGATTTTAAAAAAGTGGCTAGCTAAAGTAAGTAAAATTTTAACAAAACATCATTATCTTTTTCAAAATTATTTATTTAAAATTTTACCAAAATTTTTTGTGCTATAAAAAAATATAATCTTTAATGAATCAAATATAATTGTTCTTTATCCATTTTACATAGGTTGTTTGTTGAAAATGTAGGCAATATTTGTATTTTACATTTCTTTTCATTCCTTTTCAATGAATTTCCATGTTTTCTTTAACAAATATGAATTCTAACAATGTGTTTTTTTTTTCACTTCTAACCAACTTGTCTTAACTGCATCACAACAAACAGCCTCACAAACTCAAAATACTACTATTTTGTCAGTCTTAGACTTGAGCGACAACCAGTGCCTTCATATTTGTCCAAATTTTCCAACTTTATTTCCTCTCTTCATGTGTAGTCTACAACGAACTCTACATTCAGCATCAGATCCCAACAAACTCATGTCAAGTTAATTTTTATTTAATCTTTATAATATATATATATATATACAATGTCTAGATATTCAAATAGCTCATAATAAGCTCGCAACCAGTTTCATCCTAGCAATTTAGTAATGTGGCAAAACTATTTCAATACCCATAATAGTTGGCATTGTGCAATGCTTAACCTTTGATTGGATGCCTAATGAGTGGTTGCATTCTAACTCTTCGTGCATGACAAGAGTTATATAGTTGCAAATATGTGTAACTCTTGGATGAACCCTATCATAGTCCCAAGGGTCAATGTACTCATGGAGACTTATTATGTTCCTTATTGCTGAAGCATAACCTCTCTCAAAGATAAGTACAAGTAGCTATTGATGTATATTTTTTGATTGACATTGCAATCAGCAAGTATGTGAGTAATAGTAATTTTTTTAAGTAGGTACCACTATTTGATGTACTAGTAGTGCGGCAACATCACCTATTAAAAGTGAGTTTGGAATATAAACTTTGGAGCCATCTAGAAAAACATTTGCATCCTTTAGGCCCATTATGATTCATTTCAAATGTTTGTGTGTATATGTATCTTAAAGAGCAATCAATAGTTAATTTCAGTTGAGTGAATCGTGCTAAATAATTGCATAAGGGTGTGCAACAAGTTAGATGTGAGAGACTGACATTGACTCAAACATAATGTCCACACAAATTTACTAGAGGGAATTATTATGCTGATAAATTAAAAGTAAAAAATATATAATAAACTCCAGAAAGGAAAATGGGATAGATTAGCATGTTTCATTAAAAGTTGAGGCATTCAGACAGAATTGAGTTTAAAAAGCTTATCAAATGTCAAATACTTAATAATAAAGGGTTGACTATTTCCCAAATAAGCCATATGAAAGATGAAACCAATTCAACATACAACTAATATTAAGCAATGTTTGAAGGCTTAACCCTTAATGATTTATTAATGGCCATTAATCGACACCCACCATGATTAGAGAGGTCCTATTTAAAACATTAAGAAAAGATGTTGACAAGAGCTAGAAAGTCTCATG
Organism: Sapria himalayana; assembly: GCA_029783825.1. NCBI lineage: Eukaryota > Viridiplantae > Streptophyta > Magnoliopsida > Malpighiales > Rafflesiaceae > Sapria > Sapria himalayana. Next base: position 7,644,063 of record JAREIK010002147.1, read on the forward strand.
TCATATAAACTCACTTCATGTTGGCCATGCATTACTAGTCTCAGTTAGAATCTATTGCAAATACATGATATAGAGGGAGGATTGCACATAAGATTAAGTCAGACTATGGCATGAAACATCATTTCTTCTATGTACGAGTAGGAAATTCTAGTAAGAAATAACTTTTCATCTATAAGGTCTAACTTGCATTGTACTCTAAGCATCCTAAACTACCAACTTGCAAGGCTATGTGCATATCTTATCGGTTGAGCACTACATACCATAACCGTAACAACAACCAATCACTAAGGCTGAAAGAAGTCCTTAATACCAAGTTCTAACATTAGGTCTAGTCTGAGGGTAGCTAAAACACATAAAATATATCTTGGTGGTATGAGTTCACTCAACTTCACCTACTTAAAAGAAGAAATGAGAGAAATTACTCTTTAAAGCAATAGCTAAGTGGAACCTTTTTCTAACATGGATAAATTGCTCTAGTAGGGGTTATGGTGTAATCAAAGTGTTTCCTCTTTGGAAAAGAGCTTGAAGAGGGGTCCCCCCTGCTCTTGTCTTGAAAGCAACCCCAAAGAGGTTGTTTTCAAGACTGACAACTGATGCTTATTGTTTCTTGTACTATACATGCATGTATTATGCCTCACCATCAAAGATGATAGAACCACACTTTATTTTTTTCCTTGAGTTGAGCCAAAGGAAATGAAATGAGATCAAACAGAGATGATGGCATCTTGATGAGAGTAAGGTTGAATGTTTTCATTAGTAGTAAATAATAGATCTCCTTGGATTTTTGAAAAGGATGTGAATTTTTCCATGTGATGATGCAACTTGATTCTAAATAGCCTCCGTTATTTTCATTAATAGTAAGTAATAGTCAATATTATGTTTGAATTTTTGATGAAAGTTAGATTAGTATCAAAATGCCTTTGTCTTTTTTGCATAAAAGATGTCCATCATCATTTGACTATTACTATCAATGATATTTCTCTCAGTTTTTATTTCAGTATTTCACCATCGAAGCCACATGGCTATTATTCTCTAGTATGACATGTCTATTTTTTTAGGCAATACATTAATGGTTCTTGATTATAATTGTAAATATACACTTCTACTCTCTGAACCCTAATATCTTAAAGAAACAAGATGGTATAATAAGAAATATTTTTCACTTTTAGATTCATAAATATTTTATTGGAGTTAGAGTGTTTAGCCTTTTTTTATTGAATAAAATATTAGTTTTTTTAAGAGTAAAGTAGATTACCTTTTTAGTTACAAGCCATAAGCTTAAAAACAGCTAGGCGAGCATGGAGTTAGAGAGGAGATGAGAAGAAGTCACTAATATGAATTGTTGTTATGGTCATGGTATGTAGTACTCAATCGATAGGAATGAGAAATTAGGAGGAACAAAGGAGCTGCACTAATAGAGAGAGCGATGTCTTGGTCTCTACTAATAGTCATAGATCCTTAATAGAACAGGCTACCTACTTTCAGTGAGAGGGAAATATTTACATAGCCATGCATGCTATGAGTTTGAAGATGCCTTTAGTACAATGCAGGCTAGACCTTAATAGATGAAAAGTTGTTTCTTATTCTTGAATTCCATGCTCATCAAAGCAGAAAAGATATTTCATGCCATGGTCTGAATAAGTCTAGTAATACCTGACTATTCATGGCATCCTCACTAGTTTTTCCTATTCTCAGAGCCCTTTGAGAAGAAGAGGAATGACAATGTACTTTTTTATTCTTTCTTTGGGATACTATATTATTGGATTAATTTTGTAACTCTAGGAGAGTGTCAAAACTTATTAATTAGCATAACCTACAAATATACATGTCACACAAGTTTTAAAATAGATATAAGTCTGGATATAAATCTCACATGGAATCTATGAGATGTTTGATTAACTAATAGTGAACTAAAAATTGCTCAAGTTTAGTAGATACTTTGGTCTTGTAGAAAATACTTTGACCCACATCCTTGTGCATGATGATACTTCTTTAATATTTAGTCAATATTATGTTTGATTTTTAGATGAAAGATAGATTAGTATCAAAATATATTTATTTCTTTTTTGCATAAAAAGTGGCCTTCATCTTTGGACTATTACTATCAATGATTTCCTCTCATATTTTTCAATTCAGTATTTTACCATCAAAACCACGACTATTATTCTTTAGTATGACACATTTATTTTTTTTAGGCAACACATTAACTCCTCTTGCATGTGGCTCATGAAGTTTGTTGTCATCATTTTTCATGGCCAACATATGACTCCATACTATGATAAAACTCCTATGTGAGATATTTTACTTAATTCTCACATCACTTAAGGCATGTTCAGAGTACATAAATAATAGGTTGGTTGTAAGTATGTTCGTACTTTCAACTTTGTAAGAACCACACTTATAATGATAAAATTTATCTTAATCTCAAAGTTTCACACATAGATATTTACCATGCATTAAGATTAGAATATTTATCACTTCTTATGAATCATACTACATGAGTGTATCCTATGACATACATGTCAACATCATCATGACCTACACATATAATTCTATGATATAGTGAAAAATCTAAATTTTAGTTGTGGTTAATACTCATATTTATCAACATCCAAACTATAACATTACCATAAATGTATATTTTATAAAATTGTGTATTCATCACCATAAGTATGTTAAACCAACCATAGACCTTATATTAGTTTAACATTGGGTAAGATTTTGTGAAAGAATTATGAGTGACATCTCATGTAATTATGGATTCTCAACAAAAGACTAAGTGATGATCTATGTTTTAAAACCTAAACACAATCAAATATTGATTGTGTTTACCTTGTATTTGCTCCTAATTGGGGTTTGGGATCTTACCACCTATGATCATTTTTGCTCTTTGTGTGAAATTTAATTTCTCTCATCTTCTTTCCTAAGAATTTTTTTTTGTGTTGGTTATATACCATGGGGATTCATGTGATGCTTTAAGCTAGATGTCACAATACTAGCTTGAGATTTTGACTTTCTAGTCTCATTAAATCAATGCTAGACTACCAAAGTCATGGCCACATTGAATAATGTGACTCAAGTAATGTTTCTTTAAAGTGGAATATTGTAGCATTGGGAATGTCACAACTAAGTTAAATTTTTTCTAGAACTCAAGGTTATGATACTGAGAATGACCATAGTTTGATTTTTTTTTTCGAGCTAAGTGTAGTGGCATTGAGAATAACCATGAATGATTTTTTTTATTTGGTAACAAAATTCCATGAAGTTGGGAATACTTGTTGCTGATTTATTTAATTTGTAATATAAAGTCATACCACTGAAAAGTATCATGATTTTGTTATTTTCTAGGCAAAGTACAAAATCGTGGTCTTGAAAATGCCATGAGTGGAGTATATGGTCTCTAAAATAAAATCTAGTAGAAAAAAGTAATTTTGTTACTCAAAATATTATATATTTTAGCTTTGTATTGGATGAGTCACATCATTATAAATTATTGTGACTAATTATACCAGTTAGATATGACTTCCATGATGTAAAAATATTTCATGAGCATTACGTCTTTTAGAAATAGTACTACTATGACTCAGAAAATATCATGGTCATAAAAATTGTATTTCATAATAAAAGGATTAAGATAACTTGGTGGCAGAGTCATGATATATAAAGATTGTCACAATGTATTTCATAGAGTCATGGCCAGGAAAGAATGCCACAACTACTCGATAAAATCTAGAAGGTGTTGCTGCAAGTCATTACATATGAAATATAATGACTCTATTAATTCTCTTCTCCTAAGGTCTTTCCTACGACAAACCTATCAATTTTACCCAAAATAGTAATGATTTCACATATATACATCAAATTCCCTCAAAACAAGCCTTTAGTCAAATCTCTCCAATATATACTCAAATAAGCATAATCACAATAATATATGTGCATTAAATTACCCACAAAATTTGGTACATAGTCTATCAAATTAATTCTCATACTAAAAGTTTTTCTCATCCAATAGTAATGAATCATTCTCTATCTTTTAACCACATTACAAGCATAAATAAAACAAGAAGAAATATAACATCATCAAAGAAGACACATATACAATATCTCAATATGAAGAAGAATGGGTCATAAGGATTGACTATAAGGATACAAATCCTAAAATGAGAACTTAGCTCTGATGGACTAAAATGTGGAAATGAATGTATAAGGTCTCCATGAATTTTCTTTAATGCTTGCTACCCATTCAATTATTTGCACAATTACATTGCACAAAGAATCTTGCTATCTTTCAATGGTGTTCAATTAATCTTCAAACAAACCAAGTACATAGTCTATCAATGAATCTTGCTATCTTACATTGCACAAAGTATTTTTATCTTTATTTCTCACTATACTTTTTCAAATATTCAATCCTCTCTTTCTCTCCAAAGTGTAAGTTTTTGTCTATTATGTAAATTTTGTTCAAAATAATTTTTTGACTTATGACAGACTCATAGATCTTTCCAAATTATTCAATGCTTCATATAACTCTTATTACCACTTGTTTCATCATCTCTTCTGAGATATTCATAACATGGTCTTCAAATGTTTCTTAGACAGTAATAAATAATAGCTCTTCTTATTGAGATGTATCTAACACAATGCATCTCCTCTTTGTATTAGTTTTATCTTTCTTTTCTATTATTTTTATATCCTCTTCTCACTTGTTAGTCTTCTCTCCAATTCCACCACTATGAAACTCTACATTGATATTATCTCCATCTTGTAGTGCACTTCCCTATAGTTGGTTTCAATTTTATTACTTTTAGAATATCGAAGATTTCTCCCAAGTCACCTTCTTGCCTAGTTCAATAGTGCTCAAATATGTTTGATAGTAAATCATCATACTTTTCTTCATTTCTTTTTATCACTTCTATATCAGCTTTGGGAAGTGTGATACCTCTTGCATAACTTTTCTTGATTATTTCCATTCAAAAATGTTTTTTTTACTTTTTACCTCTTTCAAGCCCTCTTTTTATAACTTCCAATGTTAGGGGGGTATCCATGAGTACCATTTAATTATATTTTCATTTTTCATGACTCACTCTACTCTACATATCATAGTAATTAAAGAAGGGTGATTAATTTTGACCAAAGAATTTGCCAAATTGAAAGTTATGAATGACTTCTCAAGAATTCACCATTTTTCAAGACACATTTTAGAAGTCCTTTTCAAGTCTCAGTGGTAAATTTCTTATTTTCCTTGCCTTGACTTAGCGATTGGATTAGGTCTTTCACCTTGTTCTTAGCTTTGAAATCAACATCTCATTATCCACGTTTGCTTAGATCTTCAAAATTTAAGGCTATAAAAGATTTCATTGGAGTATAGAATAAAAATAATTAGAAGTGTAAGAAAAGTTAGGGTAAGGAATTTTAACAGTACTAGGGTTTGTCATAGCTAATGAAAAAATATCATGACTTTTCTTGTAGCCATGACTTTTCTTTTAAAATGAAAGTTAAACTTGGGTTTAAGTGTTGCAACTTCTGTTGACTTACAAGAATATCTTAGTTGGGTTTGAGTGCAATGAATTCTTTTGGGTGTCTATGAATATTGGTGTCTCAGAGTTTATGTATACATTAATAAAAACATAAATATATTTATTACATTACACATAACAAAAAGTAAATTCTCAAGTTACCTTCTAAGTAGTACTATATTTAGCATCTATAGCTAGATATTCATTGGATCTCTAATTTAGTCAATGATCTTGGTGTAGGAAAGCTTCTTCATATAGTTTTTCTTTTCTGCATGTCTTCTTGATTTCTTCCCCAGTTTCAAGTTATCCTTTAGAGTAGTTCTTCAGAGTATTCTTTCATGGATGTTATAAACTTTGGAAGAAGTTGTGATATCATTGCCTAATATCTTATTTGGTAAAACCACAACTTTTTATAAATTTTTGGAATTTGGAATTACTCTCTAGATTATATTTATTATAGCTTTGGAATAAGTCATGACTTTATCTTTAAGCGTTTGTTCCTCCATTTTCACGGCCTTATCTTCTATTGTGACTTTTTTCATTAATCTAACATCTAAAGTCAATATATTTAAAGGTCACAAGTATTTTTTTTATATCTACTTTATCTTCATATACCTTTGGAATTTCTATCTTTGTTGTTTATGCCTTGTTTTATTCTTCCAGGGAATCAACCATCAACTATGGAATTTTTTGTTTATACTTTTTTCATAATCTTATCAATCTTCTCAATAATTTCTCTATATTGTAGTATTTAGAACTTCATATTTTAAGCCTTTTTCTTTGCATTTTCATAGTAGTTTGACTTGGGTTCTTTAGAAGTTGAAATTTGAAGAATATTATGACTTCATAGTTGTCTTCTTCTTCATTGTCACTTCCTCTATTTTTTTTAATCTATAATTTATCTATTCTATCATGTTCTCTATCTTTTTTTGGGTAACAATCTTATATAAAATATTCTAATTTGAAGTCCATTTATGTCGCATTAAGCAGCATAGAAGAGTATATATTCTCCAATAATCATTTTCTATCATAGTCTAGATTTTATAGGCTTTTGTAAATGTTGAATTTCACTTATTCTCTGCCTACTCAAAATATGAATTCTTTTTTTTGATATCAAGTAATATCTATCCAATGACTAAATAGTCATCATAAGAACAATAGAGTGTCTTAGTCTTTCTTAATATTTAGCACAATAAAATCCACCATAAAAATAAAATTACAAAAATTCTATAATACATCTTCAAATATAATATTCGGAAACTTGATTGAACAATTAGACATTTTAAATGAGAGAACGATTGAAGTCATCTTACTAATGTTTAACCTTCAATTATTGACAATTCATCAAATTCACACTTAATTCTAAGTCATATAGTGCCTTCTAGAAAACATGCTCTCTAATATTATATGATATCATAAAATTTTTGGGATCCTTCAGCCTTCTCATGAGTTCATGCTAGTTGATAGTGTTATAGATTCCAATCATATCAACTATTCTATAAGGCTCCAACTTTTTCTTTCTATTCATTTTATTCTTCATAGTATTTGAGACAAGATTTTGGAAAATAGAACATTGACTTCCAACTTCAAAAAAATATTGGGAAATCTTTCAAATTACTTATCTATCTTTTACTTTTTAAAACAATGTGGAAAAAAAATATTAAGAGGAAAATGTTAAAAAAATTAGATAGTCTTTCTTTTGCACATAAATTTGATCATCATTTTGGGTAATCTGTATCTCCTCCACTTTCTCCACTTTTTTATTTTGTCATAGTTGGAGGCATGAGTTGGGTATTGAGTCATATGCATGTTGTGACATTGGAAAATATTATGAAATTTTATGTCATGACACTAGGTTGTTTCTTGAGTTTGGAAAAATTCATGACTTCTTAAGTCATAATTTTATTCCTATTTCAACTCTTTTTTTTGCTTTTGTTCATATGTGTTGCTCCTTTTAATTCTCTGCCACTTATAAGTGCAATGGATAGACACTTCTTTGGATTTGTCTCAACAATACTTGATAGTTCATTTATAATCTTCTCCTTCATCAATAGTGCTTGTAATCCAAGCTGATTCTCAATAATTTTTATTATTATATTCATGTATTCTAGCCTTATTTCAATCCATTTTAAGTTTTCTTGAAGAAATCATTTTTTTTATTTGTCTTTATAAGCAATTCAAGTATATTGTCTTTAATTGATGATATTTCTACTCCCTTTAAGTACTTTAGAGCTCGAGGCTCCTTAAAATTGATAACTCATTTAATTATTCCAAAAATTCTTTCAAAATTGACTCATGTTAAATTATACATTTATATGACTCTTATACGATAAGTTTTTATGATTTCTTATGTTCAAATAGTAGTTTGTGGGGGAGATATTTTTGGTTTGAAATATGTATCATTTATTCTACAAAATATTAGTCTCCTCCACCTAGTATATGAAGTCAAATTTTAATATTTCATGCTACTGTGAAATTAAATTTTTTTTCATAATTAGTCTTTTTCATTTTGGGATCCAAACATATTCAAACATATGTTCACCTTAGCTTTCATGGTGGTAAATCTATTCAACTCAAATACTCCAGCTTATTTCCTTCAAAATACTCTATAATTTGAAGTTTAGTACTTATTATATACTAGATCTTTAAATGGATAATGTACTTTCTCGGGTTACTTGTTCATAATAGAACCACCAAATTCAATGTCAATCATGCACCTACTCATGTAGTTATCTCATTTTTGAAAGCCTGAACTTAGAACCATAATTCAAATTTATGTTGTAGGCATCTCTTAAAAAACTCTTTGAATTGGTCCTAAGAATCATTTAACATCTCTTGCTCCTCTTGTTGAAATTGACTAATCTTTCTTCATAGTTCAAAATTAATTTGAGGTAGAAAGAACTTGGTCAAAAATACTTACACAAGTTTATCTATGCTAACTCTAATTTTTCTTCACCATGTTTCATAACTCCAAGGAAATTATGATGTGATTATTTTGATCTTCTAAAATTCTTCAACTGTATTGATATTTTTCCACTATAGGTATCAAACTTTGATTCAATTCATAATAATTTTATTGTATAGGTTGCATCCAAATTCTAGAGTAACTATTCATCATAATTGTATGCCAATAATTACCTAAGGTACAATGAGGATTCAGTTGTTAGACAATTTATTTTTCACCGCCTTAGTGGTTTGCACTACTTCCTAATCTTTCTATTTCCTCCAACTTAAACTAATTCCCTTGAAATTTATGTGTCAACTCTATAGTATAGAGATAACTTACAATGATTTTCATGACCAATTTTATAGATTCATGACCAAGAAATAATGTTGTAATTACTCAGTAAGATCGTTCAAGGTATACACCAAGTTATTACTTAAGAAAATTCATGACTTACCATCACTTCTTTTCATTCCAAGTATTTGTTCTATAAAGTCTACCAATTTCACCCAAAATAACTATGATTTTACTAACATTCATCGAATTCATTCAAAATAGATATTTATTAAAATTTCTCTCATAAATGCTCAAATAAGTATAATTAAAATAATACATATATGCTAAATCACCCAAAAAGTTTAGTGAGTGGAGTGTTGAACCATTAATCTTATTTGTATGCCCACCATTTTAGGAAAGTCGGCATTCTTAGTAGAATGAGCTTATAACATGAACGAACTATTTGCCTTGGGTTATTTGCTCCTTGGCTTACTAATGACCACTTTGAGAAAGATCTATTTGAAAATAGTTTAATACCACATCCAACTCAACAACTACTTCATTTTATTATTCACGTGCATAAGTCATTTCTTAAATATGCAACCACTTCCTAAACATTGTATTCAAATTCATGTGACATCACATTCTAAGAAAGAAGTTACTATATAAGTCTTTCTAAAGGAACTTGAAGCACTACTCTTATCCATGACTTCAGTAAAGAAGGTGTAAAGGGTGAATACTCGATACATGTAGTCATGTTAATCTAAATAGACATCTCTCATTGTTTTTTTTTTCGTTTTTTATGGTTATCTTCTGATTCTTTTATCACTTATCATCAGATAGAAATAGGAATAACTCCATTAACTCTCACTAGTCTCTCATCTCACTTTTTGGTAAAGTGGCCTGGTAGGATCATCTCTTTCCTCCTAGCTAGATTTGAGATCGGACTTGTTTCACACATGAGAAACTCTCCTTTAATAATTGGGTCTTCCTAGAAATGTGGAGTGGGCAACCTGCTATCAATGTTGTCCAATGCAACTATAATGAAAATGTCTCCAATGGAAGAAAAGAAATTGAATTCCCTAACTTAAGGCATGAGCACACTTCTGCTTATAGGAGGTCAATCCTATCAGCTTCGTTGCTTGGTATTTGTCTATGAAAGAGCCGATAGAAATAACAAAAGTTGTTAAAATGCCCCTTTTCCTCGATTGAAATACATTTGACCTAATCTATTATACTATCACCCACTTGTAGTTATCAAAGAAGTTTCGTTGCAAGGCCAATGTGAAAGCTTCTTTTTCATATTGATTTGAGCTCGAGTATTGAGATTGTGAGCCTACTTATCCACTTTGTTAGATTTTATCATATATGGTTTTGATTCACGATTGAAACCATGATAATAAGATTTGAAGATTTGAAATTTGCTATGCACTCGAATCCTTAAGTTTAGAGGCTAGTTCTACTAGATTAGGATACCCTTATTTCACATGCTTCTTCACTTATTATTTTTTCATTCACAAGTGGTAAGTGTTTTCCCCGATGAGATGACTCTTGCTTGAATAGATAAGTGGACTAATAGACCAAAAGCTTAATCAATCTGAATTGAAATTTGGAGCAATTTGAATAGGAAGTGTTCTATTTCAAATCAATCAACTAGAAAAATAAAAGAAATAAATCAAAGCTTGTAATTTCAGAACAGAAAAAATGGGGTAGTACCAATAGGTCGGGCATTACATACAAATTGCCAACATGGCAACACATCTTATAGGCATAGGCCTTGATTCCTACTAATGCAATGTAAAATAGATTATATAGAGATTACAAACTATAGGAATGACCAAGTGGCCAATTTTATTGAATGTTGATACCCCTTCTACCTTAGCCTATGTAAGGAATGTAAAATAACCTACATGAATTAAAAAAGAGGACACCTATAAAACATTTTTGTTTGACTTATAATCTTAGTTTTCCTTAGCTATTAAATGACCGAGGGAGGCATGGGAGCACAATATATAAGGGATTGATTTTCATAGGATTAATTGTAGTCAATATTCTATATTATGTTGCATGACCCATAACTTTGATAGTGAGAAAAGTTTTTCCTTGACTGTGAGCATCCTCCAAGTCTCTTTCTTTCTAAAATCTCGTCGTCATAAATGATAGAATAACTATAGCTACCCTCACTCCATACCTTAAGAAGGATAGATGACTTTAGATATATGTCTTATTGCTTATTTAGGATATGATGCAATAGTTAGTCTTCTAGTGAAAATTTCACAAACAAGTGGAATACTTGAAAGTGAGTATATAGGAATGAACAACAAGAAATAATGCAAGTTAGCTTTTTTGAGTTGGGTGTGAACGTAGTCGAGAGACTTGAATGATGAATCCATTCTGGTATAGTTAAGATAAAAAAAAGGTCATCCTAATGAGTCAAAAAGGAGTTAACTAGATTAGGATTAGCTAACCATGTAAAGATTCATGTCGAAGTAATAGCTCTAATGATCATTATATTAGATTTCATGATTCAACCAATATGATTATTCGAAGTGATAGTTAGACACAATTTTAGGATAAGGGTTGGAAAGTAGGTGATAAGAATACCCTACTAATAGAATTCAGCAATGAAGCATTTGGGTTGATCAGATATGGAAAGGAATAGCAAAGCTTTATATAGAGTGAATACAGAAAACTATAAAGTATATCTCATCGAATGCAGTAAGGATTTTCCAAGAAACCTTTCACATTCTAAATAATGCACTTAAAGTAAGAAGCTCTTTGATTGGATCTACAAGCTACTTGTCAAAAGTGCAAGAGTGAATGAGTGAGAAATATAGTTATAAATAGGATAAGTTGAAATAATAAATGACACCCAAGCTGATACAATCTAAAGCTTAGGTGTGAGTAATGAATTGAGCTATCTTATTAAAGTAAACACTATCAACAATACATCTTTTATCTTTTATCTTCTTGCCAACTTCTCTATGCTATTTTGATGTATACTGATAGATAGTTTCTATCCAAGACTTAACACTCCTCTTAGAGCATCTTCTTGCTAACATTTGATATGTTATTTCTACTTTTTGAATGAATGGAACTAGCTCACAAAAAAAGAGTAGGAATATCACTGACTAACAAAATGGGAAACCTAATCAAAATAAAATTTGGAAAGCCGATAATGGAATAAGAAAACTTAATTATAAAGACAACAAACATTTATTCTCTACCTTGATCTCTGCCTTTAACTTCATAGCTCTATCTTCAATTCCAATCAGATATATCTCATTGATAGTTACTAAGTACTAGCTAGTCATATTCCCTTATCATTTGTCCTAATTTTGGACACTTAGTCATTTAAAGCCTAGTCTCAATTAGTCTCCCAAGTAGAATGGAAATTTCTCTTTTTTGCAAGGAAGATGACTTTCACGCACTTCATAGTGCATGTTATTCCTTTATATACCATACAAAACTTGAAAATACTTAACTAAATTTGTGAGGAGTTGGATATAAAGTATAGAGCCTTTCTATGGGGTGAAAATGAGGATTTACAAAAAAAAATATATAAGGTATCATAAAATGACATATGTAAACTAAAAGGGTATGAGAGCCATGAAATTATGTAAAGCTAATAAGTCTAATAAGTTCGCTTTTGTGAAGTTGGTTGGAGGTATATCTTAATGATATAATAGAACTTGGGATAGAAAACTTAAATGGAAATATGGTATATATTAATTGGACGTTAACCTAGCAACACTAAGAGTTGGTCCTTCTCTTGTTTGAAAGGGCCTGTATGAAAGTTGGGGGAAATGTGCTAGTTGGATTCTTGATGATGGGAAGTCATTATGTTTCTAGACTGATAGGATGTTTATTGATAAACCATTTATAGAGTTAGAAATTTCTTTCATAGACTAATCTAAGCTCATTATAGATCAATACAAGGATGATTGATGATGAAGATGGCTCAAATTTGAGCACTCAATCTTAATGGAGATATTGATGCATATTTTTGCCATTAAGATCTTTGGTGATTGATGAGAATTTTATGATGTAGGCCAGTGGAATATTGGAATATTGCTCTAGTTAGATGAGGAAAGGGAAGAAAAAGGGTGGAAACGAGTTTGGAAAGTCAAAGTACCATAATGAATTATAGCTTTCCTTTGGCTAGCAACCAGTGATATATTCATGACCATTGGCATTAGTGTTAAGAAAGGGTTGACCAATGATAGAAGATGGGGAGGTTTCAAAAATAGTCTCTAATATGTAGTGTATGTGTTGTGAGACTATCCCTATGAAATGGCATTTTCGAAGGTTTTGATTCCTTTGAATAAATGGAATAATTTTTTTTTTCAAGAGAGGGTAAAGAATGTTCAACCAAGAATGTGATAAATAGGAAAATTGAGGGTAATCTTCTTCAATGGAATGCATTATTTTTTTTTGGGATGTTTATGGTTGTGGCATTGGTAAAATAAAAGTGTTTTTGAACTTAGAACGTATCTACCATTAACAAGGTCACATTTGTAGTGAACCAAGCTAGATAGGCAAAAGATATGGCATGGATTGTTATAGGTGATGCACCACACTATATGTTGTCAATGAGTAAACCAAGAGTGTATATTTTACCTATTTTCCTTGAATCTAAAGAAATATCTAATCTTGGTGGATATCATCCCAATATTGATGATTTACTATATATGACCCCTATGACCTAATTTAGTTAAGACTAGTTTAGTAAAGACAATATTACTTCAAATGTAAGCAAGTGTGGGGTCTTTGTTTTAGTTTGTATCAAACATGGCGGAAGCATATTAACCAATCTATATAGAACCGACACACATAAACCTAAAAAAAGTATGAGAAATTACCATTGGATTGTCTACCCTAAAACATAATGTTTTTCTACTTTGATTTATATGCTGGTAGTGAGTCAAATGCATAGATAGAAAGAACTAACCCAGCTAACCTACCTAGTTAATTATTTTGGATCACCAACTCATACCTATCTCGCATGTTACATAAACATTTGTAGCATGTTGGCATGAAGTTGATGATCCATTGGAAAAATAATTGGAGGACCTATAAATTTCATTTCACATCTCTGATTGTCAATTTTCTTTGTGCCAATCTCTTATATCTTTCATGATAGGGCAAAAGGGCTTGAAAGTAGGAGGACAAAGGGAAGGCACAAACTTGAAAGTTGCTTTTATTCCATCTCTTTTATCTTTGTGCCAATCTCTTGTTTTGAGCCTTTCTTTAATTTTTTTCCATATCTTTTATTTCATAATAGACCAAGGTAAAGCTGACAATTATGTTTGTATAGCAAAAATTTATCCTAGGCATTTGTTAAGCATGTCTCAAATCAACTTTTTTGGGTAATTTGGTATTGAATTATTGATATGTTTCCATGTATTTGAACTTTAATTGGAAAAAATTTACAAAATATATATTTTATTAAAATTTGATAAATATTAGTGAAATTAGACATATTTTGGATGAAATTAGTTCACTTGGTGGAGCAATAACTTGGATTAGATAAAAATAAATGAGGCATGATATTTTATATCTCAGGACTTTGCTACACCATCAATAATCCTATGAAATAGTTACATTATTTTTTTTAATTGTAACTCTATAAAACTCGTCATGACAATCTTTGTACATGATAACTATATTACCAATTTTTCATAATATTTTTACTATTCAACACTATCTGTATAGCCATGCTATTTTTTGGAATTATTAGTATACTATATCTAAAACATAATGATGTGTATGACCTTATTTTAATGTCCATACATTCAATTACCCAACTAGAACAATAAGTTGTGATATTTTCAATACTAAGACTTAATTGATACTGTGCTAACATACCGAATAAAATTCATCATAGTAATATTTTTTGTTGTGACTTTGTGCTCTATAGAGCATTGATCCAATCACACCATTTCTACCCACTACAATTTTATGCTCTAATGAAAAAATACCAAAGCCATGCTCGTTCAAAACATGACTTTATGCTCAAGAGGTAAATTTACATGTCATTAACATTCCTAACACCATGACTTTGTATTTTCGAGAGAATTTATCTTAAATGAAGCCATTCCAAGCTTATGATTTTGTGCTTCATAGAAGAGTTTCTTTAATAGTGGCAAACCTTGCTACCATAACTTTTATATTTCAAAAAAAAAGATTCAACGATATAATAAAGTTTCAATTCATGCTAGTACTGTGACTTACAAACCAAGAGCACACAAATTCTAGGTTGAAGGACTTCCAAGACCCAATTAGGAAAAAATTCAAGGTAAATGAGAGTAATAATTATTTGAGATATGGTTTTGAGACTTAGATCCCCACTAGGAATATCATTAAAAGCCATCAATTCCATGAGATGTCACTCAACTATCTTGCACAAATTATTCTCCAATGTTAAGCTAAATTATGATCTAACTTTGGAGTTATGCATATGTATTTTGATGATATATTATAATAATATTTATGTTTTAGAAACAGTATAGATAGGATGTTGATAATATGGATGCTATTTAGAACAAAATTAAGAATTTTTCTAATATCATAAGTTTATGCATGTCGACTATGGTTGATGTTAATAAATCAATCATGAGACACACTCACAAGGCAAAAAAATATCACTACCAAAGTATATGTTTTACAAAACAAGTGTTGTCGAGAAAAATAATACTATGACACAAACACTTTGTATGTTTGTCTTGTAATTAGTAAGTTGTGGAAAAAAAATTACAATGATTAATTATACAAATAGGATATTTGATTGTCATGATATAAAAATAATATCTTGACTATTATGTGTTTTAGAGATAGCATGACTTTAAATCCAAGAAAATATCGAAGACATGAATGTTGTATTGCATGGTAAAGAAAATATTAGACAACTTAGTTATAGTGTCATGAAATACAAAAATTAGTAAGACTAGTTTTGTAGTGTTATGACCAAGAAATGATGTCATAATTACCCAATAATATTTGGAAGGTATACTCAAGCTATGACAAAAAATAACATAACTATGTATCGCTTCTCTCCTCCCAAACCTTTGCTCCACTAAGTCTACAAAATATCACCCAAAATAGCTCCGACTTTACTAATATTTATAAAATTTTTTCAAAATAGATATTCAGTAAAATCTTTCTAATAAATACTCAAATAGGTATAATCATAATAATAAATATATCTTCAATCACCGAAAAAATTAGGTATATGGAGTATCAAACACATAACAAGAATTCTTTTTGTAAAAAAACATGACATCATTCAATATGCTCATGTCATGGGTTCAAAACTCTTTGACGCATGACCATGATACTATCAATCATGCTTATGGACCAAGGCCAAATTTGGCCCAGGAAAACTTGCACATCAGGGCATGTTGTGTCGCATCCACAAATAACATGCATGCCTCCCCTCTAGGCCTAGAATTGTTGGTACTATTTATACTGCTCAGGTCATATAGGATTTAACTTGATTCTTCTAGATATAAGATAATAATAAGAAAGGTTATAATAAATAGGTACTAGACCAAACATCACATATATTATTAGTATAATTAGTTATTTTATAAGTTTTCATCGATAGATTTATATAGATGTTATTTTTTAGATTCTTAGATATATGAAGAGAGCTCCAAGACATGAGAATCCTTTTAGAGACCATGAACATAGCCAGGTAAAATAACATTGAAGGCAATGATATTTCAGATGTGTCATTTCTAGCTCCCACTTATGTTACGCCCCTCAAGTCATTTCACAAAGTCAACTAAAGTCAAGCTCAATAGGATCTTCTTTCCCTGTTGATTCTGCCAAGCCCATTTCTGTGACTGTGGTTTTACTGGATAGTAGACATGGACAGTGGGAATCACGTTAATCCATTCATGTGCATCACTAATTAGATGATGAGACATTTGACTACCTTAAGAGAGTCATAGTTATTCACTGCGTTCACTTGTGCTTAGTTGAATTTCTTCACTTTGACATTCAGAGCACTAGGCAGAAATCACATTGCGGAGCATCCACAAGGACCATCACAATGCTTTGTTTTAATTAAACAATCAGATTCTCCTTGTCTAGTACCAGTCTTGAGATGACCGCTCCATGCCAGAGGCAAACCCCTCACGAGAATAATCACAACCCATCCCCTTAGCCAGCATACAACAACCAGCTCTTGCCGCACCAATGACTCAAGCAATTTATTGACAACTAGTAGGTTCAGAGCTGGGACCCTCAAGCCTAGCCCTTAGAGCCAATCCTTTTCATGTGGTTACAAATTCATTTTTTCGACTTCACTTGCCCACATTACTCCATCAACCAAAGGCTTTTAACCTTGGAGACCTGATGTGGTTATGAGTATGACTGAGAGTCAAAAGAACAATTTCATCTAGATTTTCATGGACTGGCAAGGGCTCACCGAACACCACCAAAAGTGCAGAGCTCTTCCAGCCCCAACACCCTACATCCAAACAAATTGTTTCTAGGGCACATAGGCTATTAAATAAAGAAGATAACTTTCCCCGAGGGCCCCACAGGTATGTCCAAACTACTTGGCATTGCAGCCCACCTCTACATCCTCATTAAAAAATATTAATCTGATTCCCTTTCGAGGCCGACGTGATAACACATTCTCAAATATGTTCTCCCATCTCTTAGGATTGACTAACCCATGTGCGAATGTCGTTCACATGGAACATTTCCCCACTTCAGCCTTCAAAATTCTCATTTGAATATTTGCTACTACCACCAAGATCTACACCAACAGCCACTACACCTAGGCTCGTGCCTAAGATTTACCAATGACTACTATGCCCTCCTACTTATTGGAATGTTAGAGCTGCTCCAATGGCTAGGTATCGACGATGTGCTTCAGTGCCTAAAATTTTTAAGGCTAGTTGATTTGGCACGTGAGTTGTTACACACTCCTTAGCATATTTTGATATTCATGACCACCATCCTACTATCTTAATCATCTAACACCCTTCATGGGTTCTAGATTAGCACACATTTGGGTGACATAACCTAGCTTCTGATTCATCCAGCATCGCCAATTTTACTTACCAAAAATGGCCCACTTAGGGTTCTGATTCAAAGGCCCGATTCGACAAAGTAGCCGAGCCATCCAACCTATTTAAAATTTGAGAATAGGTCGAGTACATTGCACCCCCAATGCCTCTAATAATTAAATTTACTTGATTAAACTCAATTCGAACTCCAACTATCCTAAGAGAAACTTTGGAGGAAACCAGCTACTTGATGAATGATTTGCACTTCGGTAGCACTGTGAGCCTCAACTAGAGTTTCCTATAGCTTTGCCATGCTCCTGCATAGTTCACCATATTTTGGGTCCCAACGTGCATGCTCCCACTCAAACCTTTTACAATAAGAAAAATTCATGGTCAGTAGATGATGCAACCCATCAATATCTCATCCCTCAACTTAATTATGCAGCATGGTATACAATGGCCACCAACTTGCTTGCATGTTAGACTCTTTGGTCCATGTTTCAAGATGGGTTAAATGGAGAGCATGCCAAAAACACGTAAATGCAACAAAAATTAAATATCAATGCACCGTATTATTCTTGATGATAAAAGTATGCTAGCCCCAAAACATAAGATATTCTCGAAATTATGCCACTGCTGTAACCCACATCGAACACAATCTGTCACCCACATCTACATAGTAACAACAATTAACTAGTTGGCAATGATTTGAAAGCAGCTTCCCCCATCTGCTTCCCCCACGACAATTTCAAGCACTTTTGACTCTATTTTTAGAGTCATTTTCATCTTTCCCTCACAATATTTGTTTGTTATGTCGGAGTTTTGGTCAGAATATATAATCTAATTGGAACATAAACATAGCAAAATTTATAATTTTTATCCCTTAACCCACTATGGATCATATGTGTTTCATAATAACACGAAGGAAGGGTAAACAAAACTTACCAATTGTAGATTGATTTGTCAAGACTTCAAAGTGTGTGTCTTGGTTTATTCAAATATTCAAATGGGTTGTCTTTCTGAAAAAATGATCACCCTCTACAAGTATCTACACACAAACAAATAATGAACGATCTTGTTGAATGCTAGTTCAGATTCATCTTCTCAAAACGAACGGGTTTCTCTTTGTTTTATATAAGATAATTGTTTCAACAGATATGTCTTACATATATATATATATATACAAGTCATAAATGAATCTAATTATATATTTAAAACTCTTGTAAATAATAACTTAAATTCTAATCCTTAAAATTCCCTTTTAAATCTATTTATTCATTAAAATTCAAGTTCAATGTAACAATTATTTATTTATTTAAATCACGAATTTAAACTTTCTCAAAATTAAATTCGAATGTAAATAATAACTAATTGTTATTTGTGATTTAAAACAATCTCATTATTATTTTAAATTACTATAGAAAGTGAATAATCATAACCATTATTATTCATTCTTAATGTGCAACCATATAGGTTCAATTAACATTGGCAGTAAGCATAAATCACATTTTGATCCTACAAGTTATAAGTAGCCTCTAGCAAGACATTATGACAACCCAAGTTAAGTGAAAAGCTTATGATCCAAGATAACCTTAATATAGCTAATGACATAATCCTTTTGTCTCATGATATCTCGATAGAATATAAAGCATGAACAAAGTCAACATTATATCATTCAATCTTTGATTACTCAAAACCCAATTAGACTGACTAAACAAATAATATTGATCTTCATCAATTCATTTAAGCACAACCATGCATTTCTCAATCTCAATTGTCGAGAGGACCTGGAGATATCTTTATTATAATAAAAGGGACAAATTTCATCTTAATCGCTCATATCTCACAAGATAATTCTTATTATGTTCAAATATACCTTTATAGTCATCTGATTAAAGACAATGTTTGATTATATCAAAACATAATATTTCTTATGTTGAGAACTATAATGATCTCAAGTCAAATGATTTAATAACAAAACTATTACAAATTAACTTATGACTTTGATCCATGTATTAATCTCAAGATTGGTCTTTCCAATATTTATTCTCAACAAATAGATATAAATTTAATTTGTATCTCTTTAACATATTTATCCCATAAATATTAATCAAACTTTATACTAATCTTAAATCATTATTATTCTCATAATAATAACTGATAATGAATATTTAGAATAATTAATAATATTATTCAAGTATATTATATATAATAAACATGCAAATCATAATAATAATTAATTCTCACAAATAGTCAAAATATCATGTCCATATGATAGGCCAAGAGCACTATTATCAACATGCTATCGGTCTCTCACCCATATTCAACCTTCGACAAAATTTATTGCCCAATTGAGGCTACAATCCTAAACAATCTTACACGGAGACAACGCCTCAAATGCAATGCTAAATTCATTGTGATGGGGCTCTCACCCTCTCCAGTACCTCCTTCCAAAGGACTTGCACCAAAATCATCAATGAGAATGTTTCTCCAAACTAAAATTCAAAACACATGAAGATATTTTGATTCAAAATGTAGACTCTTCCCTTTTTGCTTGTCGTTACTAAGGAAATGCATTTTGCCTATGAACCAGATGAGCACTTGTCTCCCATTTAAGCCAACCGCATGCTCACTTTTACTGAAGGCCACCAACTCTCCATGTCCATGTCAAGGGCATCAATGCAAAACACCCAAGCAGACACACCCCCATGAGGAAAAAAGGTGCCACCCACATTAAAGCTCAATAATTCACAAAATTCTATAATTCACACATTGTATCACATATGACAATGTTCTTCATTGATATGAGAGCCAAGATATTCATTACTAAGAGTCATAATTATTCTTTCATATAACTTACATGCCTCTCACAAAGATAGCCATAAAAAATCCATGTCACTTTACTTCCTCATCCAAGCCCACACCACGAGGGGTTGCCAGCCCATTTCGATACTGATCATGAACAAAAAGGAATACACACCATCACCTCCTCAAAGAGATGAGATGGAAAATCTGATACAGCAAAGGTCCCAAAGAACAATAGCTTCACAATCAACCACGCCCTCATGACCTATAATAATGATCCTTTCGTAGGTTCACCTATGAAAACCTTGTTACGACTTCTCCTTCCTCTAAATGATAAGGTTATGTGAACTTCTCATGACACAATGAGTGGAAATTAGCTCATAGTACCACAATCCAAAAACTTCACTAGACCATTCAATCGGTAGGAGTGACGAGTAGTGTATACCACACTCAATGCGAGTTAATGACTCATGCTTACTAGGAATTCCTTATTGAAGATCACCATTACACTGATATATCCTGAACATGGTAAACTTTCAAAGATTGTCAAAGCCTATCAGCCAAGGTGAGACACTCATTGAATACTTCATTTTAGCATGTGTGCAACCAAGTGCATCATAGACTTGTTATTGCCTCGAACTTTCATGTCCAAAAAGGTCATAGTCTCTCTAAGAAGCTGCCCACAAAGAACAAGCTTTGCGTAGCTAGTTACTAGTAAGCATGCATAGGTCATGTTCGTTAATGAACTTAACTAGATAAATCACTCTACCAACTAAGAACGACCATGCACCACCACCCATAGAATCTCAAAAGAGCTCTGAATATTTATCAAAACAATCAAAAGAGCTATAGATTCATCATCAAATCACTTCTCTTTCTATGCTAAAGTGTGATCCACTAAAGATATCTCATCTTATGTATGTAGATGATCTAATTATTTTCTCCAAAGATGATTCTAATTCAATAATTATCATTTTCAATGCACTAAATGGGTTCTCAGTTGTATTGGGCTTGAAAGTCAACCCATCCAAATCAAATATCTTCTTTGAGGGGTTGGGCAAAATCTCAAGAAAAAAATTCTGGATTTTTCTAGATACAAGAAAGGTATTCTCTCTTTTGTTTTTTTGGAGTTCCCCTATCTTCGAGTCACTTATTAACTTTCCAATTCACAATTCTATTGAATAAGATTACCTCGACCATTCACCAATGGACGGGTAAGATACTTACAATAGCAGGAAGATTTGAGTTTCTCTACACCAAGGTACATGGCATTGAAGGATATTGGTTCTTGGTATTACTTCTTCCAAAATATATCATAAATGCGATTGATAGTGCATGTTGAAAATTCATACGGGGTGGACCAAAATGAGAAGGTATAGACCTAAGGCCTCTTGGGCCAAGGGGTGCGCGCCAACCCCCATATGGAACAAAGTATTCTTTCTCAAGACCCTTTGGAGAATAAATAATAAGGAGGACTCACTTTGGATTAAGGACATCCTAATCAAAAAGGCTGAATCAATGGAGCAAGCTAAGAAACTTTTGAATAGATGGGGTGAAAATGGAAGATTCATCTCGGAAACATATAATTATCTTATGGGAACATGTAATAAAAAAGCAAAATCTTGGACAAAAGCTATATGGATGAAGCGACATATTCCCAAACATGCAATATTTCTTGGGATTTCCAAGCATAAAAGACTCCAACCTAAAGACCAGACATTTTCAAAGCTAAATAGTATGAGCTATGAATTCTACACTTGTGCAGAATTCATAAATCATATCTTCTTTAATTGCAGCTACACTAAATTTATTTGGGTAGAACTCAAAAGCTAGACTGGAGTTGATGGAGATGTTGAATCATTAGTAGCTATATTCAATGAAATGAAGACCAACCATGCAAAGGACAGCCCAAGGAACATGGTATGAAAAGCAACCTTCGCAGTAGCTGTATACTACATCTGGAGGGAGTGAAATAGGAGACTATATGAATGCAAATTCCAAAATGATGGAAACCTAGTCAGGAAAATTAAAACTAAAATATATATTGTTTTCAGCAAGGAATGTAATAGTCTGAATCTCTTGTAGTTTGTACACGATTTTTTGATAGTGGAACTTATTACTTATCAAAAAAAAAAAATCAAAAGAGCTCTCAATTGATTCGGAAGCTACTGAACTTATTATAAATGAAGGAAATAGATAGAAAATCCTTTATGGTAAGATCTCCTTGGAACTGATTGAGTTTATTATTAAAAAACATCATGAAATCCCATCTCCTTCTAATATTCATACGAATTCTGATGTTAATGTTAATACTGAAGCAAATTCGAGCAATTTTAATGTGATTCTAGAAGAAAATAATGATGAAAACCCAATCTTGAATGCTGAAGGAGGCAGTAAAGGGCATTCTACCAAGGTTGCTAATTGTGATGAAGGTATGATTTCATATCCCGAATGGGTAAATAATCGAATGGATCTCTCTTTTTCTACTAAAGAAAAAATTGAATTCCAGAATGATATAGAAGACATGAATGAAATAAATGATCAAAGGGGCACATCGGCTGGTCATAATTTTCACTCACATAACTCTAGTAGCTCAAACTCTTGTGACAGGAATGGAAGCTCCTACTCTAAACACTGTATAAATGGAAATGTGTCTCTGTTGGAGGGTTGTAATCACATAGAAGACATGGCTATAAGCTAAGAGAGCACCTCTGTGAATGTTAAAAATTTATAGGGAGGGGAATCATAGAAATTGTCTCACCAAAGACAATAGATGGAGGTAGGAAGTCATACAAACTCAAATATTGATGGAAAAAATGATAAACTACCCATCCAGTCAAAGAAGTAAGGGTTAGTAGACAAGGAAAAAATGGCTAACCCCAGAACCGTCGAAAAGAACATGATCTCCTGGAGCAACCTCTTCTCTGAGAATAGAGCATTGGCCAATACATCTAAGTTATCTTACATGCCCCCTAAATAACATGGTAATGCTGTTTTTGAAAATGAGGACTTGCTCCAGGGGATAGACCAATGGAAAAATTGCCTAGTTGGATATTTTTTAACTAAAAGCCTTAGCCAATTTCTGTTGAGGAAGCTTATGGAAAAGTAGTTAAACCAACCCCACAAGTCATCTAGCATCCAAGAATGTAGCTAGTTTTTAGATTCAGGAACCTGAAGGAAATGGAACAAGTGCTTAAAATTGGCCCTTTTCTAGTTGATGGTAGACCCTTGTATGTTAGACCACTTCCGTTAGGCATTCACTATGGTTTAAAGGAAATGGGGAAAATCCCAATTTGGGTTAGAATGCCTAACTTTCCACTCTATCTATGGAACCCTCTGGGCTTGAGCAAAGTTGTTAGTTGTATTGGACAGCTATTACACATGTACAAATTAACAACAAACATCTCAAAAATTGTATTTACAAGAGTGCTTGTTGAGATATACCTAAATGAAAAATTGATAAATGAAATTATTTTAAATTTTCTAGATTAAACAAAAATATGACAGCCAATTATATATGAGAATATTCCTCCATTTTGTAATATTTGCTCTATATTTAGCCACATGACAAGTGGCTGCCGAATGAGAATACATCAAGAGATGGCAGAGAAAAAAACCCCTCCAGAAGCCCCTGAAGGGCCTGTCTGTCCAAAGAAAGAGGAGGAAATTATCTCCCCCTGGAGGAAGGGCATCTTCCCCATGCTAATAAAGGCAAGGAAGAAAATATCCCTACACATGCTAAAAAGAAGAGTACTTCAAAGCAGACAGAAGAGGAGAATGAAGGCTTTACACTAGTTAAGGCTAAAAGAAAGAAGAAGGACCCAAGTGTTAGAGAGGGCCCATCTTTAAATCTCAAATATAAAGGCTGATATAAAGAACAAACAGTCAAGGGCTTTGCCCCAAATTTTCTAGCATAGGAAGAATTTAGGGGTCCTCAACCTTTCTAAAAGTGTGGCAATCTCTTTAGAAATGTTTTTGATATCTTCTTGTCTTTTGGTTTATTTATGCAGGAGGAATAATAGATGGAATTTTGGAGGGTGGAATAGGAGGAGAACAAATAGTCTCCTCCATATATATTTTCTAAAAGTTTTTTTGGGAGAGGTGGGGGCACCTCTAGGTGGGTCTTTTGATGATGTCATGGTGGCAGCATGTGTGATGGATTCATGTAGGAGTTTGGTATGGAATATAGAGGATGATAAGGCATCTAGTGGGAAAATGGGCAATTCTGCCTGATTTTTAAAACATGTAAACAAACTAGGTGCTTGATTGATTGCATGGAATGTTTTTAAGAGCATGATATAGGCCTTTACCTAATAGTTCACATGTTACTGAATGTATGTGGGAATTATGTAATGGGTTCAATGGGATACAACAATTGCCTTGTAATGGCATGGATGTGTGCCAAAATGCTGAGGGGTTTATGACTTGGTCAAATCTGTAACAACACATGTATGTTGTCAGGTAGAAGGATTGAATATTGAGATTTTTGGTCAAATCATTTGTGGATATACATGCTACAAATCTTGATTTTTAAAATGAACAAACCACTGGGATGCAAGGGTAATTCTTATGGGATTTTTGGATAATCTTAAAATGGCATTTTATAGAACTGAAGGATGTGCCAATCTAATGCTTGATATTTGTGAAGTTTATCCTGGCAAATGGGAATTACAAAAAAGCTTAAACCATGGAGATGATAACTCATTTCGAGTGAGAATTTTGGATAATCTACAAACTCAATCGAGGTTGTATAATTCTAAAAGATGTGTTAGTACTATGCTTGCTATGTATGAATGCTTGTGGGGTCTATTGGGTTCTCTCATGCATGAAAGGGAGGGATTTCTTGTAACACCTTGTAACATATAATGATGTAATGGTTGGAGGGGGTTTGCAATGAGCGTGTTCCTTGGATTGATGTAAAAAGTGTGATACAAGGTGTGTCATCCCATGAGCCTGTAATGTGTAATGATAATTATAAGAAATGGAAGATATATTGTAAGGGTAGCTTACCGGTTGTAAATGGGGGCATGAAGAATAATTATATGAAGAATGCATGCTATGAATTCTATGTAATAAGGCCAACAAGAGCGCATGAAGATTAAATTGTTCGATCATATCATTTATTATATGAAGATTGACTGCTGAAATATTAGGGGCTTAAATTGACCCCTAAAGCACAATGAGATCTTTAGGCTGCTCAATGCCTACAAGATCAACATCTTTGCGATCATTAAGGCCAAACTAAATCCTAAAAAGATAATATGACTTATGAAACCAATGTTCAAAATAATTCTGTGGGATAATCAAACATCATACATAAAACTTCTCTCATGCATGCTGTAACATATGTATTTAGAAGTAAATGACAAAAAAAAAAGATATATCCTTCAGGCTTTCTATTATATATAGTCTCCATTCCATCTCTAGTTGAAGATTACTCTGGACAAATCTAATGGAAGAGAGAAAGTTGATTCCACCCCTTGAATTATAATGGAGGATTTTATTTCCCCCCTCTCTAGATTGGACAAAGTATGAGAAAAAATTGTGACGAACTATGAGTGTCAGGATGTCCTAAAATGCATATCTTCATTGAATCTGGAAGACCTACCCATTGCAGACAACTTCTTCACTTGGATGAACAGAAGAGTATCAAGTAAATTAGATAGAATAATGGTCAATGTAGAATGGGCAAGCTTGAGGTTGGATAGTCATGTTAGATTCCTTGCCCTAGGAATATTCTTAGACCACTGCTTAGTATTGATGACTCTAGAGATGAATGTAATAGAAAGAAGAACTCTTTTCAAATTTACATGTGGCTCTCCCACAAATAGTTCACAACAATGTTAATTAAATGTTGGAAGGATGAAATTCAAGGGTCATTTATGTTTCAACTATTCAAAAAGTTAAAAAATCTAAAAGAGCCTTTAAAAAAACTCACTGAAAAACTTTTTGCACATATTAGTGCTAGGGTCATTCTCATTAGGAAAGCACTACAATAGCTCAATTAGATATTTTGAAATCCCCTGACAGAACCTTGAAGGAAGAAGAAGTGACACTCAAAACATGATTAAGGAAACTAGAGGAGGCCAAACTCTCTTTCCTTAGACAAAAGGCGAAAATAAATTACTTAAAGCTCTGTGACAAATAAAAAAAAATTTTCATGCTCTTATGAGCTCTAAATTACAAAAGAATTAAATCATGACTATAGTTAAAGATGATGAGACCTATACAACGTCTAAGCATGATATTGCTGAATACTTTGCTTCATACTACAAAGGTCTGCTTGGCACATTGAGTAAGTAAGGAAAACTGAATGAGCAAATTCTAGCTAAGGGTAGGACACTAAAAGATAGAGTGTGAACAACTCTTTTTATCCTTCTCCCTTGAAGAGATAAAAAATGTTCTCTTTACCATGAAGATTTCTAAATCGCCAGGGCCGAATGGGTTCATAGTGGAATATTATAAATATGCATGGAAGGATATTGGAGGTGACATAATCAAAGCCATAAATAGTTTCATCCATTCTGGAAGAATGTTGTGGCAAATAAACCATGCATACATATCACTAATTCCAAAATCTTTACATGCATCGATGGTTATAGATTGCGGACTCATATCATACTATAATGTGATCTACAAGATCATTGCAAAACTTATAGCCTCTCAGCTAAAAATGGTGATGGGTAGAATAATAAATCTAGCTCAAGGGACTTACATCAAGGGGTGATTGATCTCGGATAATTTCCTCTTAGTACAAGATCTAATCAGGAAGTATGTAAGGAGAATGATATCTCCAAATATTTTTTAAAAATTGATATCCAAAAAGTACTTGACACTATAGAATGGGGTTTTATGAAACAAGTCTTGAAGGGTCTGAATTTTCCTAAGCACTTCTTCGATATTATTCTAGAAAGCATCTGCTCCACATCATTTTCAATTACGATAAATGGACAAATGCATGGATTTTTCAAGGGTAATAGAGGACTTAGACAAGGGGATCCCTTATCCCATTACCTCTTCGCCCTATGCATGCAACATCTTTAAACCCTTTTTCATTCCATCCAGGGTGTTCACTCCTAAAGATATTCCATCTTATGTATGCAGATGATCTAATTATCTTTTCTAGGAGAGACCTTCCATCCATTAATGTCATTCTCAAAGTCTGGAAAGAATTAGCAGATGTTTCTAGATTAAATGTCAACTCCTTCAAATTGAATATCTTCTTTGGAGGAGTGGACAAAAAGCTCAAAGGAGAGATTTTGAAAACTTCAAGATTTATGGAAGGCACTCTCCCTTTTGTCTTTCTTGGAGTTTCTTTATCTTCAAGTCAATTGATTTCTTTCCAATTCACAATTCTTTTGAACAAGATTATCTCAGCCATACATCAATGGGTGTGTAAGATCTCTCAATAGCGGGAAGATTGGAACTTCTCCGAACGGTGATACAAGGTATTGAAGGATATTAGTTCTTGGTCTTTCTCTTACCGAGCTATGTTACTAATGCCATAGAAAATGCATGTAAGAGATTCTTATGGAGTGCACCTAAACCAAAAAGATATAAGCCCAAAGTTTCATGGGCCAAGGTATGCATGCCTTTCCCTTTGGGAGGACTCGACATTCTTAATATATACATGTGGAATAAAGTTTTTCTCATTAAATTGCTAATGGAGGATTAATAATAAAGAAGACTCTCTTTGCATAAATAGGGTGCACCATTCTTATCTTAATTCTCAGAATATCTGGGATTACCAGATTTTTAAAAAAGATCCCCACTATTGGAAGGCCCTAATTTCAGTTAGGGACATCTTATTAGATAAAGCTAGATCAAAAAGCTTAACAAAGGAGATACTAGATGGATGGGGGGAAAATGGGAAAATAATATCAAGCGCTTATAATTTATTAACTAGAATCTCCATCAAGAAAGAAAAAGCTTGGACAAAGGTTATATGGACAAAAAAACATATCCCCTTGCATGTTGTATATTTATGGATTGCCAAGTTTAGGAAGCTTAGGATGAAAGACCAAGCTTTCTCAAAACCCCAAAATCAAAACTGTGAATTCTACACCCATGAAAAATCCATGGAACATCTTTTTTTTGGTTGTAGATTTTCAAATGCTATATGGAAAGAGCTAGAATGCTGGCTAGGAATCAATGCAGATCTGGAGTACCTAAAATCTGCCTTCAAAGACTTGAAGACCAACTATGCTATGGATAAACCAAAGAATGTCATGTGAAAAGCTGCCTTTATGGCTATCATATATCATATATGGAGGGAAAGGAACAGAAGAGTCTTCGAAGGGAAGGCACAGGATACTGAAAATTTGGCTAGGAAAATTAAAATTGAGATTTACATTATTTTTGCAATGAATATAATTATCCGAAACTCCTTTAGGTTGCACAGAATTTTGATAATAAATTTATTACTTATAAAAAAAAATTAAAAGAGCTCTCAATTAGCTGGCTGGGAATTAATGTGAATATGAAGTGCCTAAAATCTGCCTTCAAATACTTGAAGACCAACTATGCTACAGATAAGTCAAAGAATACTATGTGGAAAGCTACCTTTGTGGCTGTCATATACCATATAAGGAGGGAAAGGAATAGATGAGTCTTCGAAGGGAAGGCGCAGGATACTGGAAATCTAGCTAGGAAAAATAAAATTAAGATTAACATTATTTTTCGCAATGAATGTAATAGTCTGAAACTCCTTTAGGTTGTACATAATTTTGATAATAAATTTATTAATTATCAAACACCCCACCATCCCAAAATCCTCAAGAATTTGCAAAATTTCAGCCTTTGAAGGCTTAGAATCGGGCAAGTTTCATGTTTGTTCTAAGATTTTAACAATATGGGATTTATGAGACAGCACAATATCTCTTGTAATAATAAAATGAATAAAACCCTAAGGAGCACTGAAAGTCATCCTAAGTCACAGGCGATTGTCTCGCCGATATCTCCAACACTAAAGCCTCTGGATGAGCTGAAGAATCAAATTCGAAGGAGGAGGCTTGTAGCTCAACATATGACTCGGATACAATTGAATACTAATCGACTATAGATATTGCCAAAAAATCATCTACGGTAATATTTTGGCTCTCCCGAATGAGTTCCATCTTCTTGAAAATGAAACTTTTTCTCATATTAATAAGAAATGTGGTATTAATGTTTATTTTAATCAAATTTCGAGTGGTTTGAATGATATTCTAGAAAAAAATAATGATGGAAAACAAAAAATTCTTTTCTTGAAGGATGGCGGAGATGGCGATGAGCATTCTGCAAGAGGTGTTCTCCCGAATGAAGGTATGAATTGTACATGTTTGATTAAAAATGATGTTTTGAAATCTACTTCTACTTCTATAGATAAATCACTAGAAAATTGCAATGGGGTGATGCTAAAAATGCCCAAATTTAGATTACCCCGAATGTTAATGAGCAGTATACAAAGGAATGCAAGGAAGGTATGGTTCCTTATCCTGGGAATTATGAATTAAACCTGATCTCTACCTCTTCTGATACAAATGAACACGCAAAAAGACATAATTATGAAATGATAAGCATGTCAAGTGAAATAAGTAAGTTCTCAAATGAACTTAGTAATCAAATGGAACCCTTGTGAAGATATGACTTCTTTTCTCATAACTCAAGTAGCTTGAGTACTTGCTCTAGTGAAAACAATGGAGCTCACTCCAATTTATCACTAAATGATGGCCCTTATAATCTATTGCCTACCTCTAACACCTCACGGAATGGTGAGCCTATCATGCCTATTGTAAAAGCTAGTAATGGCATAGGATGCACAGAAGTGCACTCTGAACATGTAAAAAGTCAAGGTATAAATTCTAGGAAGAGAAATAACTAGCCTATTATGGAGGAAAATCTCAATAAAAAAGAGCCCCAAGTTCTATTAACTAAAAATAGATGCCTGAGGAAATGGAGACCTATAATCTTGAAGCCAGGAATGCAAGAAAACAAAGGCTTGCATGTTGTGGAACACCAGAATGGAGGGAGCAAGAATGGCCAAGCTCCCCTCCATAAAACATACTGAAAAAATAAAGCTCCTTGGAGCAGCTTATTTGCAGGCAATAGAGCCTTGATTAACACTACAAAACTGACCTATCTCTCCCCTAAGCTATCGGGCAATGCTTGTTTCAAAGAGAACGACTTACTCCTTGGGATAGAGCATTGGAAATATTGTTTGGTGGGATATTTTGTAACTAGAAATCCTAGGCAACTTCTATTAAAAAGATTTATGAAAGAACAGTGGAGAATTACTCCACAAGTCATCCAACACCCGAGTGGCTGTATCATCTTTAAATTTGATAGCCCGGAGGATATTGAGGAAATTCTAAAAATGGGTCCTTTCTTAGTTTTTGGTTGACCCTTATATGTGAAACCGCTTCCGGTGGGATTTCACTATGGACTTAGGAAAATGGTTGGGATTCCAATATGGGTAAAGCTACCTAATTTTCCCATCCACTTATGAAATTTAATAGGGCTGAGCAAAGCAGCAAGCTGCCTTGGGCAACCCCTGCACATGGATAAGCTTAATAACTAATATCTCAAAAATAGCATTTGTAAGAGTGATAGTGGAGATTGTCTTAAATGGAAACTTAATGGACAAAATCTCTTTAAATTTTCTGGATGGATCTAAAATCTACCAGCCAGTTATATATGAAAATCATCCCTCATTCTATAATTTTTGTTCGTCATTTGAGCACTCTTCAGGCAACTGTCAAGCAAAGGAGATGGAGGCAGAGTAAATAAGTCTAGTAGTCTAGGATCAAGTAGAGAAAAAAGAAGAGCCTAGCTCCCCTCTTGAGGAAGGCTAGTGTCTTGAAGACCCCCACAAAAGATGAAGCCTCCCCCTATTGGTAGAGCAATGGAATGAGGTGAATGAAGGGAAAAATGATAGTTTTACGATGGTTAAAGCAAGGAAGAAATAGAGGGATCCAAGCAATCCTAGGGAAGGCCCATCTCTAAACCTTAGAAACAAAGGCAAGATGAAAGATATTGCTGCCAAGGGCTAGGCCCCTAACATAGATGATATTTAGGGGATCTCAACCCCTTAAAATGAGTTTTTAGCGACTATTTTTTATGGGGGAGGACAATTATACTCTCACGCATACATTTTTTAAAAGATTATCGGGGAGAGGTGGGGGCACCTCTAGGTGGTCTCTTTTGGTTGATGGCATGTTTAAATGTGGTGGGCTATATATGCAATGAAGAAAATAGGCTAGCTGTTAGCTACCTAATTTTTAAAATACTATGCTGGGGACAGCTTTCAAGGGTGATTGTGTGTATGGGAAACCCATAAGAGCCTATGGATGAGGTCCTTGTAGGCGAGAGAATGGGAAAATGTTGTAAGGGGAGGGAAATAAACTATAAGATATGTGGGAAGTGTCCATGGCTCAAAGGTGAGGCTCTAGCATGTGAGGGTAAGGGTAGTCCTATTAACATATGTAAGGGAAGAGTTGCACACTACTGTGAATTCTAGACCACACTGAATGTAAGGGTAGCATATGTAATAAGGGTGGATTATGTATTGGAATTACCAGGGGGCAACCTAAATGCTATGAAAGGTACATATGTATGCTATGATGAATCCTACGAAATTACAAAATGGAAAATCATACTTGAGTATTATGGAGAGGAGGGTGGAATCTATTATGAAGATAACTTCATGGAATGTTAGGGGTTTTAATTGCCCCCTAAAGCATAAAGAAATTCTTAGGCTATTCAATGCCTATCGAATAGATATCTTTGCCATCATAGAAGTCAAGTTGAACAGTGAGAAAATAGCTTTGCTCATAAAGACAAAGTTCAATAGATATAACTATCTTGACAACTTTTTAACTCATAGTAATTGCAAATTTTCTAGACCTATAGGATAGCCAAACCACAAGTATAGAAATTATCTTTGCTATGCCGCAGCACATTTACCTTCAGGCATTGTATAAGAAGAGTGGTTTGTCTTTTAAGCTTTTTTGTAATTTATGGCTTACACTCCATTTTGAATAGGAAAGCCCAATGGAAAGATTTAATGGAAAAAGGGGCGATGGACACCACCCCATGGATGGTAATGGGAGATCTTAATTTCCCACTTTCGGGTTTAGATATAGTGGGAGAGAGAATAGTAAATAACTATAAGTGACAAGATACCCTCACTTTCACTTCAAATCTAAATCTGAAAGATCTACCTTCGTATGAAAATTTCTTCACATGGAGCAATGGTAGAGTCTCCAACAAGTTGGACATGGCAATGGTGAACAGTGAGTGGACAAATTTGCGTCTAGATACTCGTGTAAGATTCTTAACCCTATGAATTTTCTCGGACCATTGTCCATTGGTAATATCCACGGAAACGAATAACAAGCATAGAAAGATTTCTTTCAAGTTTTGTAATATGTGGACCTTGTACAATGAGTTCACCCCTACACTACTCAAAAGCTGGAGAGGAGAAATCAGGGGGTCCGATATGTTTTGGGGGGTTAAAAAACTGAAAGCATTAAAAAATCCCCTAAGAAAACTAAATGAAAGGCACTGTCCACATATTAGCACAAGGGTTGCCCTCGTCGTGAAAAGCTTCCAAGAGCTACAGTCTAATATCCTAAGTCCCCCAACAAGGCCTTGAAGGAAGAGGAAGTCTCAACCATAATTAAATTAAGAAAGCTTGAAGAGACCGAACTATCATTTATTAGGCAAAAAGAAAAAATCAACTATATCAAGCAAGGAGATATGTGCACAAAGTTTTTTCACGCCCTAATGAGTTCCAAATTCTAGAAAATTAAAATAGTGACCATAGAAAAAGAAGATGGAAGCTGTACAACATCTAAAGAAGAAGTGGTGGAGACCTTTGTACAAGGGTCTCTTAGGCATTTCAAGTAGAGTGGAGAAAATAAATGACCAAATTCAAAGCGGAGGTAGGATTCTTCATCAAGAAGACTACAATTTACTTTTTTTATCCTTCACTCTTGAAGAGATAAAGGAAGCTCTTTTCACAATAGACAATTCTGTAACCTAGTCTTGACGGGTACATGGTAGAATTTTTCAAGTCCTTATGGTATGAGATTGGGCGAGATGTTGTTCAAGCTGCAAGCAGTTTCTTCTGCTCTGGAAGAATGCTAAGGCAAATCAATCATGCCTATATATAACTTGATGCCGAAATCGTCACATGCATCTTTAGTTAAAGACTATAGACCTATATCATGCTGCAACGTGATCTAGAAAATCATTGCCAAGCTTATAGTATCTTGATTAAAACAATCATTTGGATTATAATTAATCTAGCTCAAGGAGCTTATGTGAAAGGAAAGCTAATTTCTGATAATTTTCTGCTCGCATAGGAATTAATTAGAAAATATGCGAGGAAAAGGATCTCTCCTAGACGCTTCCTCAAAATAGATATTCAAAAAGCATTTGACTCAATTGAATGAGATTTCTCGGAGGAAGTCCTTTATGGACTAAACTTCCCTAAACAAATCATCGAAATTATATATGAGTGCATGAGCACTACGTCTTTCTCCATTTCCATCAATGGAGAACTTAATGGATTTTTCAAGGGCAATAGAGGGTTTAGGCAACGAGACCCGATTTCTCCTTACCTCTTTGCCTTATGCATGGAATATCTTTCATGACCACTGACCATGGTATTGGTCAGTGGTATTGAAACAATACTCGATGGTATTGGGTATGAATGTTAGCTCCTCCAAATGGAGCATCTTTTTGGAGTGGGACAAAAAAATAAAATGGATATTCTATATTCTTTGGGCTACAAGAAGGGTACTCTCCCTTTTGTTTTTATTGGTATTTCCTTATCTTCAAGCTGCCTCATAACTTCTCAATTCTCAATCTTATTGAATAAGATTACCTTAGCCATACACCAATGGGCGGGTAAACTTCTTTCAATAGCGAGAAGGTTAGAGCTACTTCACATGGTAATACAAGGCATTGAATGATATTTGTTCTCAGTATTTCTTCTGTCGAATTATATCATAAACACGATAGGCAATGCCCGTAAATGATTTTTATGGGGAGCTCCCAAATCATGAAGATATAAGACCAAAGTTGCTTGGGCCAAAGTTTGTATGCCAATCCACACTAGGGGTCTTGTCATTCTTAACATATCTGTATGGAACAGATCCTTTTTTTAAACTCTTTGGAGGATAAATAGAAAAGGGGGACACACTTTGGATTAAGTGAGTCCATTATGTATATCTTAATAAAAGATATATGGGACTACTATACATTCAAGGAAGGCCCGCCTCGTTGGAAATCCCTTATCTCGGTAAGGGATATCTTTGTTGATAAAGCTGGATCAAAAGAGAAAGTAAAGGAGTTATTGGATCGTGGGGAGAGAATGGGAGATTAATATCCAAAAGATATAATTTCCTTATGGGAATGGATAATAATAATAAAAATCATACACCAAAACAATATGGATGAAGCAACATATACTCAAGCATGCAATATATATTTGGATTGCTAATTTAAAAAGGCTTAGAACAAAAGATATGGCATTCTCCACACCCGAAAGCACGAGTTGCCACCCTCGTAGAATCCATGCATCATTTATTTTTAATTAACGCTTTTCAAATACTATATGGAATGAACTTAAAAGCTGGATGGGAATCAAAAGCAGTGCTGTATTTTTATCAAAAATCTTTAATGTCATGAAGGCCAAGCATGCAGAGGACAACCTAACTAACACGGTTTGGAAAGTAGTATTTGCAACCACAAATAGAAGATTGTTCGAAGGCAAAACTCATGATGTGGAAAGCTTACTTAGAAAATTAAAATTGAGAATTACATTGTTTTCGGCAAAGAATATAATAGAAGCTTGTACAGAATTTTTGATATGAATGGTTATTACTTATCAAAAAAAATCAAAAGAGCAAAACACTTAGCTTAATATTGCGACGTCTTTGGACTCCTCATTCCACCCGAGATGTTCACCCTTAAAGATATCTTATCTTATGTATGTGGATGATTTAATTATTTTATTAAGAGGAGATCTTGATTCTATAAATATCATTCTTAATGTACTAAAAGATTTCTCTGCAGTCTCAGAGCTGAATGTCAACTCCTCCAAATCGAACATCTTCTTTGGAGGAGTGGGGCAAAGGCCTAAAATGAAAATTCTAGATTTTTCTGGATCCAATGAGGGTATTCTTCCTTTTATCTTTCTCGGTATTCCTTTAACTTCGAGTTGTCTAATAATGGGGACAATTCTCTATACTATTAAATAAAATTACCTTAGTTATACATCAATGAGTAGATAAAATCCTTTCAATAGCAGGAAGAATGAAGCTCCTTCGCACTGTGATGCAATGTAATGAAAGGTATTGGTTCTCAATGTTCCTCCTACCTAACTATATTATAAATGTGATCGATAATGTCTGTCGAAGATTCTTATGGGGAAGTCCTAGAATTTGAAGATATAGGCCCAAAGTTTCTTGGGCCAAGGTATATGCATCAATCTCCATTGGGGTATTGGTATCCTCAATATCTTAATATGGAAGAAAGACTTTTTTTTTCTCAAAATCTTCTAGAGGATAATTAGGAAGGAGGACACACTTTGGATTAAGTGGGTCCATCACTCCAACCTCATTTCCCAAAATATTTGGGATTACCGAAATTCTAAGGAAGACCCTCCCCACTAGAAAGCTCTAATCTTGATTAGGAACATTTTTATTGAGAAAGAGGGGGTCATGAGAGCAAGTAGAAAAGTTGCTGGACAGTTGGAGCAAAAATGGGAGATTAATTTTTGAAGCATATAATTATCTAATAGGAGCACGTAAATTATAAAAGAAATCTTTGACAAAAACAATATGGATGAATCATCATGTGTCCAAGCATACAATTTACCTTTGGATAGCTAAGCATAAAAGACTCAAAATGAAGGATCAAACATTCATAACGCTAGAGAAAACAAGATGTGAATCTATAATTGTATAGAATCCATGGACCACTTATTTTTTAATTACTGTTATTCATATGCCATATGGACTGAACTTTAAAGTTGGATTAGAATTAAAGATAATGCAGTTTCCATTAGCTGTCATCTTCAAATATATGAAAGCTAATCATACAAATGACAACTCAAAGAACATGGTGTCCAAAGCAACTTTTGTTGTTGCTGTATATTATGTTTGGTAGAAGAGAAACATGAGACTTTTTGAAGGCAAAGCTCAAGATGTTGGAATTTTAGCTAGGAAAATTAAAATTGAAATTTACATTGTATTCGATTAAAAATATAATGTTTTGAATCTCTTGTAGCTTGTACAGAATTTTGATAGTGAATCTTTATTACTTATCAAAAAAAATCGAAAGAGTAAGATACTTCAAGAAAATGATCATGAACTACTCTCTTTATCATTCTCTCTGGAAGAGAGAAAAAATGTCCTCTTTACAATGGGTAGTTCTAAGTTGCCTATACCCAATGGCTACACCACATAGTTCTTTAAATATGCATGGAAAGATATTGGAGGAGATGTTACTAAAGCCATAAATATTTTCTTTCACTCCAGAAGAATGCTGAGGCAAATTAATCATGCCTATATAGCACTAATACCAAAATTTTCTCATGCATCGGTTAAAGATTTCAGACCCATATCATGTTGCAATGTGATCTATAAGATCATTGTGAAACTTATAGCCTCTCGGCTAAAAATAGTGATGGGAGGGATAATAAATCCATCCCAATGAGCAAACATCAAAGAGAGATTGATCTTAGATAACTTCCTCTTGGCACATGAATTGATTAGAAAATATGGTAGGAGAAGGATCTCTCCAAAGTGCTTCTTAAAGATCGATATTCAAAAATTATTTGACATGGTAGAATGGTATTTCTTGAAACAACTCTTGGAGGGACTGAATTTCTCTAAGCACTTCGTTGATATAATTCTAGAATGCATCAATACTACTTCGTTTTCAATCGCCATAAATGGTCAAATGCATGGTTTTTTCAAGGGCAAGAGAGGCCTCAGACAAAGCGACCCTCTATCACCTTGCCTTTTGCCCTATGCATGGAATACATCTCTAGACAATTGGTGGCAGCCTCTTCTTTGGAATCCTTCTCATTTCATCTGGGGTGTTTACCCCTAAAGAAAAGTCATTTCATGTATGCGGATGACCTAATCATATTTTCTAGAGGAGAACTTCTATCCATTAATATCATTCTCATTTTCCAAAAAGAATTATTAGTAGTTTCTTGATTAAATGTCAACTCTTTCAAATCGAATATCTTCTTTGAAGGAGTGGACAAAAAACCCAAAGAAGAGATGCTAGAAATTTCATGATTTATGGAAGGTACTCTCCCTTTCATTTTCCATGGGGTTCCATTATTTTTAACTCAATTGATATCCTTTCAATTTTCCATCCTATTGAACAAGATTACCTCAGCCATTCATCAATGGGTGGGTAAAATTCTTTTGATAGTGGGAATGTTAGAGCTCCTTCGAATGGTAATACAAGGCATCGAGGATTATTGGCTATCGGGTTTTCTTCTACCAAAATACATCATCAATGCCATTGAAAATGCATGTAGAAGATTATTATGGGGTAGCCCAAAAATCAAAATATATAGGCACAAAGTTTCATGAGCCAAAGTATATATGCCCACCTCCTTAAAGAGGCCTCGACATCCTGAATATATATACATGGAATAAGGCCCTTTTTATCAAACTTTTTGGAGAATCAATAGGAAAGATGACATACTTTGGATTAAGTAAGTCCATCATTTCTATCTTAACTATAAAGATATCTGGAATTACTAGACTTTTAAGGGAGACCTGCCTTATTGAAAAGCCCTAATCTCAGTTAGAGATATCTTGATGGAGAAATCTGGTTCAAAAAAGCAAGCAATGTAAGCATTGGACAAATTGGGAGAGAATGGCAGAATAATTACAGATTCATATAATTTTCTAACAGAAAATTCTAATTAAAAAAAACTTGGACAAAGAGTATATGAATGTATAACTATATCCAGAAACATGTTGTGCACCTATGGATTGCTAAATATAAGAGGCTCAGAATGAATGATCAGGTCGGCACACAGTTGCAGAATTTCAATTGTGAATTTTGCACACATGTAGAATCCATAAACCATGTTTTTTTGAAAGCAGTTACTCAAAGATCATTCTGAATGAATTAAAAAGCTGACTATGAATTAATGAAAATATGAAATCCCTGGAAGATGTTTTTAAAGAATTGAAGACAAATTATGTGTGGATAATCCGAAGAACACCATATGTAAACTAATGATGACAGCTACTGTATACTATATTTGGAAAGAAAGAATAGAAGATATTTCGAAGGAAATGTGCAAGATGCTGAAATTCTAGCTATAAAAATTAAAATTGAGATTTATGTAGTTTTTGGCAAGGAATGTAATAGTCTAAATCTTATGTAGCTTGTATATAACTTTTAATACTGAATATTTATTACTTATCAAAAAAAAAAATCGAAATAGCTCTCAATCAGCTCTCAATTAATTCTTAGTTTATTTCTTCTCCCTCTCTCCTCTTCCACGAAACCCTCAAAATCATCAAATCTCCTTCAATTCTTCATGAAATTCAACCTTGGAAGGCTTGATTTGGGTAAAGGAAGAATGGAGCTAAGTTTATGTAACCGATTTTATCGCGTGAGTTTTCTTTTATTAAGTTGAAATGGTGTTTATGAGACTGCCCAATCCACCGAGATATAAAAAAGGATAAATCGAAGGATGCCCTAGGATGTGCCATGAGCCCTCTCGAGACAAAGCCCCTCGTCTCACCACTAAAGATGCTACTGGACATATCTTCGAGTCAAATCCAAAAGAGAAGGTTAGTAATCTGTCATCAGAATGTTTTGGAGACAACAGAATTCATTGTTAAAGACGATGATAATCAAAAAATCCTCTACGGTAAGATCTATGTGGAACCGGTTGAACCTCTCTCTAAAATACTTCATGATATTTCATCTTCCTCTAAATTTATTGAGAAATCTTTTATTAATGTTAATGTTAATGAGATTTTGAGTGATTCAATTAATATTCTGTATGGAACCAAAGGAAATCCCTCTCAGAATGCTAAGCATTTCAATGGCGAATGCTCGGCAGAAGAATTTAGTCCAGAAGAAGGTATGATTATTAACTGTGGAGATGCAAATGACATTAAAATGGCTTCAAATTCTTCTTCTTCTCCTAAAATTTTCAATAAACTACATATACGAGATTGGAAACATGAAGGGGTGAACACACTGAATGACCCCAGTAACCTCAATACCTACCCGATTAATAATAATGGTGGTTTTTATACATATTCCCTTCAAAAAGATGGTTCCTACATTAGCAAGTCCTATGTGGGCAAGCTTAATGATGTGAGAGGTATGGTGAGGGCTTCTGGATACTTGAATATCCAAGATACAACAACTAAGAATGTTAAATATTCACATTAAATGGGAAATAGTGGGTGCTCGAGTGGGGTTAATGTGCATATGGGAACCTCAGCTGGATATGACTTCAATTCTCATAATTCTAGTAGTTTAAACACGTGCTCGAGTGATAATTATGAGGCTTCTTATCCCAATACCTCAATGGATTGAAGAACCTATAATGAAATGCCATCTGTGAATTCTGATAACTATGTGAGAGGTATGGATAGACCTTCTGGATGCATGAACAATCAAGAAAAATTAAAAATTGGTATGCTAAGGGGCAGAAACAAAAAATGGAGGCAATGCAAGCCCTTTCTCCGATAATGGCCTGAGAGACCCTAAACTTGAAATGCTGGAAGTTAAAAACATGAATTCTACTATGCCCCTGAATGAAAATGGCAAAGAGGAACTCTCTAATCCTAGAACTTATAAGAAGAATAAAGCTCCTTGGAGCTGTTTATTCACTGGGAATCTATCACCAAAACTACTAAGTTATTTTATATTTCCCCTAAGCTACATGGTAATGCATGTTTTCAGAAGAATGATTTACTCCTAGGAATAGAACATTAGAAAAACTATTTAGTAGGATATTTCATGATGAGAAATCTCGGGCAGTTTCTGTTGAGGAAATTCATGGATGAATAGTGAAGAATAATACCACAAGTTATCCAACATCCAAGCAGCTGGGTAGTCTTTAAATTTAAAATCCCTAAGGAACTAGGGGAAATCCTCAACTTGTGTCCCTACTTAGTGTTTGGATACAAATTTCATGTTAAACCACTTCTAGTTGGTTTCTATTACGGACTAAAGGAATGGCCAGAACCCTAATATGGGTAAAATAACCAACTTTCCAATTCATTTCTAGAACCTGATAGGGCTGAGCAAAGCTGTAAGCTACCTCGGACAACCTTTACACATGGACAAGTTAACGTCTAATATCTCAAAAAAAATATTCGCAAGAGTGCTGGTTGAGATTGATCTAAATGAAGACCTATAGATGTAATTTCTTTAAACTTTCCGGATGGATCGAAAATCTATCGACCGGTTATATATGAGAATCTGCCCCCATACTGTAAATTCTATTCTATTTTTGGGTATTTGTTTAATGGCTGCCGGATGAAGGAGAGAAAGCATGACAAGGAAGACCCTTCAGCACCAGCATGCCTAAAAAGCCTTGCAAAGGAAGAAGAATGGAACTACCAGCAAGAGGATGGCCAATGTCTGCCAGAAGATTCTGTAAGAGTGGAACCCCCTTCTACTCAATATAAACCAAGGAATGATGCAAATGGAGAAGAGATGAAGAAGGATTTATGGTGGTGAAGGAAAAAAAAAGGACACAAGCAATCAAAGGGAGGGTCCATCTTATACCTAAGGAACAAAGCTAAGATGAATGCAGAAGTAGTAAAGGGCTCTGTCCCATATGGGCCAGCATAGGAGTCTTTCAGGGGCCCTCAACCCCTTAAAAAATGAGGTTTTGAAGGGTGGTTTTTCTAATTGGAGGTCCTTTCTTTGGAGCTTTGGAGGGTGGAATAGGGGAGAACAATTGTTCTCTCCCATTTACATTTTTTAAAGGGTTTTTAGGAAGAGGTAGAAAAAATTATTGTTCTCTCCTCTAGGTGGTTTATTATGGATGATGGAATGGCTCTCTGTGGATGGAAAGCCTTACAGTGGAGAAAACTAGCAAGCTATAAGCTACCTGAATTTTAAAACAATATGTATTTATATAAATGTATGCATGGAAAGCCTAGAAAAGGTTAAGGGTATCTCTAATGGCATTACACGAGGAACCCGATGTAAGGATAGAATATGTAACAAAATATGTAACATATGGATGTTATAAGAGATTTGATGTAATGCATGTTAGAAATGTAAAGGGAAGAGATTACTACCATGTAAAAGTGTACTTCTCTGAAAAGATCCCTGAGTTCCTAAGGAACCATTAAAATTGCATGGATAAAGTGCTATGAACCTAATTTTCTCGCAAAAAAAAATACCTACTAGAAAGTAAAGTTATCATGTATGAACTATCTAGATCATTTCCAAATGGATCTCTATATAACATGCATGTATTGTCTGGTGGATGGATATATATACAAGAATTGCTAGAAATCTTATAAGGAGATAATGGTGAAATATGAATTGAAACTTCCAAATGTAAATTTCTAGAGTTGCGGGGGGGAGTGATTATTTTAAACTACATTGGGGGAGTTCATGCATGGGGAACATAATGTAAAAGGAACACAATGTAAGGATAATGAATACAGGCTGGATTCGCCTTATGGTAATCCCATGCAATGAGATGCAAGTTTTCTTTGTGTATACACTGTATGGTGTGAGTGGAAGAGGAAGGGATTTCTTTGTAAGGGTAGCCTTAGATCTGTAAACGTGGGCATGGAAAATGCATGACATACAGAATGCTACCTAATGCCAAAGGTAGATAGAACATATAAAATCCATAGGGGTAATATACGCCAAAAAAAATAAGGATACTCTTCTGGAGCTCTTTCAAATGGAAACCTTTTCAAATAATCACATGTATTCTCTATGTGAATGTATGGGATTTTGGATATTATGCATGCAAGGGT
Source organism: Sapria himalayana (assembly GCA_029783825.1). NCBI lineage: Eukaryota > Viridiplantae > Streptophyta > Magnoliopsida > Malpighiales > Rafflesiaceae > Sapria > Sapria himalayana. Next base: position 7,686,628 of record JAREIK010002147.1, read on the forward strand.
GGTATGGGCTAGAATTACCGTTCGACAATTCTATGAAATTCTATAAATGGGTTTATATTATATTGGAAGACAATGTAAGGAGTGAGAAATCAGTGTGTGAGAGTAGGGGATCATTTTGTAAGGGCATCCAACATCTGTAATCATGTGCATATGTAAAAGGGGCTAGATTAAAGTGTGCTATGTGGAATGCTACGTAAGGCTGAATGCAACACTTGAGTATTACAGTGAGGGAGTAAATTACGTGTTAAATGAAGATTGCCTCTTGGAATGTAAGAGGTTTTATTTGCCCCCTAAAACACAAAGAAATCTTTAGGCTTTATTATGGCCTACAAGATATATATTTTCGTGATCATAGAAGCTAAGCTGAACAGTGAGAAAATCACTTAGTTATGAAGACAAAGTTCAAGGGATACAAATCCCTGGATAATTTGGATACTCATAGGAATGGTAGGATTCTTGTTCTGTGGGATAGTCAAACCACAATTATAGAAATCCTCTCCTCTTTGTCACAGCACATGTATCTTCAGGCATTGGATAAAGAAAGAGAATTATCCTTTAAGCTATTTTTAATAAAGAAAAAGGGATAACACATGCATCCCCATGGGTTATAGTATAAAATTTTAACTCTCCAATTTCTGGACTAGATAGGGTGGGCGAGAGAGAATAACAACGAACTATGAGTGCCAAGATGCCCTCAAATGCACCTCAAGTTTAAGTCTAGAAGATCTTCTCTCGTCTGGAAATTTCTTCACCTGGAAAAATGACATTGTTTCCAACAAGATAGGACAATGGTGAATGACGAGTGGGCAAACTTGTTATTGGATAGTCATGCAAGATTCTTGACTCCGAGAATTTTTTTCAGATCGCTACCCAATTTTAATAACTACTGAACTGGATAATAGACAAAGGAAGATCTCATTCAAATTATGTAATTTGTGGCTTTATAACAAAGAGTTCACCCCTATGCTGCTTAGAAGTAGGGAAAGAAATATTAGAGGATCTTACATGTTCTAGTTAGTTAAAAATCTAAAAAAGTTGAAGGATCCTCTAAGAATACTGAATGAAAAGCACTATACACATATCAGTACAAGGGTGGCTCTCACCAGAAAAACTTTTCAAGAGCTTCAATCAAATATGTTGAAGTGCCCCAACCAGACGATGAAGGAGGAAGAAGTCTCTATCAAAATAAAACTGAGGAAACTTGAAGAGGTGGAATTATCTTTCCTAAGGCAAAATACTAAAATCAATTACATCAAACACGGAGATAGGTGCACCAAGTTCTTTCACGCCCTAATGAGCTCAAAATTCTAGAAATGCAAGATTATAACAATTGAAAAGGAAGATGGGTGTTGCACAACATCCAAAGAAGATATAGTGAAGACCTTTGTCTCATACTACTAGGGCTTTTAGGCACTACAAGTAGAGTGGAGAAAATAAATGAGCAAATCTTGAGAGAAGGTAATGTATAACAACAAGAAGTGCATGAATTACTTTCTTTATCCTTCACTTCCGAAGAGATAAAAAAAGCCCTTTTCACAATGGATAATTCTAAGTCGCCCAGCCCCGATGTGTTTACCACAGAATTTTTCAAGTCTTCATGGAATGAGATTGAGAATGTAGTCAAAGTTATTAATAGTTTTTTTTCCACCCCAGAAGAATATTAAGGCAAATAAATCATACCTATATATCTTTGATACCAAAATCCTCACATGTAACCATGGTTAAATACTATAGAACTATATCATGTTGCAAAGTAATCTACAAGATTATTGCTAAGCTCATTGCATCTCATTTGAAATTGATGCTGGGTGTAGAGGTGTCAAACGGGGCGTGTCGGCTCGGCCCGGCCCATTTTTTTAAAGCACGGTCGTGCTTTCGTGCCGGGCCAGGCACGGCACGGTTACTGTACCGTGTCGTGCATGGCCCAACACTGTTAATAAAAGCCAAGCCCGGCTCGTTCGGGCCAAACCTGGCCGTACGGGCCAGATGAAAATTTTTTTTTTATAAAATTGTATAGTTTTAAATTTTAGTTTAATTATATAATATATTAAATTATATATAAAATTATAGATAATATATAATATAATAAATTTATAAAATGAAAATTGTTTAAAATTAATTAAATTTACAAAGTTTAATTTTTTTTTATAATTTAAAATAAAATTAGTTTATAATTTATTATAATTAAATAATAGAGTTAAAATTTTTAAATGAAAAAATAAAACAAAAAGATAAATAAATCAATAAATTTTATAAAAAAAATTAAAAAGTAAAAAAAGCATAATCAAACCAAATGAAAAATGACCAATCAACCATTAGATACCGAAGGTCCGAACCAAACAAATTAATGTTTTAAAGTTACGTATAAATAAAGCGTACAATCAATAAAAAATAAAACATCAAAATCAAAAAGCAGTAGATCATCATCAATCGACATATTATGAGCATCATCAGCCGTAACATCAAGATCATTATCATATGAATCATCATCATAATCAGCAATCAACTCCTCCACTTTCACAGTGGATGCGGTTGCAGTCCCAGTCCCAGCTCCAGCACGATCATGGATGTTAAACCTTGAATCCTCTCAATCCTTCAAATAAGCCAATGCCTCAACAATATCTGGACGTAATCTCGATCTCCTATCCGAAATCATGTTCACTACAACAGAAAAAACATACTCCGATGCTACGCTCGACACCGGAGTAGTCAAAAGATCCCGTGTCATCCTAGATAGCACGGGAAAGGTGGACTCATATGATTTTCATCACTATAATATATCAAGATTCTTAGTATCAGAATGTGATAGGATTGAGTAGTAATCGGTATCTAAGTACTGAGAAAGCTTGCTCCTATGTAATGGTCCACACCTACGTTTCCCTCTCGCTAGCTGGATGGAAAAATCATCATCTCCGAACAAGGTATCCATGTCTATAATCACAGTCTCACTACTACCACCATCATATCTAGTATCGTAGTATGTGAATAGGTCAGTCAACTTCTCGTGAATGAACCCTTCAGGTGGCTCTTCCAGGTTCATGCACGAGGAAATGTAAGTTGGGGTGTTTTCTACCTCTTCCACCTTAACCATAAGGTCCATGCATGCAGCGAGGCAATAAAGAGATGGAACGGTTGACCAATACTTCAAGTACTTGGTTTCCATCTTTGCAACCATATGGCTAAGTGTCGAGTCAGCTCGATACTTCCTAAACATGCTACTAATGTTGCATATGCACCTGAGTGCAATGCAAGTCGTAGACATATAAACCGACAAACACATGTTCATCGTGTTATAAAAAATCTTCAGGAATTTCATAAATGAAATTCCTGAAGCCCAGTCAGTGTCGTCAATAATAAGTTCGTCACTCTTACTATTGACGTAGTCGGATATCACGTGTTTGTATCTAACACATGATTCCAAAATCAAATACGTGTAATTCCAATGATGTCTCACATCCGATTGGAATTTCTTCTTCTTAAGATTCACAGACAAATAAAGACTACCAAACTCTTGTTATCTGTGAGGAGTACGAATATATTTTAGTGCATTACGTATATTATCCAACGCGGGGGAACACACATTTATACCCGCTTGAACAATCAGGTTAATTACGTGACACATGCATCTGACATGAAAAATCTCTTCTAATGGTGCGTCTCTAATATTCCTAATAAACATATTAATTGTTACTCCATTATTAGATGCGTTATCGAATGTGATACTAAAAATTTTATTTTAAATTTTATATTCCCTAAAGATTTTCATCATACACTCAAAAATGGTCGGGCCATCATGAGGATGAAGAATCTCAAAGAATTCTAAATTTTTTTTATTCATACTCCAGTTAGAATCTACATAGTAGCTGGTGAGACATGCATAAGATGATTCATCGTAATTTGTCCAAATATCGGACGTCACGGACACCACTCCACTATATGCCATAAATTCATTAATTATTTTTTATTTTTCTAACTTATACAATTTTAGTATGTCATTCCTAGGTGTGGACCTAGGAATCCTTTGATAAGCATGCTGAAAATATGTATGCATTATGCACACTACCCTTGGATCTTCCGAAAATCTGATCGGAAGACCCATCAATGTGATAAGTATGGCCATGCCGTCCCTACCCAACTCGCTAGAGTATATGAATGGAGTAAACTTTGAGACTGTACTTTATCCAGTCTCAAAAAATGCAGTGCCAAGTTGAGTTTGCCTAGGATCTAATGGACCATATTTTTTGGTGCATAATTCGGCATGTCTCTTAAGGTGTTCAGTCCCAAACGAACTCTTACATGCTAAAAGTCTCATACAATATTTGCACTGTGTCATTTCTCCTTCCTCGCCCCTAACATTTTTTTTATTTTATAATATTAAAATGAGTCCAAACTACAGAAGTCCTAATTTTTTGTTTTTTAGAAGGTTGGGTTGAGACGACTGGAGAAACCAAAGTTTTAGCAGCCTCAGACCTCTGTGTAGTAATATTCTTATTTTCTAAATTTAAATATGTTTCATTAATATTTCTTATTTTTTAGGATTTTTGTTAAACGTGACACTTATTTAGAGTCTAGATGATAGATTTTAAATTTATCTATTTTAGGATTAAAGAGAGAGAGAGAGAAAAAGTAAAAAAAAAAACTTAAAATAAATTACTCGGTAAAATAGTCAGGTCGATCACGTGCACGGTGCACCATAGTCTACTTCAAAATTCAAAACCCTAGTTGAGATTCTCGAAAAGCCAAACCAACTGATGAAATTCTGACTTCCCGAGTCCCGAGAGAGATGAACAAGATTTTTGAGAGAAAAAATATGAGATTTGAGAAAAAAAATGTTGATGAAAAACATAAATATTATAGAGAGGGTGGTGGATTTTATAGATTAGAGAAAAAATTTTTTTTTTTAAAAAGTCCTTTTTTTGATTTTTTTAAAATTTTTTAGGGGGTAGAATCATGAGGGCCGTTGGATTTTGCCCCCTAGCCATTGGAGGCGAGATCCAACGGGGCAACAATTTAAATTTTTTTTTGCCCGTTGGGGGGGGGGGGGGGAATCAGGTCGGGTCAGATTGGACCCGACCCACGGTCTTTTTTGCAGGAAGGGGAACGGGAAAATTGGCTTGGCGTTGGCCCGAGTGTCCCGAGTCACAGTGAACCCACCGTGATCCGTGACTCATGAGGGTGCGAGACTGCTGGTGCAGAACGCTGGGCCGGGTGTGAACGGTGACCCCGACCGTGCCTACGGGCCATGCCACGAGTCACCAAACCATACCGGGTCACACACGGCACGAGGCCCGGTTGGCCTCGGCACAGCACGACACGGGTTGTGCCTTACGCGGGCACATCACGGGCACAGGCACGGAATATTCCCTCACCGGGCCGGCCCAAGCATGACCGAATAGTATCGTGCATCGTGTCGGGTCATGCCAACCCGGCCCGGTTGACACCTTTAGTTGGGTGGCATAATAAATCTAAACTAATGAACTTATGTGAATGGAAGACTAATTTCTAATAACTTCCTCCTTGCACAAGATTTGATTAGAATATACACAAGGAAAAGCATCTCTCCAAGATGCTTCCTAAAATAGACATATGAAATCATATACGAATGGGATTTCTTGAAAGAAGTTCTCCACGAACTAAACTTTCCTTCACGATTCATCGAAATCATATACGAATGCATAAGTACCACATCCTTCTCTATTACCATAAATGGGCAACTTAATGGATTCTTTAAAAGCAATAGAGGCCTTAGGCAAGGAATTCCTATCTCCTTACTTCTTCTCACTTTGTATAGAATATCTTTCAAGACAACTAGTTTTTGCAATATCTTCGGAACTCTTCTCATTTCCCCCAAAAGCACCTATGAAAATATCTCATCTTATGTATGTGAATGATTTGATTGTTTATATAGAGGTGATTAGAACTCTATTAACGTCATTCTTAATGTCCTAAAGCACTTTTTGGCTGTATCGGGTTTGAATGTCAGCTCCTCTAAATCGAATATCTTCTTTAGAGGAGTGGGTCAAAGACTTAAAGTAAATGGATATTCTAGAAAATTATGGGTTCAAGGAGGGTACCATTCCCTTTGTTTTTCTTGGCATCCCATTATCTTCAAGCCGCCTAATATCTTCCCAATTCTCTACACTATTGAACAAAATTACCTTATACATCCATTAATGAGCGGGTAAATTTCTTTCCATAGTAGGAAGATTGGACCTACTTCGTATGATGATACAAGGCATTGAAAATACCGGTTCTCGATTTTCATTTTGCCATTTTATATCATAAAGGTGATTGATTATACTTGTAGAATATTCATTTGGGGCAGACCCAAAACGAGAAGATATAGGCCTGGGGTTGCTTGGGCCAAAGTATGCACGCCTACCTCTATTGGAGGCCTTAGCCGTCTTGATATTTCTACATTGAATAAAACTTTCTTTCTCGAGACTTTTTGAATAATTAATAACAAGGAGAACACAATTTGGATTAAATGAGTCAACCATGTTTATCTCAAATTTCAGAATATATGGGACTACCACATTTTTAAAGAACACCCTCATTGTAAAGGCCTTATTTCGGTAAAGAACATTCTTATTGGGAAAGCTGGATCAAAAGAGCAGGCCACCACATACCCAAGTACGCAATTTATCTTTGGATCTCTAAGCACAAAAGACTAAGAATGAAAGACAAGCATTTTCAACACCCAATAACATATGTTGTGAATTCTACTCTTGCACAGAATTCTTGGACCATATTTATTTTACTTGTAGCTATTCAAAGGTTGTATGGACAGAACTAAAAAGCTGGATTGGGATTAAAGCAATGTTGTATCTTTATTAGTCATCTTCAAAGAGACGAAGGCCAACCATGCGAAGGATAGCCCAACAAATACAGAATGGAAAGCAACATTTGTAGCTGTTGTATACTATATTTGGAGGGAGCGAAATAAGATATTATTTGAAGACAAAGCTCAAAATGCTAGAAATTTAGCTAGGAAGATCAAAACTGAAATTTATATTGTATTTGGTAAAGAATGTAGTGCTTTGAATCTCTTATAGTTTGTACAGAATTTTTTTTTACAGTGAAACTTCATTACTTATCAAAAAAAATTGAAAGTGGTCTCAATCAAATCGGTTTTTCCCTCCTCCCTCTCTCCTCCTTCACGAAAGCCTCAAAAACCACCAAATTTCTCTTCAATCTTCCATGAAATCCAGCCTTGGAAGGCTTGGATCAAGTAAAGGAATGTTGAAACCAAAGTTTCAGCAACTTTAATTTTATCACGTTAAGTTTAATCACTACAAGAAAAATCTTGTATAGCTAGGGACAATTCCCTAGCTATATGGGAAATTTTCGTCGCTAAATGGTAAATAGCTATGGAATACCAACGGATCGTGCCCCTTTCTAAAGTGCTTCTTGCTAAATTTTAGCTACGGAATTTTTCCTAGCTAAAAAATTAGCGATGGAAAATTCCCTTTCTAAAAAAAAATTTGTTGCTAAAATAGCAAGATAAACAAAATATTCCGTCGTTAAACAAAAATAACGACAACTGAATCCCAACTAAAGTCCCTAGCATTAAAAATTAGCGACGAAATATCGGTCACAAATTTTGATATTTCCCTAGCTAAATTAGCTAGAGAAATTTCCTTCTCTAAGTTAGCTATGGATTTTTCCCTTGCTATTTTAATTTCAAAAATATTTACAGAATTTAAAAAATTTTAAAATTTTTTAATTAAATATATTATTATTTTTAAATCATATTGAATAAAAATTGAAATTATAAATAATTTATAATAAACAAAAAATAAAATCATTTAATATCTTATTCAAATTCAATATTTTACGTAATTGAAATAAAAAAATAACAAATTTTTATTTTTATTCATCAATGTATCTACCGACAGTACATAAAATATAATATGTCCATTCATTGATATTGTTCTCTCCCTATGCTCGTCCGATCATCATTTTTCTACGGTGACAAAGCTGTCCGAGTCATGGCAGGTAATGTCTAGTGAAAAATCTCATCACTTATAAAAATTTTGTATGAGAAACAATACGGTATCATATCTGTAAGAAAATTAATCAACTCAGTCAAAGTAAAAAAAAAAGTTATGTTTTGATACATATAAAATCCTGCAGTATATATGTAAATATATACTAGCAATTCACTCGTACATATATTACTACAGTATATGTACATATAAATAGCAGTATAATGAATACATATAAATTGAGTACAAATATACTCAGTATATGCGTACATAAAATACTGCAGTATTAAATGTACGTATATACAGACTTTATTCGTACGTATATATCTCAATAGGTGCTGTTGTGCTGCTCCTGCTGCCCCTCCTGCCACTGCTGTCATTGCAGCTGTCGCTGCCAATACCACTGCTGTTGTCGCAGCTGCCACCGCCACTGCTGCCGTTGCCGCCTATGCCGCTGCTTCCGGTGCTGCCACTGCTTCCTGTGCAGCAGCTGCTACCACCGCTGCTGCCGCTGCTTCCTGTGTAGCTGCTGCTACCACCACTGCTGCCGCTGCTTCTGGTGCAGCCGCTGCCTTTGCCTCCTATGCCACCGCTCCTGTCGTTGCCGCTCCCGCCACTGCTACCCCCCGCTGTGGCCGCTGCTGCTGCCGCCACCCCCTCTGCAGCCGCTGCTGCTTCCGCCGCCGCCGCCACCACTGCTACTACTGTTAATAATAGGCTTTTACATACCTATAATATGCTAAAACTCTACCCAGATATTTCAAAACCACGCAAATATTTTCACATATATATAAAAAACAGTTATTATAGAGATGAATAAACACAAATTAAAATTGATGGTCACACGGATTAAACTAAAATTTAATTCAATAATATAATATTTTTATATTAAATTTAATAAAAACTGAAACTCTAAATAAAAATATTAAATTAAACAAAAAAAATATTTAATAACTTATTCTATTATAATATTTTAAATAAAAAAGATAACAAAAATTATATTACATCTTAGTAATCAATGTATCTGTGCATAAAGTATAATCTATCTATGCATTAATGTTACTTTATCTCCATTTGCTCCGATCACCAACTTTCCGCTGCGAAAAAGCTGTCCGAGTCACACTTCTTCATGTCTGTTGAAAAATCACTTCACTTATATAAGCTTCGTATAAAAAACAATGTCGTATCATATCTGTAATAAATTTAAACCACTAAATCAAATCAAAATAAATTAAAAAAAATTATGTTTTGATAAATATATATTACTGTAGAAAAAATGTACATATATACTAGCATTTCACTCATACACATATTACTGCAGTATTTGTACATATAAATTGCAGTATTATGCGTACATATTTACCACATTTGTTGTCGTTCCTGCTACTCACGCTCTCGCTGTCTCCCCTGCCGCTGCTGCCTCCCTGCCGCCGCTGCCACCGCTGCTACTGATGTCGTCGCTACCGCCGCTTCCTCAGCTGCCTCCGCTACCTCCGCTGTCGCCGCTGCCGCTGATGCTGCAGTTGCCTCCGTTGATGCTGCAGCTGCCGCTGATGCTGCAGCTGCCTTCGCTGCAGCCGCTGCCGCTACTGCCACTGCTGCATCCGCTGCCGCTTCAGCCGTTGCTGCTGCAGCTGCTGCCGCTGATGCATCTGCTGCTACTTCAGCCGCTGCCCTGCAGCTGCTGCCGCCCCTACTGACAATGCTGCCGGCGCTGCTACTGCCGCTACAGTCACTTCTTGCGCCACTGCAGCCACTGCCATCACTGCCCCTGCTACTGCCGCCGCTGCCTCAGCTACCTCTGATGATAATAGGCTTTTACATACCTATAATAGGCTATAACTCTACCCAAAAATTTTGGAGAAACGCAAATATATTCACTGATATATAAAAACAGTTATTATAGACATGAACAAATAAAAATTATAGTTGAATATCATACAGTTTCAACAAAAATTTAATTAAATAGTTTAATATTTTAAAATTAAAGTTACTAAAAATAGAAATTATAAATGTCTAAAACAAAAAAATAATAAAAATTATATTACATCTTATTAATCAAAGTATAGACTAATTGTGCATAAAGTATAATCTATCAATGGATTGACGTTGTTTTCTCTCTCACTGCTCCTTCGATCACTAACTTTCCACTGCGAAAATACTGTCTGAGTCACGATGCTTCATATTTGTTGAAATATATCTTCACTTATACAATCTTCGTATGAGAAATAATGCGGTACCATATCTGTATGAAATTTAAACTACCAAATCAAATCAAAATAAATAAAATATAACTATGTTTTGGTAAATATATATTGGTGCAGTAAATATGTACATATATACTAGCATTTCACTCGTACATATATTACTGCAGTATATATACATTTAAACTACAGTATTATGTGTACAAATATACTGAGTACATATATATACTCAGTATATATGTACATAAAATACTATAGTATATGTATGTATATACTGACTATATACATACGTATATACCGCATTTGTTGCAGTTGCTGCTGCTCCCGCTACCGCTGCCACTCCTGCCGCTGCCGATGCCACTCCGTTGCCGATGCCGATGCCACTCCGTTGCCGATGCCGATGCCGATGCCGCTGCCGCTGCTGCCACCGCTGCTGCCGCCGATGTCGCTGCTGCCGCATCTGCTGCTTCTACCGCAGCTGTCGCTTCTGGCGCTATTGCCTCTGATGTCGCCTCAACCACTGTTGTCAGTGCTGCCGGTGCTGCCGCCACCGCTGCCGCCGCCACTTCGGCTGCTGCTGCCGCTGTTGTTGCTACCGCTTCTGCCACTGCTGCCGCTAATGTCACTGCTGCCGCTGATGTCACCGCAGCCACTGCCACCACTGCTGCCACCACTGCCGCTTCCACTGCCGCCGCTGCCGCCACAGCCTTAACTGCCGTCTCTGCCGCTGCTAACTATAGGCTTTTACATACCTATAATAGGCTAAAACTCTACCCAAAAAATTCAGAGACACAAAAACATATTTACAAATATATAAAAATAAATATTATAGACATGAACAAACACAAATAAAAGTTTATTGTCATACATCACCAATAATCCAAAAGATGTCCAGCAATTATGTTTAGAGAAAGAGAGTACAAAAATAAAATATGTTTAGAATAATAGAGTGCAAAAGATGTCCAGAAATAAGCCCTCTTTTTGAAAAAGCTGAAATCGGTAAATATTGGACTCTGCATTTGAAGAACCGTAGTAATGTCTGAATGCTTAGAATCATGATTTTTTTCTTCTCTCACATAATATGTCCTACAAATATTCATAATTTGGTTAATCGAAAAAGTAAAGAATAAAATCAAAATAAAAAAAATTAAAACTTGCAAAAAAAATATAATAATTATTTACTACACATAGACAAAAATAAATAACAGTTTAGAAATAATTCTCATACTCAATCATCCTCATAATTTGTAGGGAATGCTAGCCTCTCTTGCGAAGATTGGCAGCTGGATCTCGGAATGCTATCTTATGCGCTAATGCCGCTAACTATGACTCTATATAAGACATCAGCTGTTACATTGTTTTTTTAATTTCTTTAATTTCTTGCATTTTTCAATCAAATTATATGGAAGAAATGCTATCTAATCTCGTAATGTTATGAGATGGTACTGATTCTGCAACATGATGTGACATACTAGATGAATTTGATTCATTTATGTGTCCACGTCCACCTCCACCATGGCCACGTCCTTTAGGCATCATCTACTTTACAAAATAAAACAAAGAACAAAAAATAGAGATATGATGAACAATCATGCATTTTCGAATAATTTTATATATCTATACATATAGTTATGTATAGGTATAGATATAGTAAATATATTTTTGAATACTAATATATACAAATGTATATTAAATATAATTTATAAATTATATATTTAAATATAATTATGTATAACGCTTTTATAATAATACATATAATAAGATACAATTATTTATAATTATATGTTATTATACATATAGTGTATTTAGCTATAAATATTTTTATATAGTTATACATATAGTTATATATAGATATATTCATACAAATAGTTATATATAAATATATAAAATTATAAATAAATATATAAATTTACATATATGTATACATACTTACAAATATAGTTATATTTAATTATATAAAGTATTATATAGTTATATAATTATTTATGTAAAGTTATACACATATAATTAAATATAATGTTATATGTTATTATACATGTAATTATATATATATAAAGCATTCATCACATTAGGAAGATCTTGCTTATTGGCAAACATCAGCAAAACTACATCTCGAAGCTTTTCCTCGTTTAGCATCCTATGCAACTCATCTCTAGCTTCAACTACTCAATCTCTGTCATTGCTGTCCATCACAAATATGAGACCTTTGGTATTTTGGAAGTAATCCCTCTAGAAAGGGCGAATCTTGTCTTGACCCCCAACATCTCATACAGTGAAATTGATATTTTTGTATTTAACAATCTCTACATTTAATACACTAGTAGGAATTGTGGTGACAATTTCACCAAGCTTCAACTTATACAAAATAGGTCTTTTCGCTTGCATCAAGACCTAGTATCAAAATTCTCATCTCCTTGTTGGCAAACAGACTGCTGAACAACTTTGTGAATGTAAATCTCATTTCTCTCACTAAATCTCAAATCCTTTGTTGTATGGCAATAAAGAGATCTGATGAGAAAAAGAAACAAAATCAATAGACCACAAGAGTTGATCACCAGAGAGGGGGGTCAACGTCTATATGTTCTTTTACCTATAGTATACATAATTAAAAAAAGAGTTAATATAGTTAAACATATATATATATATATATATATATATATTCATACAAGTAGTTATAAGTAGTTATACATAAATATATACAAAGTTATAAATATATAGATTTAATTATATGAATACATATATGTATATAAAGATATAATTATAATTATATTTAATTATATAGAGTATTACATAATTATACAAATATTTATATATATTTATACAGATATAGTTATAAATATGTATGTAGTTAAAGGTATAGTTATATATAACATTTTTATAGTTATACATATAGTAAACTACAATTATATATAGTTATCTATTATTATACATATGATATATTTTATTAAGAATATAGTTATAAAAAATTATATAGTTAAAAAAAAATTATATATAGTTATTAATATAGTTATAAAAATAATTTACATAGTTACAAATGTAGCTAAATATAATTATAAAAAATTTTATATAGGTATACCAATATTTATAAATAATTATCATATACTATGATGACAACACACTCTCAAATGCCCAATTGAATTACACCACTATAGAAAACGAATTTGTATAAACAATCTTTTCTTTTGGCAAGTTAATATCATATTTAGTAGGAACCAAAGTCATAGTATATACTAAATATTCTATAATCAAATATTTCATAGAAAAAAAAAATATCAAGCCTAGATTAATTTGATGGATTTTACTATTACAATAATTTGAACTAGAGATATTAGATAACAAATGTACATATAATCAAAATTTAAAAAAGCTTATCAAGACTAGAAAAAAAAGATAAAAGAGTTGTTGAAGAAAATATTAGATAAATTTTTTTATTTGAACTTATATTATTGAATGAAAATGTAACTCCATAATAAGTAGTATTGAATGAACCTTATCATTACAAGTAGTATTCTAATTAAATTATGAGCCAAAGTGTTATAGATGAGAGACTAGTAGTATCTTGCAATAATATCACCTTTTGCTCGTGCTCTCCCGAATTTGTGGAACATGTTAATAATTATGTGCTCAAGTATTTTTATTTTCATAAATAATGTTGGTATTTACATATATATGCATAAATATATATGTGCATATACACTGACATACACACACATTTATACATCCATATACATTACTATACATTATATATCACAATAGACATTTTTGTACTTTTGTATATATTCACACATGTATCTACATTTTCAAGTAGTGTGTATATATAGTATGCACGCATAAACTACTGAACACCCACATATATCTACATACATAATGTATTTTTAAAGTTACACATGAAACTATTATATGTGTGTGTGTGTGTACATGTATTTAAAATTTAATGATTTTGAAAATTTAATTAAAATAAAATATTATATATTGTACATAATTTATATTTTAATTATAAATTCTTTATATTCAAATTTAATTTGTGTATGTGTGTATATGCGTGTGTGTGTGTGAAGCATATTAATGCGTAAAATAAAATTATAAATTAACTATATGAGCTTATATTTTATTCAAATAGTTATTTTTTTAATATTTATATTAAAATAACTATCATAACTATGTATAAATATAACAACATATATTTAATATACATATATATAGATATATATATATGTATGTATGACATTAATTAATGATAGACACCTTGCTTTTATTATTATATTTTGAAAAGTGATTATATAAAGATAGATATAATTGTGTGAAGTGATTAGAAGTAACAAAAAAAAAACATGAACACCCACATATATCTACATACATAATGTATTTTTAAACTACTGAACACAATGTATTTTTAAAGTTACACATATATCTACATATATACATAAACTACTGAACACCCACATATATCTACATACATAATGTATTTTTAAAGTTACACATGAAACTATTATATGTGTGTGTGTGTGTACATGTATTTAAAATTTAATGATTTTGAAAATTTAATTAAAATAAAATATTATATATTGTACATAATTTATATTTTAATTATAAATTCTTTATATTCAAATTTAATTTGTGTATGTGTGTATATGCGTGTGTGTGTGAAGCATATTAATGCGTAAAATAAAATTATAAATTAACTATATGAGCTTATATTTTATTCAAATAGTTATTTTTTTAATATTTATATTAAAATAACTATCATAACTATGTATAAATATAACAACATATATTTAATATACATATATATAGATATATATATGTATGTATGACATTAATTAATGATAGACACCTTGCTTTTATTATTATATTTTGAAAAGTGATTATATAAAGATAGATATAATTGTGTGAAGTGATTAGAAGTAACAAAAAAAAAACAAAAGATCACTTTCTGTCATTATTTTTGGCCAACATGAGACTCTAGTTGGCAAAATAAGCTAAATATAAAAATAACATTGGATTAATCATATCTATGTTTGGAAAAAAACAACTATAAGACTCTAGTTGATATACCAATTTTTTTTTGTATTTTATTTTTTGTTTGTTTTTTATTTTTTGTTTGTTTTTTATGTTTTTGTATGTTTTTTAGTTTTTTATTATTTTATTATTTTTATTTTTATTTTTTTTATTTTTATTTTTTTTATTTTTTTTATTTTTTTTATTTTATATTTTTTTTATTTTTAATTTTTTTTTTATTTTTTTAAATACCATAGTTTGATATAATCAGGGTTTTAAATTAGTTGAATAATAATATTTATAATATTAATGAAAGATATAATGCATTCTCATATCCTCTATGTTACATATGAAAGCTGTTAAAGTTTTATATAAATAAAATAATGAATAACTAGACAATATTATAAATAAATCTTGTAAAATTAAATAAGTTAAAACTATTTTAGTAGCAAGAATTTTTGTAAATATATTTTTTGACAAATTATCTATATTCATGATTTATTTATAATAATAATCAAAAACAAATATCTTATTCTGAGAAGTAATGAAATGTTTGATTAGTTAGATATAATAAAATATTATGTAAAATAAATTTGTGATCTAATTATCATAAAACAAAAATTAAAGAATTTTCTTTTATGAAACACGTGCCAAAATATAAAACACATATAAGTGATCGATATATTTAATGTCAAAATGGGAGGCGTCTACTCCCCATTTTTGTCAAAAAAAGAAGCATTACCTTTTTTTTGTTTTATTATTATTCTAGCATAGATCAACATATAATAAGCCTTAAAATTTCAAAATAATATATTTCTTAAATCATTTGCATTCGCCTAATTCTTAGTAAATAAAAAATGAAAAAGAGAAGAGCCCATAATATAGGTAAGCATGTGCCCAAACAATATAAATTTTTTCATTTAATATATATATTTTTGTTCTCTTTCATAAATCTAATAAATAGGAAATCATGTTATTCTCAACAATTGCTATTAAGGGTTTAGGTTGTGTATTATGATGCCCCATTAGGCGAAATTACTATTGATGATAATAATAAATTTAATAAATAGAATAAATTTTGCAGACAATATCAGCATATTAAAAGAGGTGTTCTCAATTCTCATACATAGTGTTTTGCAAGAATTGTCTAGAAAATTCATATTTTGTAGACAGTAATGACTGCATATAAAGAAAAAGTGAATAAAAAAAAATCTATAGAATGAAATTTGTATTCTAGAAAATATAGATAGAGGATTATATATACTAGAAAAATCTATATCAACCCCTTCTAAGGAAGAAGATAGAGTCTATGAAGAAAGAAGAGCACATACTAGCACTTGAATTCATCTGAAAAATGATATCTTACCATCTTACTTTCAATATAAAAAATGAGAAAAGCATAGTAAGGCTTATGAAGGCTCTTGCTGGTATATACGAAAAACTAATTGATGCTAAAAAAGTGTACATGATGAGGTATTTTTTCAATCTGAAGTTAACAGAAAGCATGTCAGTGACCCAACAATTCAATGAAGTTAACACAATCATAACCCAATTAAATTTGTTTGGCATTGAAGTCGATGAAGTATGTGTATTGATACTTATATGTTCTCTATCAAAAATTAACATATTACAATTATAGTTGTGCATAATTCATCAAGAACTAATAAATTGAAATTTGATGATGTTCATGATCTAATTCTCAGCAAGGAGATTCAACAAAGATAGATAAGTGAAACATCAACCCCTTTAGAATTATATACAAAGTAAATTGAAAGAAATTCTACCAAGAGAAAACGTCAAAGCAAATCAAAAAACAAGAGATCTAAACTTAAGTATCATTGTAATTATAATAGCTCAAAGACCATTAAGTATTGAAATAATAGAGAGACAAGACACTACAAAAATCAATACAAGAGTTAGTTATTTTATAGCACGGTAAAATATATCAAGTATATAAGTTAAATAAGTAATATAATTAACTCTATGAATCTGGATTATCATTTCATAGATATTAATTATTTAGATTAATTATCAAAGTTTCTTCATTATCTAAACTTATAATAAATAAATAGTTTCTAGTGTTTACTCAAGTAAACAATTCTATGATTAGCTTACAATATGTAAATAGTCTCAAGTCCATGGGTATACAATTTATGAGTTAATGGCAATAGCAATGATAAAATATGTGAGATCTACCCATCCATATAGGTGGAACTTCTCAAACCAATCGAAAAGTCATCGGCATCAATTCATGTAGGAAATAATGTATGTCAGATGAGTTGGATATCTTATATATTTTAATCAAGTATGAATGATATTGATAGTCAATGCTAGGGTATTTATAAGGGAGCCTATGCGGCATTTAATTAAACATAATAATTAAAATATAGTCAAATATATACATGTATTTAAATGTCTTATAAATTAGTATCAGTATATATAAAGTCTATTACATTTTTATCTGAACTAATTGATAACCGGTCAATAAATATTTACAGATATTAATTTTACATTTACAAATATTAACGTGACTATACTTTAAATTTACAGATATTAAATACACTCTTATATTTTTATAAGAGTGTGTTTTTTCCTATACATAAAGCCATGTATAAAATATAGTTTACAGATATTAATTTAATTATACTTATTGGGTAGGCACGGCATTATGAAATAGTAGATATTTTCATAATGTAAATTTATTAGACGTGTATTTTAATGATGACTTACAAATTTCAAATATACATTATTAAAATCCTATCATAAAATCAGAATAACTTTATTTTTGTAAAATATGTATATAATGTTATATGTATAATACTAATTATATCTTAAATACACGACATGTATATTAAATGTATCATATATAAAATTATGATAGATATATATATATTAAAATTTATGTTGTTATATTTAAATATAATTATGTTTATATAAACTAATTTTTTAGTTAAAAATAAAATAAAATACACTTATATATTTATGTGTTATATACACACTGCCCAACACAAAACACCTATTTTGTGTTATATACAATTAAGTTTATATAAGCAATCCAAGTATAATTAAATTAACAAAATATAAATTTTAAAAAAAGTATAATTAAATTAACATAATATGTATTTAAAAAAAGTATTATTAAATTAAGTTTATATAAGCATACCTACTGCCCAACATAACACAAATACATTAGGTATGTATCACAATAAGTACAATTAAATTAATGTATACGATTAAATAATAATAATTTCGGAAAAAAATTAACAGAATCAATACGGATTAAGATACTCGATGAAGAATTAGGGTAGAAAACATACATCAAATCAATAACAAATTATCGATTAATTCGAAAATATTTATGTTGCGACAGTGACAAGAGAAGGATGGAGGATTGCAGAGGAATTGTTTTGCTTATTCTTCGAAAATATTGAGAGAAAGATGGAGGACTTAGTCTCGACAAAATAAACATTAAATAATAAATTATATATATATTTCCAAAATATTTATATTTTTAATTATAAAAACATTAAATAAATAATATATATATATATATATATAAATAAAATAAAGATGACTCATTTATTTTATTTACTATCAAAATTTTTTTAACTAAATTAATGTGTGTGTAGCAAGATACAAATTAAAAATATATACCTTATAATTTTTTATTATAATATTAATTAAACAATAAATATATAAACAATTTAAAAAAATATATGTTTAGCCTTATAAAAAATATATCAAATAACTACAAAATTAACAAATTTCATATAATAAGACATACATGGAAAGTTAATGTCTTCTAGACACTCTCCTAAGAGATATAAAATACTTTTAATGTTAAAATATATATATATATATAAATTTTTCGTTGCTAATACGTCGCTAAATTCATAGCTAAATTCCCCAATTTTCTTGAGTGAAATTTATGAAAAAATTTTCATCACTATTTTGTTGCTATTCCATCGCTATTCCGTTGCTATTTCGTTGCTATTCTGTTTCTAATTTTTATTTCAATGAAAAATCATAAATTTCTTGCTTCTCTAGCTAATCCATCACAATTTAGCTAGGAATTAATCCCTAGCTAAAATTCTCTAGCTAAATCTATATTTTCTTGTAGTGAGGATCTCAATAATAAAGCACATATATTACATTTTACATATACTCATCCACAACATCATAAAGTGAAAAATTGGCAACTAAGAAATCAAGATGATTTATTAAATATACGTCATCAACTTTGTAATAATTAAAACAACAATGTAGCAAGTAAACTATTTCCAAACAAACAAAAATATCAAAATTAATGTTCGATATTATTATTTAGATTTTCTTGGTTTGCAGTAAACTTTTATCTAATTGTGGCTTTCAAAAATAAAATTATTTTTCTGGAGGAAGACTAAATAAAAATTTTTAAATATACTTTATATAAATAATAATTGTTTAATTATCAATAATAAGGTAGTTCAATTGGTAAAGAGGTGAGTCAGCTAGTCGTTGGGACACAGTTTCGATCCACATAGATGCCGAATACACATATTAGAGTATCTTTGAAATCACTCCATTCGTACAATTGGGACAGAGGTAATATCAGCTTCGACCTTGGGATAACTTATTTTAAAAAAAATTACTAAAAATATTATATTATTTGAGTTGTTATTGGTTGATTAATATTTAATACTTGAGAAGTCTTGAATATATATATATATATATATTGTTTGAAGTAAACTAATTTATTTGAGTTATTAATAAGTTATTGGTGACTAATTTATTTTAAAAATTTAAAAAATTGCTTTATTTTAGAATTGGTTTTCAAAAATTATTTTCAAAATACGAATTCATTTTTGTAATAAGTCATACAACTATCAAAATTTTAAATAAATTATTTGAAATAAAAAGAAAAATATTTTTATCAAATTAGGAACTTAATGGCTTCCATATATACATATATAAACCAAGTGTTATACATTTTTCCCACTAAAACAAAAGGGAAGATACATATTTTCCTTTCTCAAAGATTCACTTAATTCCATTATAGATTATGACGATATTTATCTACAATATTGTGTGTGCATTCTAGACTCAACCATAAGCCTAGATATTATGGCCATATTTATCTTCAAAAATTGTATATTATGGTTTCACTATAATGTTTGAATTTAATAATTTAAAAATTAAGTTGAAGATAGAGAATCAAAGATCAAAAAAATAATTTCATTATTATGATATTTTGGATTGTCCTTGGTTCATGGTTATTTAATGTTTGATTATGGTTCATGAAATTGAAAATCAATATCAATTGATCAACTACCAATTTGGTTCCATGTTTCACCTAGGTTGGTATGTTTTGCTTTGAAACTACTATTGTCCAAGTATAGTCTACTCATTAATTTTGTAACCACTAGATAACCAATCTTCATTTAAATGTGACCCTAGAATCTAGATTGGGTGTACGTGTACGGTGTACCTCTCACTATATGATTTTCTAGATTTGGCTTGAATTAGATAGCCTTACAATATGTGAATTACATTATGAAAGCTCCAGAAGAAGAATATTCATCACAAATAACTCTAAAAAACTAGAGTTATTTTCTTTTTTAGCTTTATTTTACTAAAAAGGCAATGAAATTTTAATTTTGAGTATTTATAGATATGTATTTTCATATTTTAACTTTTTTTTGGCTTTAACACAATTTGTTAGAGAATTACTCTAGTATATATATATATATATATATATATTTGTGTGTGTGCGTGTCTTTATATTTATGTAGTTAAATAATCATATTTTATTTCTTTGTATGTATTATGGGGTTTTTTTGTGTGTCTTGTATTTAAAATATAAATGAAGTAATGCAAATGTAAAGAAAACGTAAAATATAAATACAAAGGATATAAAAAGGGAGAGAAGTAACAAGATGAGAGTTTTTTTTTTTTGAGTAAAACATCTATCACAAAAAAAAAGAGAATGAGAGTAAAAATAAAAAAACTCAAGAAAAAGGCAAGAAGTAGAAACTTGAATTTTTATAGAAATCACATGTCACAAAGATATATGTGAGAAAGAATAAAACAACAAATAAAAAATTCATGAGAGGAAAAACATGAGACTCAGAATAGATACAAGGAATGGAAGAAAAATAAAAACATAAAGTGAAACTTCTCAAATACACATGATGGATGATGAGAAAGACGATTCAATGAAAAGCCCATGGAAGATCCTTACCTTCATCTATTTTTGTTCATGAAGGTTAGTGATTCATTCAAGGAATCTTGGAGTAGGCTTTATGATTGAAATTATTTCTTTATTCATTAAGAAATATGGATATAGTGTGTCTGAATACTTGCATCTTCGTGAGCCATGAGAGAGATTATTATGAAGTATTTCCCCCAACCAAGAATATTAAACTGATGAATGATCTTATTTCTTTTCATCAACTCAAGGAAAAATTACTTTATGAAGCATGAAAGAGATTCGAAGAGTTGCAAAGGATGTGTCCATATCATAGGATTCTTCATTGGATCCAAAATAATTTTTTTTTACATTAGACTTGATGCTAAACTCGTGTTATTATAGATGCTTAAGCAAATAGAGTTTTTCATGCTAACAATGAGGTATATGATATTTTAGAGAGGATAGCTAAATATAATTATTGTTAACCCGCTACATATATTCCTGCAAGAAGAATAAGAAAATTCAAATAAGAAATATGTATCTACCCATGATGATACAACAACAATTATATAAGCTAGGCTAGATTAGCAAAATAAGCAACTGCCATCATATTTTTCTCAACAATTACAGAAATAGCAGTAAGAAAAATAATATAGAAAATTAGTGAATATTCTGACATAATTATATATCAGTATACTACTTGTAGAAGCCTTAGAGCAAATGTCCAACAATGTTAAATTCTTAAAAGATATTCTTTCCAAGAAAAAAATTTAAGAGAGTTTGAAATGGTGGAAATTATGAATGAATGTTTCTTTATATATTACCATACAAACTCATGCCCAAGTTGAAAGATCTTGGAAGCTTTAAGATCTCGTGCTTTAATAGTAATACTTTATGTCAGAAAACTCTATTTGATTTGGGATCAAGTATCAACTTGATACTAATCTCTTTCTTAAAGCAACTAGAAATTAGAGAAGTAAAACTCATCATAATTATATTTTAGCTTGTTGATAGACCATTTGCTTTTCCCAAATAAAAAATTGAAGATGTGTTAGTTTAAGTGGGAAAATTCAACTTTTCTATAGACTTTATTGTGTTGGACTTTGAAACTGATAAAGAAATTCTCATTATTCTGAAGTGATCATTCTTTGTTGCTTATAAAAATTTGATTAATATACAAATGGGAGTGTTTATCATGAGAATAAATGATTAAAATGTGACTTTCAATAAATTCAACACATTACACTTTTTGGATAAGGTGAACGGATGCTTAATCATTAAGATTTTGAACTTGATTATAAATTGTAACAAAAGAATCATGAAGGTATTATCACCTGACTAATTTGAATAAGAAAGTAATCACAAAGTCAACGCACCTTTGATGCTTGTGCAAAAGATGAGCTACTTCTCAATATTTTGACTAAGTCTGACTGATGACAATTAACTAAGTACTTTTTGGGTGTCAACCCACTATTCTAGAATTCAACAAAGTTTTTTTTTCATTCAAAAAATTATTATTATTGTATTTCAGTTATATCAATTTTGTTGAAAATTTTTAGGCCTACTAAAGGATGATGCAAATTGGATTCCAAGATGTGGTGGTGAACTTTACTAAGTTATCTTAGATGATTTTTGAGTGAAAGCCTAAGAATAACAAATCTTCAAATCCCAATGAAGAAGAGGATTAAGATATACAAGTTTGATGAGAATTTCTTTATCCCTTGATATTTTCTATCATTTCAATTCAATCTGTTCATTTTTTTAGATTGGTTTAGTAATGATAGTTAGTATGTGATTCAATGATACCTAATGAAGATCTTGCTAAAAAGATAAATTTAGGCTATAACTTATTTTTGAGATCTATTTGTTTCCTATAAAATACACATTAGACTATATTATAATTCTATTAATTAACCCTGAGAGTCTTATACAAGAAAGAGAGTATTTTTAAACTATTTTACAACCTTTCTGCCAAATTAGGAAACTAAGCAAAATAAAGTATATAAGGATTATTTGAAATAAAATAAATTACTTAAGTTTAGAAGGATTATTTTTAAAAAATGAGAGTACTTTGTTGTCATAGATTGTTAGTAAAAAAAAGTTGCATAAAACATGATAAAAGGTAAAATTATGTAATACAAATTTAACTAGTTATAATGTTGAGCAGGTGAGTTTCATCACAGATATTAGTATTCGCGTCAAAAAGCATGGATGACTTTGAGAAATAAAACTAAAAAAATAAAACTTTGCTATCTTAGATTTTTTATGAATAAATAGATATATGCATGAGCCTCATGTGTACAATTGCTCAAATCATAATATAATGTATGAGTATGTAAATTAAATCTAATTAGTGATAGTATTGAACAATTGAATATCTTCATCATAAATATTGATATTTACATCACAATGCATGATTGACTCTGAGGAGCAAAGCTAAAAAAGTTAAAAAAAGAAAAATTAAGAGAACCATCATAACAAATTTATGTGCATGAATAAAAAGAATTTTATGTTACTTATTGTTTGATATACTACTATGGTTTTGAAATTTTAATAAAAAAGCTTATGAGATCATTAGAAATATAAGTGTTTTATTTCAAGAAACATAAATATGAAGTTATTATGTTTAAGATAATTTTGAGATAAATTTAATTTACAAAATGTTAGATATATGGTAAATATAAATCTTTATATATATATATACACACACACACACTATGATAATCTTTGTTAAAGATAAGTACAAGCATAAGAATATAAATGAATCATGTAGAAAAATGACAATAAAGTCTATGAAAAAATTAATTAGAATAATTATTTTTATATCATATGTTGACTTACAAGCTTATCACATGCTTACTTGCATTAATATCATGTGTTAGTATGTATGATTTCCATGTATTGGCTTACATGAGTGATAAGTGTTGATTATGTGCTTACTATCTGTTCTCGTGTATTAATGCCAAGTGCTTGAAAGTGTGCTTGTTATATGATGATGTGTATACCTGCCAAGGATTGACTTAACATGTGAAAGCTATGTGTTGGCTTACAAATGTTGCATCAAAAATTAACAAACTTAGAATATTGCCGATAAATAAAAGTGATTTGGGGTTCCTAGCACACAACAACACAAATCATGAGAACATTTCAAAGTGAATTAAGAAACTCTTGCTCAATTATTTTCAATTACACGGTGAATATTAATGAATTTTCTAAAAGTTGGTAGAATAGTTCAAACTGGTTCAATCGAGTATACTCAGTTTAATTTAATTTGACATGCTAAACTATTATTTTATTTATTTTATTTATTTTATGTATTTACTTTATTTAATTTATTTACTTTATTTACTTCATTCGCTTCATTCGCTTCATTCGCTTCATTCGCTTCATTCGCTTCATTCGCTTCATTCACTTCAATCACTTTATTTATTTTATTTTATTTTATTATATTTTTGAATTCAATCATTACTTATTTTTGAATATTTTTTTATAGATATCAAGTCGGCTTACCTAAGTATGTATAAAATAAAAATGCATATTGATGTATACTATTTTTGTAGATATCAAGACGGCATACCTAAATATGTATACTAGTTATGTATAAAATACACATGCATATAACTGTATACTATTTTTGTAGATATCTAGTTGGCAAACCTATGTATATATACAATTTATATATTGTTTTTGTATACGGTCGCCATCAAACTCCACACAATGTCAACGCATTATATCACAAATGCATGAAGCATTGGTATGAATAAGTTTATATTCGAAATCCACGCATGCCATGGTGCTTAAAAAAGAAAATCAAAAAAAAAAAATAGAATAAAAACACTTCCTCTTCGATTAAGCAATCCGAAGATAATCGAAGTAGATTATAAGTATAAACATACCTCAATTCATTAACAAAGTTAAACTTAAACCTCGAATTGATTAAGTTGAATCGGCGTCGAGAGATAGAGAAATGCGGAGGACCTCGGTTACATGTTAGAGATGCGTCGAGTCGAGAAAGAGAGAGAAAGAGAATGTATATTTTAGGAAAATATTTATATTTTTAAATATTAAAAAATTAAATAAACAATATATATATAATACAAAAATACTCATTAATTTTATTTACTAT
Organism: Sapria himalayana; assembly: GCA_029783825.1. Classification (NCBI taxonomy): domain Eukaryota; kingdom Viridiplantae; phylum Streptophyta; class Magnoliopsida; order Malpighiales; family Rafflesiaceae; genus Sapria; species Sapria himalayana. The sequence goes on from JAREIK010002147.1 coordinate 7,712,113, forward strand.
CAAAATTTTTTCAACAAAATTAATGGGCGTGTAACAAGATACAAATGAAAAACAAATACCTTACAATTTTTTATTATTATATTAATTAAACAATAAATATATAAATAATAAAAAAAATATCAAATAGGTACGAAATTAATAAATTTCATATAATAAGACATGAATGAAAAGATGATTTATTTTCTAGTCATTTGCCTAAAAGTTATAAAATACTCTTAGTGTTAAAAAATCTATAAAAAATTTTATTTTATGATTATAAATTTTTAAAAATTCATATTTATTTTTACAAAGATAATATATAAATAAAAACTTAATGATTAAAGCTAATTGTAAAAATATTACTCGATTATTTAATTTTTATAAATTTTAGTAGGATTAAACATCTATATATTTATTTATAATTATTATTTTATTTTCTTTTAACTTTTATGAAAAAATTATATTTTTTTTATATTTCAAGATTTTCAAGATTTGTATTATTTATTTTTCTAAAAGTTATTTTTATAATCATAAAATTTTTTTAATACTTATAATAATATTAATATTTACTAGTTTATTCGTCAATTAAGATATTTTTAAAATTATTTTATATTTTATCATACAATGAATTATTTTACATTTAAATTATTAGAAATTTTAATGTATGTTGATTTAATTTTTAAATTATCGAAAAAATTAGCATACATATTGAATTAATTATTTAATATTACTTTAATTTAAATTATTTAGTTTCTTAATTAAAAATTTTAGAAAAATTTTTTGTATAATTTTTTATAAAATTAATACATAATTAAAAGAATTATTTTAGTCCTTAATAATATATATTTTTTTATATTTTAAATTAAGTATTTATAATATCATTTTTTTTTGATTTTATGAGGAGAATGTATGTTTCAAGGATTGCTCATCTATAGACCAATAACATAAATTTAATAAACAAATTTAAATAAAATATTAAATAAAAAAAATTATATAATTAAATATTGGCTAAGGAAATGCCATTGCTAAATCCGTAACTAAATTACAGATTTTATAAGGTATGAAAAATTCGTCACTATATTATGGATTTTACTAGCTCGAGAAAAGACATTGCTAAATCCGTCGCTAAATTATAAATTTTATTAGCTAGGGAAATTTCATTCCTAAATCCGTCGCAAATTTTATGATTTTATTTTCTATGAAAATTCTGTCGTTAAATCTGTCACTAATTTCTGAATTTTATTAGTTAGGGATATTCGCTTGCTATATCCGTAACTAAAATATGGATTTAATTAGCAAGGAATAGTCTGTCACTAAATCTATCGCAAAATCAAGAATTTTATTAGTAAGGGATAGAGGTATCAAATGGAACATGTCAGGCAGGCCCGGCCCATTTTTAGCCGGCCCGACCGTGTTTTCATGCCGGGCCAGGCACGACACAGTTATTGTACCGTGCCGTGCCTGGCCCAGCATGATTCTGAGAAGGTCAGCCTAGAACAGGCCCGCGGCACGAATCTGCCTGGTTCAACCCGGTCAAGCCGAACCTCTAAAATAGGGTTTCGACACGCCCGAAACCCTAATTTTTAAAAAAATCAATTTCTCAGCTCGTGGCGAAGTACCGTGCCAACGGGCCATGGTACCGTGTCGAACCAGGCACGGCACGATGCCCGGTTGGCCTCGGCATGGCAAGGCACGATTGTGCCATGATCAGGCACGGCACGAGCCCGAGCACAAAAGAATTCCATGTCGGGCCGACCCAAGCACAACCGAATCATGTCGTGCCTCGTGCCAAGCCGAGCTGGCCAGACCCGATTAACACCTCTAGCAAGGGAAAGTCCATCACAAAATCATGGATTATATTAGCAAAGAAAAATTTATCGCTAAATCCGTCGTTTAATCATGAATTTTATTAGTAATGAAAAATCTGCTGCTAAATTATGAATTTTATTAGCAATGAAAAATCTATCACTAAATCAAGAATTTTATTAGCAAGTGATATTCCATCGCTAAATCATGGATTTTATTAGCAATGAAAAATCCGTCGCTAAATCTGTTACTAAATCATGGATATTATTAGCAAGGAAAAATCAGTCGCTAAATTTTTCGCTAAATCATAGATTTTATTAGCAAGGGATATTCTGTAGGTAAGTCTGTCGCTAATTTTAGGATTTTATTAGCGAGGAATATTCCATCACTAAATTCATCGCTAAATCAATGATTTTATTAACAATGGAATATCCGTCACTAAATCGGTCGCTAATTTAAGGCTTTAATTAGCGAGAGATATTCCATAGCTAAATCTATCACTAAAATCCCCGCTTTTCTTGAGCAAAATTTAGGAAAAATTTCTGTCGCTAATCCGTCGCTAATCTGTCACTAAATCTATCGTTAAAATCCACACTTTTTTTGAATGGAATTTACGAAAATATTTCATCGCTAATCCGTCACAAAATCCGTCGCTAAATCCCCCACTTTTCTTGAACGGAATTTACGAAAAATTTTCCGTCGCTAATCCGTTTCTATTTTTTTTTTCAAAAAAAAATCATTAATCTCTTGCTATTCCCTAGCTAATCCTTTGTAATTTAGCTAGGGATTGATCCCTAGCTAAAATTCCCTAGCTAAAACTAATTTTTCTTATAGTGAATATTTTGAAATGATGTTTATGGGACCACCCGATCCACCAAGATATAAAATGAAAGATAAAACAAAGAATAACCTAAAATTCGCCATGAGCCTAATCGAGACAAAGCCAGTCATCTTGCCACTAAAGAAGCTACTAGATACATCTATGAGGCAAATTAAGAGGTGAAGTTTAGTAATTTGTCATGAGAATGATTCAGAGGTGACGAAATTCATTATTGAAGATGGTGATAATCAAAAAATCTTTTATGGTAAGATTTATGAGGAATTGGTTGAATCTCTTTCTAAATAACCTCACGAAACTTCATCTTCTTTGGAATTTTTTTAAAAATCATTTATTAATGTTAATATTAACGGGGTTTCGAGCATTTCAAAAAACATTCTGGATGCAACCAAAGGAAATCCCCTCCAGAATGCTAAGGAATTAAATGGCTAATGCTCGGTAGGAGGTATTAAACCAAATGAAGGTACGTATTATCACTCTAGAGATGTAAATGACATAAACATAGCTTCAAACTCTTCTTCTTCTCCTAAAAGTGTCAATAAACCACATGTACGGGTGGGAAACATCAAGGGGCGAATATACTGAATGATTCTAGTAGCCCTAATACCTTCCCTATTAATAACAAAGGGGGTTTTTACAGAAACTCCCTACTAAAAGATGGTTCCTACAATGGTAAGTCCTCTGTAGGTAAGTTTAATTTATGAGAGGTATGGTGAGGGCTTCTAGATTCTCGAATAGTCAAGATACATCATCTGAAAATGCTAAATATTTACCTGCAATGAAAAATAGCGGGCTCGTGAATGGGGATAATGTGCATATAGGAACCTCAGCTGGGTATGACTTCAATTCTCATAATTTTAGTAGTTTTAATACATGCTCGAGTGATAATTATGGGGCTTTGAAAGAATCTCACCCCAATATCTCGCTGGATGGAGGCTCTTATAATGAAATGCCATTAGTGGATACTGGTAATTGTATGGGAGGTTTGGGTGCACGTTCTGGCTGCATGGATAAGCAAGATAAAACTAAAAACTTGTGTGCTATGGAGGAAAATTAAAAGACAGAGGCAATACAACCTTGTATCACTAATAATAATGGCCTATGGGACACTAAAGTTGAAAGGCTTGAAGCCAGAAACATGAATTATGTTAAACCCTTGAATGAAAGAGGCAACGATAAACTCCCTAATCCTAGAACTTATGGGAAGAATAAAGCTCCTTAGAGCAGTTTATTCGCTGGGAATAGATCTATCGCAAATACCACTAAGCTATCTTATATTGCCCCTAAGCTGTCGAGTAATACATGATTTGAAGAGCATGACTTACTTATTGGAATAGAACATTAGAAAAATTGCCCAGTGGAATATTTCATGATGAGAAATCCTAGGAAACTTCTACTGAGGAGATTCATTGATGAACAGTAAAGAATAACCCCACAGTTATCCAGTACCCAAGCGGCTGGATATTCTTTAAATTTAAAACTCCCAAAGAAATGAAAGAGATCCTCAACTCAAGCCCCTCTTTAGTGTTTGGCAGACCATTATATGTTAAACCACTACTGATTGGTTTTCATTATGGACTGAAGAAAATGGCTAGAATCCAAATATGGTTAAGCTGCTCAACTTCCCAATTCATCTCTAGAACCCGATAAGGCTGAGCAAAGCTGCAATATGCCTTGGACAACCCTTACACATAGACAAATTAACATCAAATATCTCAAAAATAGCATTCCCAAGAGTTCTAGTGGAGATTGATTTGAACGAAGACCTAGTAAATGAAATTTCTTTAAATTTTCTAGACGGATCAAAAATCTATCAACCGATTAAATATGAGAATCTACCCTTAGACTGAAAATTTTGTTCTATATTTAGGCATATGTTTAATGACTTCCGAATGAAGGATAGGAAGTAGGATATAAAAGATCCTTCAACACTAGCAGACCCAAAAGGCCTTGCAGAGGAAGATGAAAAGAGCTCTCCCCCCAGAGGAGGGTCAATGCTTGCCAGTAGATTCTCTAAGGGAGGAACCCCCTTCTACTTAGTCCGAATCAAGGAATAATGCAAATAAAGAGGATAAGAAAGGCTTTACGATGGTGAAGGAAAAAAAGAAAAAGAAAGAACCAATCAATCAAAGAGAGGGTCCATTTTTTGAATCTCAAAAATAAAGAGAGGATGAATGTAGCAATGAAGGGCTCTGTCTCATATGGACCAGCATAAAAAGTATCCAGGGGCCCTCAACCCTTTAAAAATGAGTTTTTGGGTTTCAAATTTTTTGTTTGGAGGTTCTTCTTTTGGAGTTTTGGAGGATGAATTGAAAAAAGAACAATTATACTTTCCCACTTATATTTTTAAAGGGACATTTAGGGAGAGGTGGGTGCAACTCTAGGTAAGTTCTCATGAATGATGGAATGGCTTTCTATGGATAACAAACTACATAGTGGAGAAAATAGGCAAGCTATGAGCTACCTGACTTTTAAAACATTAAACTAGAAACAATTTGCTTGTATGATTGTATGCATGGAAAACCTACAAGAGTTGATGATAACTCTACAAATGGTAGTACACGAGGAATCCACAGTAAAGGTAGAATATGTAACGGATGAATGTTATAGGAGATATAATGTAATGCATGGTAGAAATGTAATAGGAGGAGGAAATTGTGATGTAACAAAATTGAAAGTGTACTACCATGAAAGGAGATTATTTCTTGGACTCTTGGGGCGAACCATTGAAAATGTATGGAGAAAGCTATGCTACGAACCTAAATTTCTAGGAAAAAATGTCCACTGGAAAGTAATAATATGCATGAACTCTCTAAATCAATTTCAAATGAAATTCTATATAATATGCATGTATTGTTTGGTGGATGAGTATATATACAAGGGGTGATGAAATACTTAAAAGGATATAAAGGTGGAATATGAATTGAATTTGCCAAATGTAAATTACATGCAATGCTAGAATCGTGGGGGGGTCAATACTGGGAAAGAGTGCAATGTAAAATGTGAAGCATTAAGTGAATGATGGGGAACACAATGTAAGGGGAACGAAAATGTGCTGAATTTACCATATGGTAACTCCATGCAACCGGGTGTGAGATGTCCATGTGTATGCACTATATGGTGTGAGTGGGAGATGAAGGGATTTCATTGTAAGGGTAGCTTTGGATTTGTAATCATGGGCAAGGGAAATGCGTGGCAGCCAAATATAATATATAAAATCCACGGGGGAAATATATGCCCAAAGGCATATGAGGATCTTCTGGAGGATGTTTAAATGAAATCCTTTGCAACAAATATTAGCATGTATTTTCTACCTGATATGTATGAATGTATGGGGGTATTATGGGTATTATTCATGCATGTAAGGGTGTAATATATGCTAGAATTATCCTTCGGTAATTTTATGCAAATCTAGAGTTGCAATGGGATTTCTTTTGTATTGGAAAATAATGTATAACATGAGCTATCAAGGTGCGAGGGTAAGAAAATATTCTATAAGGGTAGCCAGAATTTTGTAATCATGTGCATGCGTAAAAGGGAGTCTGATTAATGTGTGCTATGAGGAATGATATGTAATGATGAATGCAACATTCGAGTATTATGGAGAGGGAGAAAGCTGGATCATAAATGAAGATTGCTTCTAGGAACATAAGGGGTTTTAATTGCCCCCTAAAATACAAAGAAATCCTTAGGCTTTTTAATGCCTAAAGGATAAATATTTTTGGGATCATGGAGAATAAGTTGAACCGAGGATAAAATTGTTTGACTTATGAAGACAAAGTTCAAGAGATATAAATCTCTTGATAATTTCTCTACTCATAGGAATGATAGGATTCTTATTCTGTGGGATAGCCAAACCACAAATATAGAAATCCTATCCTCTATGCCACATCACATTTATCTTCAGGCACGGGATAAAGAGAGAGGGTTATCCTTTAAGCTATCAGTAATGTATGGTTTTCACTCCATTTCAAATAGGAAAGACCTCTGTAAAGATTTAACAAGAAAAAGAGATGGCGCATGCCTCCCATGGGTTATAGTAGGAGATTTTAACTCCTCAATCTCTAGACTGGATTGAATGGGAGGTAGAGTAGTAACAAATTATGAGTATCAAGACCCCCTCAAATGCACTTCAGGTTTAAATCTAGAAGATCTTCCTTCGTCTAGAAATTTCTTCACCTGGACAAATGACAAAATTTCCAGTAAGCTAGAAAGAGCAATGGTAAATGACGAATAGTCAAACTTATGACTAGATAGTCACACAAGATTCTTGACCTCGAGAATTTTTTTGGACCATTGCCCAATACTAATAACTACTTAACCGGATGATAGGCAAAGAAAGATTTCTTTCAAGTTCTATAATATGTGGATCTCTCACAAAGGATTCGCCTCTACACAACTTAGAAGTTGGAAAGAAAACATCAAAGGATCTTATATGTTTCAGTTAGTTAAAAAGTTGAAAATGTTAAAGGATCCTTTAAAAAGACTGAATGAAAACTATTATGCACATATAAGCACAAGGGTGGCTCTTACTAAAAAAGCTCTTCAAGAGCTTCAATCAAATATCCTGAAGTGCCCTAACCAGGCTCTAAAGGAGGAAGAAGTCGCTACCAAAATAAAACTTAGGAAACTTGATGAGGCAGAATTATTCTTACTTAGACAAAAAGCCAAAATTAACTTTGTCATGTAAAAAGATAGGTGCACCAAGTTTTTTCATACCCTAATGAGTTCAAAATTCCAGAAAAACAAGATTGTGACTATAGAAAAGGAGGATGGGCACAGTACAACATCTAAGGAAAACATATTGTAATCTTTTCTCTCATACTACAAGGGCCTTTTAGGTGCTTCAAGTAGAGTGGAGCAATTAAATAAACAAATCTTAAGATGAGGTAGAGTACTTTAACATGAAGATCAAAAACTATTTTCTCTATCCTTCACTTCCAAAGAGATAAAGAAAGCCCTTTTCGCGATGAGTAATTCTAAGTCACCTGGCCCCGACGAGTATACGATAGAATTCTTCAAGTTCTCATGATGTGAGTTTGGGAACAATGTAGTCAAAGCTGTTAATAGCTTCTTTCATTCTAGAAGAATGCTAAGGCAAATAAATCATGACTATATATCTCTGATACCGAAATCCTCACATGCATCCACTGTTAAAGACTATAAGTTATATCATGTTGTAATGTAATCTACAAGATTTTTGCTAAGCTCATTGCATCTAGTTTAAAATTAGTGATAGGTGTCATAATAAATCCAGCTCAAAAAACTTATGTGAAGAAGAGGTTAATTTCTAATAATTTCCTTCTTGCACATGAATTAATTAGAAGATATACAAGGAAAAAGATCGATCCAAGATGCTTCCTTAAAATAAACATACAAAAAACATTCAACTCAGTTGAATGAGAATTCTTGAAATACCACGGACTAAACTTTCTCATATGAGTCATTGAAATTATATACGAATACATAAATATTACATCCTTCTCTATTACCATGAATGAACAATTTCATGGATTCTTCAAAGGTGATAGAGGCCTTAGGAAATGAGATCCTATTTCTTCTTACCTCTTTGCATTTTGCATGAAATATCTTTTAAGACAGCTGGTTCTTGCAATGTCTTCAGAACTCTTCTCATTCCACCCAGGATTTGGATCCCTTAAAATATCACATCTTATGTATGTGGATGATTTGATCTATTCTCTAGATGTGATTGAAATTTTATAAACGTCATTCTCCATGTTCTTAAGGATTTCTCAATAGTGTCGGGTTTGAATGTCAGCTCCTCCAAATCAAACATCTTCTTTGGAGGAGTAGGGAAAAGGCTTAAAATGGGTATTCTAAAAATTTCGGGTTACAAGGAAGGTACCCTTTCTTTTGTTTTCCTTAGTGTTCTCTTATCTTCAAGCTGCTTAATATCTTTCCAATTATATATTCTATTGAACAAGATTACCTCAGTCATTCATTGATGTGCGAATAAAATTCTTTCAATAACAAGAAAGATTAGAGCTACTCCATATGGTAATACAAGGTATTAAATGATCTTAGTTCTCAGTATTCATTTTGTCAAATTATCTCATAATGGTGATTGATAATACTTGTAGAAGATTCCTATGGGACAAACCCAAAATGAGAAGATATAGGCCCAAAGTTTCTTGGGCCAAAGTATGCATGCCAACCTCCATTAGAGACCTTGACATTCTTAATATCTCCACATTGAACAAATCATTCTTTCTTAAGACTATTTGAAGGATAAATAATAAAGACACACTTTGAAATAAGTAGGTCCATCATGTATATCTCAATTCTCATAATCTTTGGGAATATCAGAATTTTAAGGAAGACCCTCCTCAATGGAAAGCCCTTATTTCAATTAGAAACATCCTTATTGAGAAGGTTGGATCAAAGGAGCAAGCAAAAGAGCTATTGGAAGAGTGAAGCGAGAATGAGAGATTAATTTCTGAAATGTATAATTATCTTATGGGAACATGTAATATAAAAGCAAAATCTTGGACAAAAGATATATGGATGAAGCATCACATACCCAAGCATGAAATATATCTTTGGATTGCTAAGCACAAAAGGCTTAGAATAAAAGATCAAACATTTTTAATGCTTGAATCACAACTTATGAATTTTGTACTCTTGTAAAATCCATGGATCACATATTTTTAAATTGCAGCTACTCAAACACCATATGGAAGAAACTCAAAAGCTGGACATGATTTAAAGGTGAGGCAGAATCTTTGCTAGCCATTTTCAAATACATGAAGACAAGCCATAAAAAAGACAACCCTATGAACGCTATTCGAAAAGCAACCTTCATGACCACGGTATACTATATTTGAAGAGTAAGAAATAAAAGATTGTTTGAAGACAAATCTCAAGATTCACGAAATTTAATAAGGAAAATTAAAACAAAAATTTACATTGTATTTGGCAAAAAATATAATAGTTTAAAGCTCTCTTAGTTTGTGCAAATATTTTTGATCGTAGAATATTATTACTTATCAAAAAAAAAATCAAAAGAGCTCTCAATCAAAAAAAAAAAACAATGTTGTTTTATCTCCTCCCCGATTTTCTCAAAAAAAAAAACATAAATCCTTCGATTAGCCTTAGAAAATCCAACCTTGGAAGGCTATATTGGAGCAAGTGTAGTGTTAGAACTTGTTTCGGCACTTAGAAACATTTGTCTTGCCACAAATTGATATATATATATATATAAGATGAGCATTATGGGACTGCCCGATATTACTCAACATAACTCAAATGTCAAACATGTCGTTTGCTCTCTCGATACTAAGGTGACTATCATGTCTACCCTAAAGAAAATTGATAAAACCTCAAGAAGCAATCAAAAAATAAGGTTCACCACATGCTTGAAATATGATTCTAATGCTACAGAATTTATCCTTGATGACGGCCATATACAACAAATGATTTACAGTAAATTTTCTGTTGATTCTTATGATCTACCTAAAAATCATCACAGAAATGTATTTTTATCTCATAATAATTGGAACATAAATGATTTGCTTGAAAATAAATATCAATCGAGTAACACTAAAAAAGTTTCGAGTGAAAACCATGAAATTCAAGCTTTAGAATCACATACTGTTAACTCTGAAACTAATAATAATAGGATTAACATGTGTTTCCCTCATAAATCTCACGATAATAAGAGTATTCTACACTCGATTGATGGTTGCTACAAAAATAATGTAGATTACATGAATGATACTGAACTGAATGCCTCTGCATCTCATTTTTTATATTATGATCAGCTTTTAGAAAATATAAGCACGAATGTACTAATTATGAGTAAATTGAATGATAATGGATTAAATGCTTCTGTTTTGCCTAAAAATGGAAGAATTAAGAATTTTAAGAACTCCAAGGAGGAAGGCACACATATTGTCTCTCCTCGTGTGCATCCAAGAACTTTCAGTAGGAAGAAAGTGTCGTGGAACAGTTTGTTCTCAGCCAATAAAACCTTAGAGAACACAAGTAAGTTATTTTTCATTCCATCAAATCATTCTAGAAATGCATACTTCGAAACTGAGGATTTACAACATGGAATGAAAATATGAAAAAACTATTTTGTTGAGCTATTTTGTTACAAAAAGTCATGAGTTGGCTTATTAAGAAAATTCATTGATGAATAATGGAAGCTAAATATACAAATTGTACAACATCCAAGTGAATGGATTCTGTTCAAATTTAAAACAAATGAGGAGATGGAAAGTGTGTTAAAAGCTGGCCCATACTTAGTTTTTGGCCGATCCTTACACATCAAACCTCTTCCCTTGGACTTTCACTATGGGGTTAAAGAAATTGCAAAAATCCCGATATGGGTAAAACTTCCAAACTTCCCCATACACCTTTGGAACCCAATTGGCATAAACAAGGCAATAGGCAACATATGTCACGCTCTACACAGGAACAAACTAACCTCTAATGCTTAAAGACTTGCATATGCAAGAGCATTAGTAGAAGTTGACCTTAATGAAGAATTGTTTAACGAAATCTTTCTCAACTTCCTGGATGGATCAAAAATTGGCCAGCTTGTAAGTTATGAGAACCTCCCATTATTCGATAATTCCTGCTTTTTGTTTGGACATTCATTTGATAGTTGCCGGAGGAACCTTAAAGAAGAAGACAACAACCCTCCTCCAACCAGCTATAAGAAAGATGGTGCATAGGACTTAAAGAATATTGAAGTACCAGAATCCCCTACTAGTCTAAAGTTTCCTACTGAACTTTGAGGAGCAAATAGGAAAATTCCTTTATAGAAGAAGGCCAATGCTCTCCTGCCCAGAGAACTAAATCCTCCCATGGGACAAGTAATTCTCAACATGAAGAAGAATGCCTAAATCAACCTGAAGATGAAAAAGATTCATTCACCTTAGTTAAAACTAAGAGGAAAAGGAAAGAAAATACAAAGGAGGACCCTTCCTTAAACTTGAGAAATAAAGGTGAACTTAAAGACACTTACAATAGAAGTTCTGCCCCTCATGGCCTCATCTAGTAGTCTTAAAAAAGGTCACATCTCCTTAAAATGTGAAATGCATCATTTTTAATATGCATGAGAGATACATTAGATTGAGAATTAAAAGATGGATAAATGAGAGCCTTTCATGGCTCTCCCTATACTTTATATTAGGTTTAAGGGCTTTTTTGGGAGAGGTGAGGACACATCTAGGATGACATGTTGTGTTGTTTTCTGTACTAGAGGTCTATGGCATCTTCTTGCCTGACCAATCTATATGACTATTTGAATGGTGCCTGGAAATAGAGTTGCTGGATGAAGTCTCATAGTCCCACAACAGAGTATGTGGGGGGTCCTATCAAAAGGATAGTTTACTTTATTTAAGACTGCTGGAAATAGAGCTGCTGGAAATAGAGCCTCTTGTTTGATTGTAAAGGCCATATTTGTAATGGCCATATTTGTTATGGACTTACATGGCACGACTTGTTTAAATGAAGGGATGGGATGTACTGGAATAGGACACCCACATAATTGAAGGGACTGGAGCTAATCTGTATGATTGTATGCCATGAGTTAAGAGTTCAGTCCAATCCAGAAAACACAATTTATCATTATGGGCATGAAGAAAATCTTATATATGACTTACTTTTGATTGAATGTGCAGGGGGTCTTATGTATGGGTTGCATATGCATATGTAACAAAGGGGGGAAATTATTATGTAATTGAATGTAAGGGTGTGAGTTCATTTGTATTTGTAGGACTTGAAATAGAGAGAGTCCATATCAATTTGTATTAAGGGAATAGGAATCACACTTGTGGAGGATTTGCTTTCACATGTACTTATTGTGTTTTACATAATACATAAAATCATAAGGCGCCTACTAGTAATCATAGACAGAGAGGTATCTTTTGGAATACTACTCCTTAACGATCATGCAATTGAATTGCTCAATGAATTAGTAAATGAGGAATCTATTGTAAGATACCCCATAAACTTATGGTCAAGCATGGGTATGTATGGCATAATTCCAATATTATCTATAATCCTGATTTGAATGATTGCATGTGGGGTTGCATTTGGCATGAACGCATGTCGGGTTCCCATACTTCAACAAGAAAGGCATATGCCTGGGGGTAAATTTTGAAATATAAGGGTGAAAATTCCTATGTCTATTTGGAATGTAAAGGTGACTTTAAGAATAAGGGTGGCATATTGTATGAGTGGCATATGCATCCTGTATTGTGGTGGCTTTCTATATAAGAGTGGCATATTGAATGTGAGTAGTATATTGTATGTGGGTGGCATATATAAATAGGGCATTCTAATTCCATTCGACAAATTGGGAATGGAAAATCTTGTTATGGGCGATGATGTAAAATCATATGTAACATCTCATAAGTCTAATGGAGTTGATGGAAAGCTCTGTCGCACTGACAGGGTCGGAGAAATTCTTGTTGATGTATACTATGCATGCTACACATATCATAATCATGGAATTATATATGAGAATATTGATATGCTTAAAAGAAAGATTAATATACCAATCATAGTACACCCTTATTAAGATCGTAAACTAGAACATTATGGACTTCAAATAGACATATTTACTATCATAGAAGCAAAACTAAATCAGGAAAAGATAATGCTATTGATGAAATCAAAATTTAAAAATTTTGACTGCCTAGACAAGTTTTCTTCTCACCAGAATGATCGAATATTGTTACTATGGGATATACAACCTACGAAAATTGAAGAGATATCTTCATCCCCCCAATTAATATATCCTGGAGATAAAAGACATAGTCAAATAAATAAATTTTAGATTAATAATCATTTATGACCTTAACTTGATTGTTAATAAGAGATCACTATAGAATAGCTTATCCTCCAAAGCTCTTCCAATTACTCGTCTTGGCTTGTAATTGGAAAATTTAATTCTCCACTATCAGCTCTTGATAGAAATGGTGACAGAATAGTCTCAACCTATGAATGTCTTGACTTCATCAACTGTTACTCTACTCTAAGCCTTGAAGATATCTCATCTTTTAACTCTCACTTCATTTGGACGAATGAAAAAATGTTAAACAAACTTAATAGGGCAATAATAAACTAAGAATAGTTCAATCTCATATTTGACACACATGTAAAATTCATGCCCTCCAATATCTTTTCTGATCATTGTATGATCTTTGTATCCACTGAAATAATCCCTCAAGATAGGAATATACCTTTTAAATTCTGAAATATGTGGTTGACTCACAAAGACTTCCCATTGATACTTCATAATCTATGGAAACAAAAATTGCATGGGTCATTATGTTCAAGCTGGTCAAAAGTTTAAAATACTTAAAGATCCAATCAAAAAATTGAACGAGAAGAATTTTGAAAACATTAGCGCAAGAGTATGCTTAGCTAAAAAGACTCCAATCTACTCAAAGAAAGATACCCAAAGCTCACAATGCAACTCTGAACGTTGAAAAAACTAACCTAATAGTTAAATTGACAATGATGGAAGAGGCTGAATTGTCTTTTATTAGACAAAAGACTAAATTTAAGTAACCCAAAACAAAGTGATAGGTGCACTAAATTCTTTCACATTTTGACAAGTGCAAAGCTTCAAAGAAATAAAATAATATCAGTTATGAAGAAAAATGGAGAGTACCCTACATCCTTTCATGAAATTTCTGATGATTTTCTTGGATATTATAATAACTTGATGGGTACCTCTAAAAATAAGGCTTCTTTATGTGTATCAATCATTATAGTGAAAAAATTATGGATGATTCAGAACATAGCATACTATCATTATACTTCTCACCGAATGAGATAAAGGAAACTTTATTTTTGATGGGGGGTGTAAAATTTCCCGGGCCGAATGGGTACCATGAAGATTTTTAAAGAATCATGAAAAATTATTTGTAAGGATATCACTTGTGTTGTTCAAAGCATTTTTCATTCCAAAAAAAATGCTCAAGCAGATAAATCATGCTTATATAGCACTAATACCAAAAACTTTCCACCCAACTTTCATCAAAGATTATAGTCCATTTCTTGATGTAATATCCTATATAAGCTCATCTCTAAATTAATAGCAAAAAAGGTTCGAAGTATTCTAGGAGACATTATTAAATTGACCCAAACAGTATACATCAAGGGGAGGTTAATTTCAGACAACTTTCTTCTTGCACAAAATTTGATACAAAGATATGCAAGAAGAATAATATCTCCTAAATGCTTCCTCAAGATTGATCTCAAAAAGATATTTGACATGATTAGTTGGGAATTCTTGAAAGTAACTTTTATTCCTTTCAACTTTCCAACAAAATTCATAGATGTTATCTGTGAATGTATATCCACCATATTCTTTTCTATTGTCATAAATGGTGAATTCCATGAATTCTTTAAAAGAGAAAAGGGACTTAGACAAGATGATCCATTATTTTCTTATTTGTTTGCTATTTGTATGGAGTACCTATTAAGGTTACTCATCAAGGCAACAAATTTGGAGGAATTTTCTTTCACCCTAGATGTGCAGCCTTAAAAATCTCACACCTAATGAACACGGATGATTTAATTATCTTCTATAAAAGCAATACCTCCTTTATTGATATCATCTTAAAGACATTAGAAGAATTTACAGTCTCCTCAGGTCTATGTGTTAAGCCAAATATAAAAGAACAAATTCTAGAAAATTTGGGTTTTATTGAAATATCACTACCATTCATTTTTCTCGGAGTTTTTTTATCCTCAAGTAGACTTATCATGACATAATTCTATCCTTGTTGTTCAAAATTACAGCCTTTATATATCAATGTGCAAGTAAGATTCTCTCCTTCCCTATGAGGTTGGAATTACTATGCACAGTGATTCAAGGAATAGAATGATATTAGTTTTTGATATTTCTTCTACATTCATCAATAATTAATGCAATTGAGAGCACATGTATTAATTTCTTATGGGGTGCTCTAAAAGCAGACCAATTCAGGCCTAAAGCGGCTTGAAAAAAAATTTGTATACCCACCTCTATTGGTTGACTTAGTATTCTTGGTTTGATGAATTGAAATAATATTTTTTTTATTAAAAGCTTTTGGCAAATTCACAAAAATGGAGACTCACTCAGGATAAGGTGGATACACCACTTCTACCTTAACTCTCTTAATATTTGGGAGTACCAAATATCCACGCAAGACCCTCCTTTTTAGAAATCTCTAATATTGGTTAGAGATATCTTAATAGAGAAATCAAATGTAAAAGCAAGCGATAATACTTCTTAATGCATGGGCTGATAAATAGTAGCTTATTTCCTAAGCCTATAAGTATTTATCTGGAACTAATATGATAAAAGTAAAACTATGGGCAAAAATTATTTGGTTTCCTAACCACATTCCAAAACATGTTGCATTCCTTTGGATATCTAAAGCTGAAAAAATCAGAACAAAGGATTTCCTATTTGCAATTCCAACAAACATGTAATGTGAATTCTGCACCCAACTAGAATCTATCAAACATATTTTCTTTGAATATCAATTCTCTAGAATCTCATTAGAACATTTAAAAAACTAGACAACAATGAAAGAACTCATAGGTTCCATTACATCAAGCCTCAACAGCTTAAAAAAGAATTATTCAGCCAACACAGCAAATAACCCCATAAAGAAAGCTGCATTCACTGGTGCTGTTTACTATATATGGAAAAAAAAAAACTAGAGAGGGCATGAAGGAAAGTCTCAGAATTTAGATTCAATTCTTAGAAAGATAAAAACTAAAATTCATATGGAAGAAACTAAAAAGCAAGATAGGATTTAAAGGTTAGGCAGAATCTTTGCTAGCCATTTTCAAAGAGATGAAGATTAGCCACACAAAAGACAGCTCAATGAACATTGTTCAGAAAGCAACATTTGCAACCGCGATATACCATATTGGAGGAAAATGAATAGAAGATTGTTTGAAGGCAAAACTCAAGATACTAAAAATTTAGTTAGGAATATTAATTAACATTGTATTTAGCAAAAAATATAGTAGAATCTCTTGTAGTTTGTATATAAAATTTTGATAGTGGAATTTTATTAATTATCAAAAAAAAATCAAAAGAGTTCTCAATCTTAAAGAGGACATAAACTCAATTTTCTTGGGTTTTAAAGTCTCAAAGAGGCTATATTTGGCTGAAACACCAAAGAACAACCTCTGAAAAGTATCTTTTGCAACAGCCGTGTACCACATCTATTGAGAATGGAATAGAAGGCTCTATGAAGGGAAAGTCCAAAATGCAGAGATTTTAGTTAGAAAAATCAAAACTAAAATTTATAATATTTTTAGCAAAGAATATAATAGTTTGAAATATCTTTATGTTGTACAAAAATTTTTGATAATAAAATTTATTACTTATCAAAAAAAAATATTAAAAGAGCTATCAATCTGTCAATACTCACTATATCTGGACCTAGTAAGCTTTCCCATATTGAATCTAATTAAGCCGCAAGCTCCACTCCTAATAGTACCCTTCAGTCAATTCATTTAAGTTTCAGTCATGCGACCATACTTTCCCTAGAACCCAAAAACTTTGATTTCTCATAAGGTGCTGGCAAAGTTCAATGAACAACAAACACAAATCCCTATATGATATCGTTTATAGTTGAGACTTGTATGGTATCTAATCATCTTCAAGCACCTAACTTTCATTCTTGATCAATTAAAATATCCTTAACAAATACTTTCGTGGTTATTCGTCTTTCATAAAACTAAAAATTTCACCTCTATCTATGAAATACGAATATCCCCAACTAATATTAATCATTACTCCAATCTCAAAGGCCAATAAAAAAGGACCGTCATCCTAAAGTGTTATCTCATACTAACATACGCAATGCTCAAACTTGCTTTTAGACTCTAATTTTTTTAAAGCAACAGTGCCAGAGACACATCCCACCCAGTTAAGTATGAGAAATGCAACACCAACAGAAGCGAATAGCCAATCAGCACGCACCACAGGCAAGTCGACACGTCTCATCCTAAAATCCGACTATAAGCTTGTTAACCACAACAACTTAAATATACGTTGTTGGAGTTAGAATTAGCACGGCTACTGGCACCAGACTTGCCCTCCAATAAATACTCATTAAGGTATTTGAATTGTACTCATTATGATTACTAAACTCTCGTGAGCCCAATATCATATATATTGTCACTATCTTCATGTGTCATGATTGAATAATTTACACACCTGCTGCCTTTTATGGATGTGACAGTCATTTATCATGCTCTTTCTCCAGAATCAAACTCTAATTCTCCATTACCCATCCAAACCATGGTAGCCCCTATCCTACCATCAAAAATTAATAGGGCAGAAATTTGAATGATGCATTGCTAGCACACGAGCCTTGTGATCAGCTAAGTTATCACAAATAAACAAATCTTCGAGCAAAGCTCGAAACAACCTTTTACCTAATAAATACTGCCCATCCAAAAGTAAGGCATTTCCTGTATGTATTAGCTCTAGAATTACTATGGTTATCCATGTAGCAAGTGTCATCAAACAAACTATAACTGATTTAATGAGTCATTTTTAGTTTCACAGTATAAATTTATTCACACTCACACATGAATGGCTTAGTCTTTGAGACAAGCATATGACTACTGGCAGGATCAACCATGTATCATTTCTTCTCACACCAATACGATCCACACCAAAACTGATTGAGCATTCAATCACCCCAACATATCCCTGAGATGTATTATATTTCAAGCAGACAAACATAACACAATGACATGGAGGACCAAAACCACGAGATATCAACATCGGCAACTTGTCGGACAAAACTAAAATCTACTCGATGATGTTTGACTTCAACGAAAGACTAAGAGAAGACTCATCTCCAAAAACCCTCCGAACCTACTAAACAAGACATAAAGAATAAATATTTTTTTGAAGCCAAAGTTCCAAGCACACCAATAACAAGCACAGCCACATCATCTGAATGGTAAGCACTCAAAGCTTATGATTACAATTAAAAAAATTCATAACTCCTGGGAAAAGATTCCACATGAACATCCAAAAAATACACTACCCACGCATCACAAAGCCACTCACGAACCACAATGTTTCCAAATGGAAAGGCCCTAAGTTTTGCATCTGAGATCACGACAATAATATTGAACAATCACCACAGACTTTACAAAACACACCAGGGACAATGATTACCCGCATAATTTAACAAGTGAAAGCCAACCAACCATGAACAAAGATGACTTTGCCAACTCCAAACCAACATGATATGTTCTACCAACATTAACATCCAAGGAAGTGGTGACTATCTAAGCACGTTACATTAATAAATCACCCACCAATTCACACAAGTTAAAATGTAACACCATAAAAGACAAATCTCTTATAAGTTTGGCATCTTATCAAGCAAGACAATAGGAACACTAACAAACACACATGCAATCAACAAGAATAAATCATATGGCATCTTATTGCATCCTATCCACTGACACAGGCCCAATGCACCTAGCTTCAATCAACCAATCTCATGATTAATTAATTAAATAATACCACCAAGACAACAAGAAACAAGGTAAAAATTATTGGAAAAATCTAAAGGTATAAAGAAAGCGATAACACAACTCAATGTATGGGCGGACAAAGGAATGCTGGTTTCGGAAGCTTATAAATATTTAACTAGAACTAATTCGATGAAAGTAAAAACATTAGCAAAAATTATTTGGTTTCTAAATCACATCCCAAAGCATGCTGCTTTTCTTTGGATATCTAAAGTTGGAAAAATTAAAACAAATAATTACTTATTTTCAACCCCAAGAAACATGAATTATGAATTCTGCACACAACCATAATTCCTAAAACATGTTTTTTTTGAATGTCAATTCTTTAAAAACATATTGGATCAACTAAAAAGTTGGACAGCAATGGACCCCATGGATTCAATTTCTTAAAGCCTTAAAAGCTTAAGCAACTATTCAGCCAACACTGCTAGGAACTGCATAAGGAAAGCCATTTTTGTTAGGATGGTCCTGATCGAGACCCATACCCATGCCCAACATCAGAACCTGCGACTTGCCCCGGCATCCCTTACAACAATAGATGAAGACTTTTGTGTTCGAGATCAATATCCATACGTAGGAGCAGAATAAGTATATCACTCTGTCAATTATGCAGTTCGATACCCATTATCAGCAAAGTCCTCAACATACAATCGTCGCATGAGATCCAAGATGCATGTATTACAATCTTAAGCCAATCAGTCCTGGTAGGCGCACATCCATTGCTTGTTCATTGTGGGTATTCCAATCAGTATGAATCTTTTATTTATAAGTAGTACTAGCAGGAGTAGCACTAGAAGTTTCCTCATTTCAGATGTTAGCAGGAGTAGCAGATGTTATCCAATCAGTCCTTTTCCTTTTTGCCTGGCACTGAAGAAGAAAGATCAACCTTATCTGCTCTTTGCATGTTTTCATTGGACAAATACTGTTTGCGACATGAATCGAGGAAGCTTTCGCCTAGGACTAATTCCACAGTAGAAATGGCCACGCACGCCATCCCTTATCATTAGTGCATCTATGCATGCTTTTAACATGATCTTAGTGTAGGAGGATTGATTGCTTGTCAGGTGCACATTCAAAAGAGAGTGTAATGTAAGTAACGATGGTGCATTCTCCTTTGTTAGCAAGAAGCAGTTAGCGGGACTCAGTTCAAGGTTTTATACCTCTTTCCTAATTCATGAACAGATGGGGCTCTTTTTTCCTTCTATCGCCTATCAGAGATAGTATGGTCTTTAAAAGTATATAATTTCCGGGTTATTGAACTCCAAAATGCATTCTGATTGGTGAATAATAAAAGATATTATTAACTTCAAGTTACCCCAATATTGTTAGCTAAAGCACTAAAGGGCACATTCTTAAACCTTTTCGATGCATGAAATTTAAGCAAGATCCAGTCTATTAGAGGGCATGTTCTTAAATCTTTAGTAAAATCTTCCCTTAGTTAGCTTTGATGCCAGGTGATCAAAAGAGATTAACGAATAGAGATCAAACCATCCTTCTAGAGGAAAAATTGAAGTAAACCAACTTCTTAATACAACTTCCACGATGTTAGTCAAATGCTCTATGGGCGAAGTCTAAGTTGTGTCTATGAACATAAATATTTTACTTTTTAGTTTTAATCATGCAAAAGATCACTGTGATTGAAGCTTAGATTGGAGTGAAAGGAAACCTTTAGCTAAAGACCTTCCCAAGAGTCTGAAAGCTATCCAACATTGGGTAGGGTAAGCCTTAGTAAATTCAAAAAAAAAAAAAAAAAAAAAAAAATTCTGGCAGCACCTAGCCCTATTTCCATATATCCCCTATCTCGTAATGAAGTGCAAGGGAAGGGCATATCAAATAACTTGTTTTGCGTGCAATAAGGCTTGAGATCAAAAAGGAATACTTATACTCCTTGGCTTCATTCCTCCTTATATTTTACTACTATTAAGTAACTTCCCAAAATTCATTGTCAGGAGCTTATATTACCCTAACTGCTGATATTCCAACAATAGCTTTTTCGAGAGCAATCCCTTCAGATTCAGATTCACTTCCTAACAGAGCATTTCCTCCACCACCCATTATTCTAGCAAGAGCTCCAAGGCAAACAACAGTCAATGGAAAAGACTAGAACTAGAATTAGAACGTCATCAGTACGAGATCTCCTTTTCTTGCCAACTAGTTGTCCATTAACTATGCCAGTTTTTTGTATTATTCCTTAAACTATTTAACTTTGCCTATTCAATAGCAATTGATCTAAAAAGTTTCACAGCTGATGAAATGACTGTCTATTCTAGCTCACAGTCAATCCAGGATGGATCTCATTGTGCATCAACTTCTGCTCATCGAAAGTCTACCTCCAATTGAATCAATATCTCCTTTTCCCTTTGATGTCACGGAGAGCAATGTTCCGCCTCTTTCTTAAACAGCTCTCGCACATTCATGAAAGGTACCCTGAGCCCTTACACTACCAAGAAGACAAGCGGAGTGATTAGTGACATTTTCTTTGTCTGTTAAGCCTCACAATTATGGGACTTCCTAAAGAAAACTTCAATCATAGTTTATCAACCACTCACAAGACTGCCGAGATCTTCAACTTAGCTCCCAAAGGTAATCCACCCCTCCAACCGGGAGCGAAAGATAACGAAAGGGAGACTCCTAATAAAATCATAACACAAGAACCTCCATCTACATCATAACACAAGCTATTCATTCCATTTAGCATATCAGTCGATCCGATTCGTTCTTATCTATAGATAAATAAAGCAAGAGAAAACTTATGACCTTGCGGATGAAAAGGGATTCGAACCCCCAGTATTCCTATCAATAATTAGGTTTTCAAGACCAAATCTTTCAACCGCTCAGACATCCATCCCATTCACGCCTCGCCAAACCTATTTATCCACAGGCTGGCAGGTAGGGGCTTCACTATGTGATTCACTACGCTTGCTTATGCCTATTCGTGGACTCTATTGCCTGCCAGTTAGCGAAACTTTTCCGATAGTATGAATCACTATGCTTCGCTTGTTTCTATAAGATAATATGCACCTTGGTTGTTGTGCTCCCTACAAGTAATAACAAGAGAGTGATTGAGTCTGACTCAAGCGAGTGAATGAAAGGCATGGAAAGAGAGCGAGTTTGACTCGCAAAAAATCAGCAAGTGAAGAACCGATCCTAGCGCTTTTGTGCAGTACTATTGTGAGAATGGTACTTGGCGGCTCACGAGCAACATATAGACTAAGGTTTCCCATCACTCCCTCGCTCTTTTTTGAAGGCCCTTTAGATTCTCTTTCTAGTAGGGTTAATCCATAAGAACATTGAACGCCAAGCTTAGTAGAGCAGCTCTTTTCCTAGCCCACAGCATAGTACGTAATCTAGATCATTTCATCGAGCACCCTTGTTTTTAGATAGAAAGTGTTCTTACTCTATATGATCAAGTCATGACCTACGCCTTCTACTAGTATACTACTATGGAGAGACTAAGCTCTCTTTGAGAGATTGGACTCTCTTTACTTTGATTAGCCCCTACTAGTAATGAGCTATTCCCGAGCCAGGTTCCCTAGATCCATGTGTTCCTAGTCGAGCCTAAATGGATGAATGAAGAAGCACGCTTAGGTAGACTTCAAGAGCTCTTGCTCTACATATCCTCCTACATATTTTTCTGATTCTGTGAGCCATAAAAACATACGAACCGCCTTCTCTTTAATTTAAAGCCCTACCAAACTATTTAATAAAATGAAAGTTGCTTGCCCTCACTAATAAAAAACAGCAATCCCTCCCCTTATGTTACCTACTTTGACTAATATCTTTGGTATGCCTCAATACAAGACAAGCACAAAAAAGGATATAAAATCAAAACCGAGCTCTCACCCTTTTCTATTCGCTCTCAATTGCCTATCCTTTATAGATGAGGGTGGAGTACCGTAGCAGTAGCTCCCAACACTTAAGATTGACCTACTCAAGTGTCAAATATGAATGTTTTCTTAATTTCATAAGGGACTACTAACTTAACTAAAGAAAGTTCACTTCTAACTTACCAAACAAGTTGACTGAAGGAACTGACCAAAGCATTGCTCTCGATCTCAAATATAAATGCCAAGAAAGAGATTAGATTCCAAGGACAAGTGAAAAAATTGCTTGCATTTCTCTTTTTAGGCTTTTTTTTGTCCTAATTATATATTACTCTAGCCTATCAAAATTCGTGTGGTTATTAACCAACAACACATGGACTTTGTTGGCATTAAAAAAAGGTTTTTCAATCCACTAGTGCAACTGAAGGAATTACCTCTTCTGAACCGGAAGAAGAAAGAAAGAGCTCATAATCACTGCTTGTGAATAGATCTCCTCAACTGAAGGTGCACCCACTCTTACTATAAGCCTAGTCTAAATCTTCCTATTAATCTATCTATTCTAGTGGCATAAGGAAGAGTGACCACCAAGATAAGCGACCTAACCTAGCTACCCAAGCAGCACTACGTACCTCTCATTAATAAATCTAGTCACTTGTAGTTCTATCCTATGGTGAGAAGAAAATATTAATATGAGTTCCGCGAATCCGTCTTTGTTATTGGTAGTGGAATGAGTAAGGTTACTGCTATCCCATCCTTTTTTCTTTAGAAGGTCAAAGATTTAGTCCTTTCTCTTACCCAAGGAAGCACGGATACAGCTCCCTACAGTCGTGTCCACGTGTCCGACACCTGGACACGTGGACACAATATAGACACGGCAGGGATACGTGTCCGATACGTCACGTGACGTATCATTGATCAATCCGTATCCGATACGTCACGTGGCGTATCAGACGGTTGCGTCGGCAGCCATATCCATGTTGATAGTGCCCGATGTCCGACGACATCGGGTGGCCAACGTCGCCGCATGGGCGATGTTGGCCACTGGCAAGGGGCAGGCATGATTTGAGGGGGAGGCAGGGGCGGGAGTGATTTGAGGGGAGAGACAGGGATGGTCACGATTTGAGGGGGGTGGCAGGGCAGGCGCGATTTGAGGAGGGAGGCAGGGACGGGCGCAATTTGAGGAGGGAGGCAGGGTCGGGCGCGATTTGAAGGGGAGGCAGGGGCGGGCGCGATTTGAAGGGGAGGCAGGGGCGGGCGTGATTTGATGGGGAGGCAGGGGCGGGCGTGATTTGATGGGGAGGCAGGGGCGGGCGTGATTTGATGGGGAGGTAGGGGCGGGCGCTATGTGTGGGGATGTGGCATAAAATAAAATATTTTTATAAAATAAAATAAAATATTTTTTTATAAAATAAAAAATATATATTTTTATATAATATAATTATAAAATATTATTATATAAAATAAAATAATTATAAATATTACCTTATAAAATAAAATAAAATAAAATATTTTTATTTTATAAAATAAACAATATATATTTATTTTATATAATAAAATATTTTAATTTATTTTATTTTATAGAATACCTACTATTTATAAAAAAAATAATTTTTATTTTTATTTTTTTATCATTCCGTATCCGTATCCTAGTTTTTTAGAATTTTTCGTGTCCCCATATCCTACCGTGTCGTATCCCCGTGTCTGTGTCGGTGTCCGTGCTTCTTAGTTCTTACCTTTCTCACTCTATCATTTCATCAATTAGCCTGTGTTACACATCTCAGTTACAATCCTAATTACCCGATTTGAGTTCCATTCAGTAGAGTAAGCCGCCTACTTTTGCTTCTCTTTCTTTTTTATTTCTTAATTTGTCTAACATCGACATGTAGGTATCCTAAAACTCCTTGTCCCCTAAGTGTGCAAATATGATTGAGTAATGTCTCAACTACCCACTCTGAGCCTTTTCTTGCTCAGTCGCTAACTTCATAGCATTGAAAATCCTTTTCTTGCTCAGTGCTAACTTCATAGCGTTGAAAATTCTTTTGTCTGCTTGTGCTCATTGTCGAGCTTCGGAACTATAGGTTGGCCTTTGCCCAACCTAGTGGGCATCTCCAGGGGCCAGGTGGCATAGCTTCCTAGGGGCCGACCTGACACAGACCAAAGGTCAATTCATTGAAATTTTGTTACTTAACGTCAGCTCTGTAGGCAGGTTGATGTCTGTCTACATAATTCCTTTGGTAGTCACCAGAGATGCCACCCAATGTCCATCCATGAATTGGACATCAAGGTGAATCCTAATTTGTGTACCCGAGTCTTTAACTAGGATACAAAGTGGGTGTATGGTTAATCATGGGCAACGCGAGCACGCATTAAATGAGGCATGTTGGTGGCAGTAACTCACTATCGTTACACCCTTGAGTAGATCAAATTGGTGCGAATAATCCGACAACCCATGCATACCCTCTTCTAGTCACTA
This sequence comes from Sapria himalayana, assembly GCA_029783825.1. Lineage (NCBI taxonomy): Eukaryota > Viridiplantae > Streptophyta > Magnoliopsida > Malpighiales > Rafflesiaceae > Sapria > Sapria himalayana. The sequence continues at coordinate 7,737,581 of JAREIK010002147.1, forward strand.
CTTCGTGTTGCACCGATCAGGTGGTAGAAAGTTTGAAAAGACTCTTGGTTATGAAGGTCACTGCTTAACAAACTTGATAGCCCTTCTACCGTTGGAGTGGTCTTACTAAGGAGTTATGTATTGGAGCTTACATGTTTGTTCGTATGGTAATGAGGGTGGCCCAATGTTCGGGGATGTTGCATTGCACTTTCTATTTAAAGCAATGTGCATCCTCGCTTCGAAGGGGTTATGGTGGAGAATTTCACCATGACTCAGTTCCCATCCCCATCTCACTGACATGCTCAAGGTGTCCGAGGATAGATAATCCTCTCTTTTCATTGAAAACTTATATACAAGAGGGATGATTATAGTGATGTGTTAATTCAGATCTATCTTTCCTTCGAAACCTTGGCAAAGGTTGTTTGCCTTACCAAGAAGGCAAGTAAGAATTCGTTCTCTAGCATTATCACTCTAGTCTTGGACTTGGACTCTGTGTTGTCTTTTATGTCTGATCTTAAGCTACTACATTCCTGATATTAAGCTATTGAATTCCACTACCTTACCCTACTTCATTTAGAGTTTGGAGATGACTAATTAAACTAATCGTTATGGCCCTTTATTATTATTCTTCCCCAGTGATGTCACCCTCAGATCGCTTCTGCTTCTCCTCCCCCGTAGAGAATGTCACTAAATATATTTCCAAAGGCAAGTTCCTTCCCCCTTTCTTGGGTTTGGGTGGATCCTGTTATGTTAGCTCTTCCCATATATACTTTGGTTTTCTTCAGCTGCTCTTCGCCCGAATTCAATCATCTATGTTGAATTTGATTCTCATCTCAGCCTATTGATTGGCTTAGTGTCCAGTGTCATCATCTATGTTTTATATCATTCATGAAGTGATCTTCTGTCTTTGATCGTATCAATTGAACAAAAGCGATGGTGAGTTTATGAGAGAAATAAAAGAAATGAGACCATTGATTCAGTAGTTTACCTTGACTCAGTTGATGTAGTGAAATGACCTGTTGCCTGAAGAACATGACCCAATAGATCTTTAGAAGCAACAAAGCTATAGGTGAAAGTAGGTAAAATTGATGACAAAGTGTAATAAGCATCATCAATATAAGCAGACCTAGCTACCTTGCTTTTCTTCTCCTTCAATGACAGGGGATAAGTACACTAGGGCAGGAAAGGACGGCGTCGATGTCCCTATCAAAGAGCACATAAACCTTTTCACGTCACAAATTGATGAGAATGATGAGGATGCAATGTCCTCAAAAAGAATTGCAAGATCGGCACTCCCCTGTGTGGTGTGAATTTTTGTTGGGGGAAAGAACGATATATATGCCTTGAATAGACCGAGGTTACCTTCTTCAGGTGGACAACCTGAGAGGGATGAGACAAATTGATCGTGTAGGGGCCTGAAGGAATGGTGATGATAAATTGGGACAGATGCCCTGCATCATTGGAAGCCCAGATGCAAGATGAAATGGATGAGACTCGTTTTCAACTCCTATTCTAATTGCAGGCGTGGAACTATGATAAAGCCCTAGAGATGACAGAGAGACATTGGGCCTAATGGGCTATGCAAAAAAATAAAATATATAATTAGATGTCTTTACTTACTGTATATAATGAAATATATAATCCTAGTAGGACAAGGTTTATATTAGGGCCAGGGAAAACAAAAGAATGACTTTACTTATTGTATTTTGAAAGCTCTAGGCACCAATCAATTTCCCTAACAGTGAAAAATCTGATGCTAGTCTGTACTGCATACCCTAGTGACTTTTTCACCTGTCTTTACTGCTTTCTTTACCTTTCACAATGGAGGGTTCACGTTAAACAAATTGGGCTCACAAAATACTTTAGGACTGAAGTGAAGAGCCACAAAAGCACCTGTCAAAAATTGTAGGAAACGGACTAAGAACTACATACGGTCTGAGATTCACTTCCGTGAAAAGAGGAAGACGAGTTATATAGACTGCACCCGTTCAAGAAATATAACGGTTGTTCGACCAAAGCTGGTCAGAGAATCGATTCTATGCCTGGCCAAAAGACTGATGAGATTGACCATAAGTGAAGTGCAGAAGAGCGGAAAAGATGAACATCCAGTCATGGATCGGTAACAAAGCTAGTCTTAGTACGGCTCCTACTATTGATAGGACTTCTCTTTTTGCTAGTTCACATGCACCTCGAGCTATTCTCTGATGAAGGAGTCTAGGATGATATCGTCCCTCTAGGAGCAATGATGAACTTCCTTGATAGAGGAGAGTTCCCTACCCTCAACTGAATATAAGACCACTCTTCTAATTCTTGACTTTGAATCACCTTCCTTTCTTTCATAGCAGAGACTCCTACTCTACTAATCAATCATTCTTTGGGCTTCCAGATACCGCAACTAGCCTACTATATTGATTTGACTCCTATTTCCTTCTCCTTAGCTGGTGCTCTTCTAATTGCTGCAAAAGAGAACTATAAAGGTGCCCCCATGACACTAGTAGATGCCCATAAGGAGTTGTAAGGAAGGACTCCCATTTCTAGCTGCTAAAACTGTACTTGAATTTAGAGGACATTCCGCCGCCCATGAAAACCCTTCCAGATGCCAGTAAAGATAGGGCTCCTACATTCAAAGGTATGTCTTCCTTTTTACCTTGACCTTTCAGCTTTAGTTGATGATTTCGAGACAAAGACTAATAGACCTTTCGTCTCACCTTCCTCAAATGCCACTCTTCCGTAAGGGACCACACCTAGAGCTTGCCTTTCTTTATGAGCTGAATCTGATCCTTGAACTCGAGCTACTAAAAGGAATGAATTTACATGCTCATCAAAAAAATAGAAAAAAAGATTAGGATCTTCTTTCAACTTATACTTCTTTCTTAGTTCAATAGGACTAAAGATGAAGTTGAATTGAAAGTTCCTTCCTCAGAAAACATAGGCAGCTAAGTCAGCTACTCTTTGATATGGCATAGAAGAGAATAACCTACTTTACGACTATCCGTAAAATGAATTATCTTGACTTTCAGCTAGTTCAGAGGTTTAATTGGAGAAAATTGATTGAGCGTATATTGAAAGAATTGCAAGGAGAAGCCCAACCTTGTAGTAGATACGCAAAAGCTATTGCTCGAGCTAAAGAATTGGAAATCGAATGCGCAAAGGAAAGTGAAGATGCTATCTCCTACTCGAGCTAAAGGATTTCTTCCTCAAGATCTGTTGGATTCGCACATCCTTCTTTCTCTTTCTTCTTCCCAGCTTGCCCTCCAATTCATTAAAGGATGACAGCCCTTTATTCGTCTTTATACATATCTAACCTTTATGAGAGACTGAGCTACTAAAGCTACTACTATCAACAACAGAAGCAATCCTATGTGAGTCTTTTGGGTTCTCCTCTATGTTGACTTTGGTATGTATACTTTTAATTCTCTCTGGACACATGGCTATCGTATGTCCACAGCATTACAACTCGAGTTTTGCTCTGCATCATACAACTCATCATGTGGGTATTATGCATTCATCTTCCAAGCATCATTCTCCATGGCTTTTTTACATTTACATTGGGGCTACACATCATATAACGAGCAATCTAGCTGTATTTGTCACATCCTCACCGTACCAAGGCAAAAGTTTCATCTTCGCCAAAGACCACACCCCACTATCTATCTCAAACATAGGTACGATCTCTTTATCATCTTATTCTAGTAATGTTCTTCATCTCAATGATGCTATGTTGATTCCTAAATTATCTCCAAAAATTGGACCAGTTGGACAAGTTATGATCGCCAAAGCTATGTCATCTTTACTCTGACTTCCTATGAAGAATCTACACATACATAATGTCATAGCTATAGGGGGTAGGGTAGCCCGTAGCCAACTCATATATGCTTTAGACTTTGATTCTCCACTTCTTTCTTTATGGCTTCGTCATAACAAAGAGCTTTCTTATCTTTGGTAACTTAGGCCTTATAGAGGTCTTGTTGGTTGTTAGGTCTTCGACTTCAACTATATTAAGGAAAACTAGAATGCCTTCGATATCTTCCCGCATCTGCGAGTTCTTCATTCTCTTCTTTGTTTAGCTGTCAGATGGCCAAACACAAGCAACACCTATGAATTCCAATCTTCTAATTGTTTCAATAAGCCCTCTTAACTTAAAATTGTAGAGCAACCTAGATTTCATTTCATTACAAACTACAAGTTCCTTGATTACAGACTCTCTGGCCTCCAGGGTCGACTCAACTTTAGAAATGAATTCCAATCTTGACTAAGACTAGTTAAAATAAAACACTAACATACTTATGCTGAGAAAAAGAAGATTAATCGTGTGGTGCTCCATTGGCTGAGATGATGAGAGTGGATGGGTCTTTTGCCACAGGGTCCGCAATTAACATGGACTCCTTCCCTTGTTCCCCTGCCACACCATCCTGGGTAAACATAAGTTGAAGCTGCTTCCTCAATCTCTGATTCAATAGCCTTTTCTTCTTTCTTCTCTGGATACCAGGTCAATATCCCTAGTTCTTCTCACAGGTATATTCTTTTTGCTTTCCCCTCATCAATCTCTCAGGTTACTTTTTATGTAAAGAATATTTTACAACTCGCACATGATTCCCACTAGCATCGATCCATGGCTCCGGTGATTATATTCAACAAGCAATTTTTATTATTTATCAAAAAATAAACAAGGTAAAAATTATATTCCACGTCAATGACAAGTATCCTTCAACCCCACACACATACTTTCTATAGAAAACTTAATTCTACATGTTAAGAAACTAAAAATGTAAGAACAAATTACAAACACACAAGCCCATAATATCTAACAAACATTTACTAGCAAAAGGAACATCAGGCACCATTATATTTAAAAATTAGGCAAGGTGAGCAAATCATACAATGAAAAAACACACACAACAAACAAAAACAATAATAATGACACAAACAAAATTGCTTCTTAAAAGTGCCAAAGCAAAGGAATCATGCAGATGTGAGTCACCACAAACACAAGAAATCACAACCTCTAGTGGACCTCATATATAGATTAATGGGATTTTTCCAAGCTGAGAAGACTGATCTTGCATGTAATCAAAGAGATAAATCATCATTTAAAATTAAATAGACAAACAAAAATCTTGAAATTTCAAAGTGATGTCCAAAGAGTTAGAATTGACTTTCTAAGAAAAATTAGGATGAATATCAGGATCGACTATAATTAAAGACTATAAAAGAAACAGATAAACAAGCTCACCAACTATCCTTAACTACCATCAAATAAACTTTGATCCATCATTTCAACATGACTAAAATTTAATATTGCATATATTCCAATTTTATTCACTCATGAGTAATTACAAGCCAGCCTTCCATTCAATATCATCAAACAAAACTATACCAAGCCAATCTTTCACATATAAAAGAAAAAATTGTGCTTGACAACCAATAATCACATCTTGTGAAATAGGATAAAGGATAACATAGACACTGATGATCAATCAACACGAATAATTCTTCACATGACATCTTGCCACATCATATCTACCAACACAACCAAAATGCAAAAACAACAAAGACAAGAATTCATTCCAAGACATGGACAAGTACCATCAGAGCCCACAAACCTACGTTCTTTAACATGTCTAAAAAGCCTATCTTCTTCAACATGCCTAAATTCTATATATAAAGAACATAGACATTTAAGAATGAATTACACGAGCAAGAGCCAATATCCCACAAACATATACTAGCTAGAGAAACATTAATCAACATGAAATTCAAAAAACTAACATGAGCACACCACACGATGAAAAACTCACACTAAAAATAATGACAATAATAATATCACATGCAAAATTACCTATTGTCCTTAGCTACCATGAGAAATCATGAAGATAGAGATTGCAATGAACATGAGATTTCGAGAACTCTCGTACACTCCATATAAAGGTTATCGAGACTTTTCCAAGCTTGGAAGACTGAATGTGTATGTGATCGAAGAGGAAAACAAATGTAAAAACTAAAAAAAATACTTGGGCAAAACTCTTCAATTTTAAGGTAATGTCAAATAGGTTAGAACTAACCTTCTAAAAAAAACTAGAATGATTTTCAACATCAACATTAACATATTACTATCTAAGAAACAAATAAACCAACTCGTGAAACTTTCCGATTATATTCCAAGAAACAACAAGACTATGTTTATAAAGATACTAAAGAACCATATTTTAGTAAAACCACAATAAATTGCTCCTGAAAGAATATAAAACACAAACCATAATATGATATTTCAACCCAAAAATCAAAAGATCATTAAGACCGCACATGCCAAATATCCTCAAATTTCATCAAACACACTTTCATCATTCATCTCAGCATTGATCAAATTCAATAATACATATATTCCAACATAATTCTCCATTATACAATTGAAAGCCAACCTTCAATACCACAACATAAAAAAAGACTATACAAATCGAGGCTTTAACAAAAAAATAATAAAAATTACTTTACACCCAAAAATCATATCTTATCAAATAAGATAAAGGAGAATAATGACACTCACAAGCAATCAACAAAGACAATTCACAAGACATCTTGTCACATCCAGACCATCAAGAAAACAATGACGCATACACCTTAAATCAAACAACCTCATGGTCATTAGTTAAATAATACCGAGAGTCCAACAACAAAGTAAAGAATCACATTTCATTTCAAGGACAAGAACCTTCCCCCAATCACCTTCTTCAATATGTCAAAATTCGACTTGTCAAGAATCATGACGTGTATTAAGTAAATTTCACATGCACAAACCAACACCTAGCAAACAAGGTCTAGATCAAGCAGCATGATATTGAAAAATATCTAACATGAGCACAACACGATGAAATACTCACACCACAAACAATGATAACAAAAATAATAACACATACAAAATTTCTTCTTATCCTAACCTATGCTGAGCAATCATGAAAATAAGAGTCACAACAAACATGAAGATTCACAAACTCTTGTGCACCCCATAATGGAGTTATCGAGATTTTTTCAAGTGGGCAAGATCTAACATGCACATGGTCGAAGAGAAAAATCATCGTATAGAATGAAAATGACAAGGACAAAAATCTTCAAATTTCAAGGTGATGCCAAAGATGTTAAAACTAACCTTCTATGAAAAAACATGAATGATTTTTAACAACACCATTAACTTAATACCCTATAAGAAACCAATAAACCAGCTCGTGAAACTTTTCGATGATATGCAAAGGAACAATAAAATCTATATTTATAAAAATACAAAAGAATGATATTTTAGTAGAACCATAAAAGAATGAAATTGCTGCCAAAAGAATATAAAACACAAATCATAATTTGATATTTCAACCCAAAAATCAAAAGATCATTAAGATAGCACGCCAACTATTCTTAATTTTCATCAAGCACAATTTCAATCTTCATTTCAAAATCACTCAAATTAAATATTACATATATTCCAACATAATTCTCCATTATACAATTGCAACCCAACCTTCAGTACCATAGAATCAAACAAAACTATACGAAACGAGTCCTTTGAAAAAAAAAATAATAAGCATTGCTTGGCACCCAAAAATTACATCTTATCAAATGGGATGAAAGAAAATAAATAAAACTCACAAGAAAACAACAAGGATAATTCACATGGCATCTTTTCACATCCTATCCACCAGGACCACAGCAACGTATACACCTTAAGTCAACTAACCTTATGATTAAATAATCACATTCTATATGAAGATAAATTACACTTGCACAAGCCAATAGCCAATAAACAAGATGTAGCAAAAAGAAAATTAAGCACCATGAGATTCAAAAATACTGAACATGAGTGGGCCACATGATAAAAAACTAGCACCACAAACAATGACAAAAATAATGACAGCACATAAAAATCTTGTCCTCGTCTACGGCAAGCAATCATGAAGATGGGGGTGCCAACGAGCACAATGATTCCCAAACCCTCGTGCACCCCATATCTAGGTTATCAGAACTTTTCCAAATTGGGAGGACTGAACGTGCATGTGATTGAAGAGAAATACTATCATATGGAATAGAAATAACAAGGACAAAACTCTTTAAATTTCAAGGTGATGCCCAAGAGGTTAGAACTGACCTTCTAAAAAAACTTGAATGATTTCAACATCACCATTAACTAAATACCATATAAAAATTTTATAAACCTGCTCGTAAAACTTTTCGATAAAGTGCGAAGGAACAACAAAACTATATTTATAAAAATACTAAAGAAACACATTTTAGCAAAGCCACACGAAATTGCTACCGAGAGAATATAAAATAGAAACAATAATTTGATATTTCAACCCAAAAATTAAGAAATCTTTAAGACCACGCCAACTATCCTAAATTTCGTTCAAACATAGTTTCAACAATCATTTCAAAATCACTCAAATTTATTATTGCATATATTCCAACATGATTCTTTGTTATGCAATTGCAAGCCAACATTCTACACCATAGAATCAAATAAGATTATACAAAACAAGCCTTTGATTGAAAAAATATTACAAATTATTTGACACCCAAAAATCACATCTTTCAAACAGTGACAAAAGAGAATAATAAAACTCACAAGCAATCAACAATGATATTTCATGTGACATCTTGTCACGTCCAATCTATCAGGACATAGCAACATGCACACCTTTAGTCAACCAACCTCATGGTCAATTAATCACATTCAATGTGCGTAAAAATTGCACGTGCACAAGCTAACAGCTAGCAAACAAGGTATAGCAAGAAGAAAAACAAGCACCATAATATTCAAAAATATCCAATATGAGTAGACCACACGAAGAAAAACTAGCACTACAAACAAAGACAAAAATAATGACGATATATAAAAAATTACTTCTTGTCCTTACCTAAGATGAGCAATCATGAAGATGGAGGTCGCAACAAGCATGAGGTTTCACAAACTCTCGTGCATCCCATATATAGCTCATTGGGACTTTTGGAAGCTGGAATGACTGAACGTGCATGTGATTGAGGAGAAAAATAATCATATAGAATGAAAATGACAATGAAATTATAAAATTCATTATTACCAATAATCAAATACTATGTAAGAAACTACCAATATCAAATGCTATGTAAGAAATATTAATTTCTATCTTTTTGAAAATATTCATGAACTTATAAAATTCATCCATATTTGCTTTCTTATCTTTAGGAAAAAAGGTAAGGGTGAAGTGTATTCTAGAGGTCTATATAGAAAAGTAATTTTTTAAATTACAGTCTTCTTTTTCTCTTTCTTCTTTTTCATCTTCATGTCAAACCTACCTTTCTCAACTTTAATCCTTGTATCAGCTGCTATAATTTTCTTTTTGGGTTCCAATTTTTCTACCTCTCCTATAACTAATGGATCACATTCTATTTCTTTGTAACTTCAAATATTTTTCCCACTTCTCAAAATAATGGGTAAGCATTGTTGTGTGTTTTTCTTCATATCACTTAAAAATGATTTTGATGATTCTTCCTTCATAACTAGAGCTTACTATCCAATTTGCATCTCTATGGGTTTCAATGTTGCATTCTTGGTTATCAAGCTTCATTTCCATCCGATTAATCACATTATATTGTGTATTATTCCTCTTTTTTATAGTCAAAAGCACAAATATGTTTTCTTTAAAAGTAAAAAAAAAATTCACACTATAATTTAAACTTGAGGCTCTCCATTCCATTTGAATTTTAAGTGCACTACTAATATCATGTGAGCACATTGTTGTTTAGTCAGAAGTCATATCCCTTATATAGGTAATTGTCATCCTCTACATGTTGTCTATCTAAGTGTAATATCATTGGTTAGTACATCTCTCAACTATTCTAGTGGTATACTAATCATGAAAAATACCTTTAGCATGTGTTCTTATTCATGATCAAGTTCTTCTAAGAAACATACAATAATGTTAACAATTCATTGGTCATCTAGATAGTCTTTGTCATGAATGTCGTTAGTGTACAAATTATTCTAGTAGTCCATATAAATATTACCCACTCTTTTGCTCTTATAGCTTGTCACCTTAATAAGAGGCATACGTGCCTATTCTTATTATGTGTCACCATCCTAAGAATTACACATGGGTATAAATTATTTGATTTACTAGATCTTATTGATGGTAAGTCATCATTTTCATTGCTAAACCACATGACAAGTCTTATTTGAAGGCCATATGCATCTTGGTGGAAGCCAAGATAATAATAGTTTTTATGAACACAAGAACATCCACATTACAATCACATAGATACATTATGCTACAACTTAACACGCATCATCTATATATTCACAAACTAACCCTAGGTAGAATCTAGCCTAGTATTGATGATGAATCAAAAAAACACATTTAGATATCATCATATTGCAAATACAAATCAATGAATTGAATGAAGAGAATAAAAGAATTTATTTATGTTGATCCAGTCTCAATTGAAAGATTTTCTCTAGCAGCTAATCATTTTTTTGCTCTTGGAGAGTGTTACTATTACTGATCTACTTTGTCTAACTAGTGGCATTGCCCTTGATCTTCCCTTAGATCTCATGCTTTGTTTAGTATTGCTCCTTACATCTATTTATTCTTTTATTTTCATGATTGGTGGGACTCTCTCCTACTTTGAAGTTATTTTCTTGCCATTTTGTCTCATCATTTCCATTTCTTTTCTAAGTCTCCCTATTATAAATATTTAGTATTGGTGAACAATAGTCTATTTAATAATGTTTTTTCACATTTTCCATTTCATGGCCTATTATTATTATATTGTGACAATAGAAGAGTTACAAATCTGTGTAATGTCATCTCTTCATTTGATGTTGCAACTTTTAGAATTGTGTCACAACTTATAAATGGCTCAACCAATAAAGATAGTCTCATGACTCATGTTGCTCATCTTCACATAATAAATAGCATGAATACTTATATTGATATCACAACTCTTTCAACTCTATTACACTCATGTTATCCTTATAATGGGGTCATGACTTGGAAATGTAGTATCACAACCTTAAAATATTATGTTGTGACCTTGAAATATCATAACTTCAATTGTTGCTCCTTTTTGCCTCTCTTTACTATTTATTTGTTTTTTTACATCTTAAACATCCAACACTTGTATTTGTGGTGAAATTTACATTATTGATTTCTATATCATGCTTTGTTCTTTAAAATGACACCAATAATAGGCCAAAAATATGCATATATTTGAACCCTATCAATGCAAGTGAGTGTTAAATAAAAACTCAAGGCAGATTTAGATATTGAGAAGTACAAGGCATTGCTAGTTGCTAAGGTGTATCCTTAAGTGGAAGGTATTGACTATGATAAAATCTTTTCATATATTGCAAAAATATCCTCTATCAAGGTGGTGTTAGCTACTATAGAAAGGGATTAATTATAAGTTGAGTAGATGAATGTGTTGACATCATTTTTTCATAGTAACCTAGAAGAAGATATCTATAATGAATAGTTGACTAGTTTCAAATTGAAAGGCAAAAAAGGCTTGGTGTGTACGTTGAAGAAGTCTTTGTATGCACTAAAGCAATCTCCTTGGATGTGAGGTTAATCTAAAGCAATCTAAAGCAATCTAAAGAAATCTACTAGAAATTTGATTCATTTTTCTTTCAGCTGGGATTCAGTTGATATGAGGTTAATCACATCTATACTAAAAGGTTAGGCATTAATTTTATAATACTAATTTTGTATGTGAATGACTTATTATTGCCATGAAATTGCATAAATATAATTAGTATGATCAAAAGATTACTTGTCAAAAAATTTTGATATAATTGATCTTGAGGTTGCAAGCCTTATTTTTTGCATGGAGATCTAGAAAGATCAAAATGAAGAATAATATATTTTTCCTTGAGTAGGAGTATGTGAAAATATATACTTTGGAGGTTCAATATATCTAATTACAAACTGATAAAAACTCTAATATTGTATGCTAGTGTAGTTGAGAGCCTAGTATATGTCATGATATGTACTAGACCTAACATTTCATATGATGTATGAGTGTTGAGCATGTTTATGTTGAATCTAGAAACATAATATTAAAATATTATCAAAAGAGTACTAATATATATTTGTGCTACTCATAAATATGTATTATAGTTAGACGAAAACAATAATTCTTAGATGTTTAAGGTTAGTGGATATATTAATGCTAACTCAAGTGGAGATGTGGATATCCGAGGGTCTATAAATAGGTATGTCTTTAAATTATATATTTGTATTTATTTACTAATATGAGATGGATGAGCAAAAGATGAGTTATTATTTCTCTTTCATCCAAGGAGGCAAAGAATGTGGTATTTACTAATGTGAGTAAGGAAGCTGTTTGGATATGATGAATGTGAATCAAGATTTGTTTTTAGAAGAATGGCCTGAAGCTTAGATGTGATAGTCAGAATCTGACAATCAAAGTATATTGACATTTAGTACCATTTCATCCTACAGTAAGTTGAATAGAAGCTAATTCTTTTAGAGAAAATTTGCATGAAGAAGAATGCTACTAATTACTTGACAAAGGCTTTGATTATAAAGAAGTCCTAATGGTTTAGAGCTAAAAATATAATGAAGAGAAAGCATTCACTAATTGTAAGAATATTAGTATTGGCTCATACTTCTTCTAAAAATATTTTGTCTTGTGGCATCGTAAATCTATTTTTTTGAGTCATGACTGGACTAAAACTAGAAGATCTATTGGAACTCAAAGTCATGACCTGAATAGAATTGCAACCTATGTGGTTTCAAATGGAGACCATGCTTTGGAAAATTGACATGTATTTTAAAGTTGCTCCTCATCTCAAGCTATAACATACATTATGATATCACAACTTTGTTTTGCGGTGTTGCAACATCATTACTGTCATAACCTATTATATATTATTGTAAATGATGACTTAAGGATTCAAGTCATGACTTATTCTCAAGGATTAGGACATGTACGAAGCCATAATATATTAAATATAGTCATGAATGAAAAATTAAGTATAAGAAGTTTTTTACATTACTATATAAAGTCTTATAAATTCGGATAAGAAAAATATATGAAATAAAAAAAATGATGTAGATTTGCTCTATCACAAAGTGTAAATAGAAGTATCATCTTTATTTCACAAATTCTTTTTCTTTTTTTTTTCTTCTCTCATTCTCTCTCTCTCACAATCGAGGGTTTACATTTTTTAAGAAAGATTGATTCTTCTCATTCTCAAAATCTTAAACCAATATCATGGAATCCCTTCACTGATTAATAGTTTGGTGTCAGAGTGAGGTTGTGCCGAGAACCACAAATTTCTTATTTGTATCAGAGGCATTGTTGCATAGTGGTGCAATTTGGTTTTTGAGGTTCTAATATTTGATATTAGATTAAAGTTTGATTTTCATGGTGATCTCTCTCGCTAGGTATCTAACACTTGGCATCAAAAGATATGTATCACCTTTGGATGGAATGTAGTATCTTGGAAATCCAAGCTACGAATATGTATAACAATATCTAATATTAAGATTGAGTTCATTATAGTAACTAAAACTTATAAAGAAAATTTATGGATGAATTTTTTTTATAGACTTGTATATGTGATAACATACATATACTATAAGGCACAATGGTTAGAGTATAATATATTTATCTATAAATTTAACTTTTTATAATATGCCAAAACACATTATTGTATATTATCAATGGATATGAGATGTAATAAATGAAAATTTTAATTAAATATACAAACAAAAATATCATTGATAAGTAAACTATATCTATGATGCAGTAAAATCTAATTTCTTTTTGTTGAAATGTGCTTCTCCATCTAGGATAGTGAGATAGATTTGTTGAGCAAGCTTGAGCTGAGTTAACTAGTTTGAATTGTGTATTTTTTAAATTGATTTCTACTAATTTTAAAATAATAATATAAAATTCATATTTTAACTCTAAATATTTTATTTTTTTTTAGTTAATACTAGTTTTTTGTTTTTTTAGGAAGTGATGTGCATCACAAACCAAGAAATTAGATAAAAAAATATGAAAAGTATTTAGTTTTTCAAAAAGTATGCCCATGTTGCCCTCGTGATGATGGAGTGGCTTGCTCTATCAACTTCTTGAATGAAGAAAAAAAACACGTAAATTTGGACAATAGTGAAAAATAAAATATTCCATGTGAAAAAGTATTGTTTTATTTATTATAGATCAAAGGAGATAGAGGGCTTCATGTCACATACTTAGTCATTCTGCTAAGCTTCCATGTGGCATTTAGGCAACCTACCCCTTGGATGATGCTAAGTCAACCTTTTGCTTCCTTTGCAAGTGATGCTCAACTTCTACCAATAGTTTAGGAACACTAAACCCCAAAAGAACAATGGAAAATAAAAATACTTAGTATTTAGAAAATAAGTTTACATCTTGGAAAATGAGATCTCTCCATATTTCTAGAAACTTTCCACCTCACTATAGAAATTCCCTAGGGGCTATTTGTATTTATTTGTTGGAGAAGGAGATACTCAATAAGTGGTGGTGTGACATTCAGCTATTTGATTTTCTGTAAAGGAAAATGTAGAAGCATTTTTAGAAAAAATAACTATATGAGACACGTAAGTTCTTATTTTTATGTTCGTTTCTATGTGTGTCTACATTTATTTTTTAATAGTAAAACAAAGGAGAAAAATGTACAAGTGTTTGCATGTGTGCGCATTTTATATTTTACAAAAAAATATAAAATTTCTACTTGTTCTATTAATCACACACTTCATATCTCTTGGGTGGTTTCTGTTGAAATTAAAGATTGTCGAATCCTCTCGAATGGATAAATTGAGGTTTACATACTTTTTCTAAATTTTAAGATTTGTATGATTTTATATTATAAAAAATTTATCTTAGTTCAATATGTAATATTTGATAGCCTTATGAATTTTAATGTGACATGTGAATAAATGTTTAGTATATGTTCAAAATAAATATATTGGGAACAAAAACACATCAACATTCTATATATTTAAAAAATTGTCCAAAACTAGAAATATTTGAGCCCATTTGACTATGTTTTTTACTAATTGTTTTGAAGATAGAAAACAAAAAATTATTTTTTGGTGAACATGTTTGTATGTTAAATGTTTATTAGGTTCATTAAAAATTATAAAATTAAAAAAAATAATTATTGAAATCTGAATCATTAAATATGAAAATGAACATAACAAAACAGGCAAACTTTTGGTGCCCTAATCAATGTATATGATGTAAATTACCCAAACAACATTAATAAGTAACCAATCTACATAAATTTATGACATAAACAACACCATAGATTGGCATCCATAAGATACTTGTTCTTATGGCGTAGGTTTTTGTCTTAATTCAACAAATAAGTTGTCATCGAAAGCTTTTAATGTGTCTTCCTGAGATATTTCATTTTGGTGGTTGGCACGAAGATGCATCTGTCTTTCCACTAATCTTATTATTATTTTTTGATAAATAATAACATTAAAATAAAAAATTCTATACAATCTAGATTTCTAAACTATTAAATTCAGTAATGAATATAATAAAAATTTCTATTTTGATCTTTCAGACTAAAGCATCCATACTTTGTGTCTTTCCTTCGTGCCATTTTCTATTTCTATCTATCCATATATAATATATGGCTACCACAAAAGTAGCTTTACATATCCTATTTAGTGGCATGTTGGTGGCATAGTAAGACTGTAAGATTTTGAATCTTGTAAAAATTAACTTTATCTTTTCTGAAATATTTATCCAGCTGCCCAATTGATTCCATATCTCCTTTGAAAATTTACATTTGATAAAAATATGCTTGAGAGATTTTGTGCTTGTACAGAATTCATAATTTAGGTTCTTGGTGTAGCAAATAATTTATCTTTTGTTCTGAATTTTCCCTTTTTGGCTATCCATAAGGACCCCTCCACGAATCCGGTATGCATAAGTATATCATCTTTTGTCTTAGGCCCAACTCCTTCAAAGAAGATGCTCAATTTGGAGGAGTTGATGTTCAAACTCAATGTCATTGTAAATTCTTTCAACACACTCATAATAATCACTACCGAGAGGAAATCCACATTTAAAAATATAATGAGATCATCAGACA
This sequence comes from Sapria himalayana, assembly GCA_029783825.1. Classification (NCBI taxonomy): domain Eukaryota; kingdom Viridiplantae; phylum Streptophyta; class Magnoliopsida; order Malpighiales; family Rafflesiaceae; genus Sapria; species Sapria himalayana. The sequence goes on from JAREIK010002147.1 coordinate 7,753,683, forward strand.
TACATAAGATGAGAGATTTTTAGTGCAGCACATCCTGGATCATAAGAGAAATGCTCTGATTCAGTAGCATAAGATAGCCATCTAGATAAATATTTCATGCACAATGAGAATAGACAATGAGATAGTGGGTCTCCTTGTCCCAACCCCCTTTTGCCCTTAAATAAGCCATGTATTGGTCATTAATACAATAGAAAAAGAATTTGTGGAGATGCATTCGTGAATGATTTCAATGAATATCTGAGAGAAGTTTAGTGCCTTCAAAACCTCATTCAAAAACTCCCAATCAACCCTGTCAAATACTTTTTGAAGATCAATTTTAAAACATCTTGAGAATATTCTCTTTCTCGCTTACTTCCTTATTAAGCCTTGGGCCAAGAGAAAATTATAAAAAATTAGTCGCCCATTTATATACGTACCTTGAGGCAGGGTTTATTATATTATGAAGCACATTTTTCAACCATGAGAAAATGAGCTTGGAGATTAGGATATAGATCATGCTGCAACAAGCAATTAGCCTATAATCCTTCACGGAAGTGGCATGGGTAGATTTCAGCACAAGTATTATGCAGGAGTGATTAATTTGTTTCAGTATTTTTTTTGGAGTAAAGAAACTGTGAATAGATTTAATAATATATTTCCTTATAATATTTTATGATTTTTTGAAGAACTTCATGATGTATCCATCCAATCCGGGCAATTTGGAACCTCTCATACTAAACATAATAATTTTAATCTCTTTGATTGTGAAATCAAGAGATAATGAACTATGATCATCCTCATTAAATATTCTTCCCCTTGTTATGTGTTCCTTACAAATTCATGTTCTCACTTTTGTAGCACCCAAGAGATCATTATATTAATTGACAAATATTTCAATAACTTCTCTATGCAAGATTGTGAAGCTACCATCTTCTTTTATCACTGTTATTATTTTACTCCTCTATAATTTTGCTTTGGTCAGTGCATAAAAGAATTTAGTACACTATCCCCTTATTTAAGATATCTTATATTTGCCATCTTCCAAAGAAAAGATAATTCAAGCTCTTGTAGTTTTCTCAATTTTATCCAAAGGTTAGTCTCCTCATCTTTTAGTACTTGGGTAGGAGTTTGGAATAGTCTTTTTTGCACATCATTGAGTGAATTCCTGGTGATGCACACCCTTGCATTAATATGACCAAAATTCTTCTTGTTTAAACTCTTTAATGTGACTTTTAGAAGTTTCTAATTTTCCACTAATTGAAACATTGTTGAGCCTTTGATGTCTTTCTCCCACACTCTAGCCAATGTGGGAGCAAACTCAGTGTGTATCAACTACAAATTACAGAATTTGAAAAATACTTTTCTATCCTGATTGTTTGTGTCTATAGTCATGATCATTAAATAATGGTTAGAAAAGATATCAGGTATAATGAATTAGGCATTAATATCTAAACATAGGTTTATCAATTCGTGATTTATCATAACTCTATCTAGTTTGCTAGATATCCACTCATTCATCTAGATGAAATAATTTTCTGATGATGATGGATCTTCAAGGCTCAAGGTAGAGCAACACTCTACAAAATCACAACATTCATTATTCATGACAACCCTTCCTCCCACATTATCTAGTCCAGAAAGCAGAGAGTTGAAATCACATAAGACCATCCAAGGTGATGATCCAAATAAGCCCTTTGAGATTGGATCTTCCCATAAGAGTCTTCTACTAATAATGGAGTGTAATTCATATATTACTGATAGTCTGAAACTAACCCTCCTCCCTTTGTCTAAAGCCCTATGATATATGAGTTGTGTAGATATAAAAATGATTATATTTTCGTGGTCACCTTATTCTATAACACCATAATTCTGTCAATTTTGTGAGTAGAGAAATTATTTAGAGAGTCGAATTATTAATACTTTATTTTCATTAGCCAGAACAGACTATTTGGGTTGAGTTTTGCCTCAATGATGAAAAAAATATCAATTTGATAGTCTTTAAGTAGCCTATGAACTTCATTTTGTTTAATGAGATAATTAAAACCTCTTATATTACAGCATGCAATCTTTATTATCTAAATGGATAATTTGATCTTATATTCCCACAAGCAATGGTTCTACCAAGAGACATAACATTATTTTGCCAGTAGATCTCTTATCGAGCTTCGAGAGCAAACATATTTCATACCACCCAATTTCTCTTATGTACTAAGACACAAAAATCTAGTTCACATAAACACCCACTGATTTTTGACCCAACAATGACCTCATGGATTTATATTCTTTCTCCTGAGTTCTCTCTACATGCCAATAGTGATATTTTTTCACACAGTTCCCCATTACGAATTACATATTAAATAATTTTCAAAGAGCTCGATGTGGGGCCTCTACTTATATTCCTTCACTTTGAAATATTTTTTTTATTTTCCTTTAGTAATATACACTACTCTCTCCTGAAGGGATAAACAGCAAATCAATCCATTAGTTATATAGTATTCTTGTGAACATTTTCCATTAGCATTATCATAGAAAACATATGTCATTTTAAGATGGGCTAAATTCTAGTGTGCATTTATCTCAAATGGGAACTCATCACCATATCCTGGATTATGATTGTGCATCTTCCAATCTTGATTTGTGTCATTTCCAGATGGGATTATGATAGTAGGATTTGCACCATTATTGTTTTATTTTAATTGGCCTAGCAGACCTATCACATGAGCAGAATCACAGGTTCCCATATCGAGTTTCAGAAACTCGAACACACCACACTCCCCTAGATCGATTTAGCTTACACTATATATCCCTTACATATGAATTGATTACATAATTGTCCATCCATCTTTGACCCAACATTTGGCTCATGTATTTACATGCTCTCCCATGCGATTTTACATCTTTCATAAAATTACAAATATTTCCACGGATCACATTTACATGGTACATCATACACAATAACCAAAATAGTGTGTCTCCTCCCATGGAAATCTCAATGTGGGGCTTCTGTTCATCATTGATATCAACCTCTGCCTTGAGGTGTCAACCAGGCTGGGCCTGGCCAGCCCGGCACGATTCGGCAATGCCTGGACCGGCCCAACACGGAAATTTCCCGTGCCTGGCCTGGCACGGTGCCGTGTTGAAATTAATTTTTTTAAATTATGGTTACTGGGGCGCTGAAACCCTAATTATTTTTTAATTTAGGGTTCGGCCTGACCGGGCCGAACCTGGCGAATCGTGCAGCGAGCCAGTGATGGGCTGAACCCCCACAAAACCGTGTCCAGCTCGAAAGCACGGTCAGGCCTAAAAAAATAGGCTGGGCTAGCCCGACACGTCCCGTTTGACACCTCGGCCTTCTCCAAAAGAGCCAAGCAGAAGATTGATATATCAAGTACACATAGATTTTACTCCTATTCATATTTCCAATACAAATACATTATCCTATGCATCACCCATATTCATCAAGGAGAGATGATAGGCATTGGCAGTAGAGCCTAAGCCTTGCCAACAACTATGACCAAACACAACCATCCATCCACATCATGACCATTCCTAGTGGTGTCCTCATCCCTCCCAATAAAACCCTTAATAAGTGTGCAAAAGAGTCCAATGAGAGACTCTTCATCCATCCTCTAAAACTCCAACATGAAACACACCATAAAGGAAACCCCAAAAAAACAAGAAATACCTATCTGAGCCTCAATTTTTAAAAAGCTGAGGCCTCCTACATGTCTTCTATGTTGGCCCATGGGGGGGGGGGGGCAATTCCCCTATGTGTGATGTCCTTCATCTTACTCTTGTTTCTAAATTCTAAGATTTAAAGAGGGACCCACTTTAAGAGTGGGGTCCTTCCTTTTTTTCCTTGTCTTCACCCATGTGAAATCTTATTTGTCTTCATCAATTTGAGGGGGACTCACCCTTTCCTCCACCTCATGAGGGCATTCATATTTTTCTTCTACAACTTCTCCATTACTTATATTTTCGGTAGCTTTTCCATTTTCTGCCCTCTCCCTACATCTTGTTGGGGAACACCTTCCTTCCTTTTCAAATCCTTGTGATGCTAATGGGCTAGGAGGTTGAATTTCATCTTTCCTTTTGCTTACTTCCTCTTTGCATTTCTTCTGACAATTACTTATCACATGTCCAAATATAAAACAAAACTTACAAAAGGAAGACAACAGCTCATATAATACAAGCTAACTTATTTTAGATCCATCCAGGAAGTTTAGTATTATTTCATTTGACAGCTTCTCATTAAGATTTATCTCCACAAACACCCTAACATAAGCTATTTTAGAGATATCTGAGGTAGCTTGTCTATATAAAGATAGTGGCCAATACAATTTGTAGCTTTGCTAAGTTCAATTGTGTTCCATAAATGAATGAAAAATTTTGGGAGTTTTACCCAAATAGATATTTTTTCCATATCCTTTATACCATAGTAAAATCCAACCGGGAGGGATATAATGTAAAGTGATCTTCTAAATACTAGGTACAGTCCGGATTTTAAGTACCTCCATGTCAATTATATTTTTGTATTTACAAAATATCCAACCACTAGGAAGTTGAATAGCTTGAACATCTTTTCCCCATTGTTCTTCCATAAACCTTCTAAAGAGGATATGCCCTGGGTTTTTTGTAACAAAATACCCCACAAGTCAATTCTTCCAATGTTCAACACCATGGAGTAAGTCCTCAGTCTCAAAATAAGCATTTCTAAGCATTTTGGGGGTAAATATTAGAGTCTAGTGGTGTTAAACAATGTCGTGTTGCCCAGGAACAAGTTGCTCTATGGTATATTGTTTTTCCAGAAGGTTTTAGGAAGTACAGTAGCATTCTCATTATTTTATTTTCTTTGAGATTATTCAAGCCATTATCATTTTCTTTAGAAATAGACGATAACCAAGCCCCCTGCCTCTTCTGTTGGAGGCAGAAACACCCTCAGAGGTTGGAGAGATTTGAGATTCTGAAGCCCCATTCCCAACCCCCATATTTACATTGCTAGCAATGACAGTGTCATTTATATCAAGATTACCACCATTAACAACATCAGTAATTCGAAATTGCATTTTAATACAAAACCATGTGATTCCTCAACAAAAATATCATCGACATGTGGTTTTGCACTCGAATGCTCATTATTCAGAAGAGAGCCGTTAGAATCAAAAAAAAATTTACCAAAAAAAAAAAAAACTTTTGATAGTTGCCATCTTCAATAACGTACTTGGTGGTATCGGGATCCTCTTTGGAACACACTATTAACTTTGTTCTTCTCTGGATGGGGTAGGTTTGCTTGATGTCTGCATCGGAAATCCTCTGGAGAGAAAAAGATAGAGAGGAAGATTATCGGTGGCGGTGGGGGCGGGGGTGTGGGGGGGTGCTTTCTGCATTTTGGGTTTTCCAAAAGCATCGAATGTGTAACGGTCGATCTTTGATTGTAAAATATTTTTTACCTCCTAACCTATGCACTAGAGCCTAGGAAGCAAGGGAGGGGAGAGGGAGGGGAGAGGGAGGGGAGAGGGAGGGGAGAGGGAGGGGAGAGGGAGGGGAGAGGGAGGGGAGAGGGAGGGGAGAGGGAGGGGAGAGGGAGGGGAGAGGGAGCCTAGGAAAGGAAGTGAGAGCTCACTAATCTAATTTATAATTATTTGTTCGATGGCTTGGTTTCATGTCGCCTATTCATTTTGCAGTATTTATCTTTTGATCCATAAATGCAAATTCCTCTTTCCATTAAGATTTTGACCTCATGGATGCAGTTATTAAATTGAAGCGATATGGGTTGGTAGTAAAGCTTGTAATTTGTATTCCATTTTTACGATAAGAATAAAATTCATGATAATTTAATTATTAAAAAAACTATTTTATTTGTGAAAAATAGTGTTTTAGAAAGTAATATCAAGACACCAAAATTAAAAATTTTGTTTGTGATTGTGCAATGAACTCACCCCTAGTTTTGCAAAGCTAAGTATCTGGCAAATTCATTTTTTTATCATTAGATCATTGGTAAATATTTTTATTATTTGTTCCATGTTAATACAAATGTTTGAAATGTCAAGCGAATTATAAAAAAAAATAGATTCTTTGGTGCTTGAGTACCATCACGAAAGCAAATGTAGGGATGAGTATTTTAATTGTTTTATCAATAAAAAGTATATACAATCCCTACATCTAGTTATTAGTCTTCTAGAAATGTCCTCATTGTTTTCATTTCATACTTAAGTTGATTCTTCTATGATGCTTCCAAACATGTGCAATATATTCCAAATGTAAAACAAGACATTGATTCTCTTTGAAGTTGAAATTCTCTATTTAATTGTTTTTTTCTTCTCAAATATTCAATTATAAGTACTCTATATAATCCTTTCTAGAACTAAGCCTATTTACACAAGATTTTCAGAACATAAAACAATTTATATAAGGCTAGACTTGATTAAGATGAAAATTCTTTTTTTTGTGCATTATTATCATTTTAGTTTGATAATGCCTATTCTCTTTTACCATGCAGTCTAAGATCAATGTTGGCTCCTAATCTTTCAAGATTTTAGTGAGATTTTTTCCACTTTCTTCTATGTGTTCACTTTTACTAATAATTCAATTAGACTTGATTCTTCCAAATATTCTCCATCAAGTTGGGATATGTCCCTTGTATAGTTACAAAATATTAAGTTCAAGAGTTATATTTTCAAAAAACAACTTGCAAAACTCTGCTCTTGTAGTTGGTGAGTGCATTAAGCATAGTAAGAAATGGTCTTCCGAGAGTAATAAGAAATTTAATAGAAGTAGGATTCAGCATCATGTGAAGTCACAAACTTCCTTTTACTTAAAGTTTTTTATCTAACATCATGAAGTCCAAAGGATACTAGAATTTATTCACTTGCAGGACCACATTTTCTATTTTCTTCTTTAGGATTTTAACAAAATAACCAACCAAAGAAAATGTAATAGAAGTAGAATTCAATTGATTGTACACTGAATATGAGTAAGGGGTCACACTCACTCCCAAATCCAATAAAGTTTTTCGACTAAAATATCATGAGAGATTACTGAAAATTTTTAGTAACATAAATCTTTATATTTTACAAGCAAATTTCACTCGGTTATAACACTCTCTTATTTCTTTAAAAAAACTTTCTTATTTATTTTTAATCCTCTCTTCACCATTCACAAATCTTTAAGGAGCCTTGCATAGGTAGGAACTTTCTTAATCAAATCTAATAATAGGATAGTTAACTATATTTGTTTGAATACTTTTTTATGATATTAGTCACTCTTTTTATTTCATTGAAGAGCCTTAAGGAATGGTTGAAAGGCTTGTTACTTCATTTTGATTTCTTCTAGTATATTTTTTTGTGGTTTTCATAGTACTCTACAAAATTTTGTAAATTCTTCATTTTATCCTACCTAGCAGATGCTACTTGTTTCTCTAAGGTTGGATTTTTTTTTTGTTTAGGTTGATGTTTTAGGCTCTTCACTTCTCGATTTTTCTTGAAATTCAATTTTGAATGAATAGAAAAGTTTCCAATCTCTTGCACTAACTAGAATTCGATGATGTTAGAAAATGAGTTAAATGTTTCATCCACTTTTAACTAAAAAGTTATTATTATGTTCAAGTTTATTGACAAAAAAGTGTGCTACATGGGTGTGAATGATGTTTTAGGCTCTTCACTTGATTATTCTTCTAGTAAGATGTTTTGGTGTTTCCTCCAAATTGGATTAATGGTGTTTTTCATTAGAGTAGTTGTGTAGTTTAAAACACATAACCACATTATATGTAGGAAATTTTCTAAGTCTTAACTTTAGAATCTTATAATTTTAAGATGCATTGATAGTTTTCTATTTTTCTACATCAGTGCTATTTCACATGCATTTTTTTTGTTCTATTAAACAAATCCTAGGTTATTTAATTAATCAAAAATTTTGTAACTAAAGGAAAAATAATTTAAAGAGTTCAAAATAAATAATAATTTTAAAAATCACTTTCGCGAGACCAAAACAAATTGTCTCCAATAGGAAAATAGAAAAAAAAATTGATTCTTTTAGTTTTTATGTAGCATGTTGCAAAAAAAACTTTGTTGAGAGACGAGACTTTCATGTTATAATATTAATATATTACAAATATATTTGCAACTCATAGAATAAAAGAAAAATAAAAAACAAGATACAAAACATCATGAAAATCTTGAGTATTATGTATATTAAATAGTTTGCAAAATCTTATGGATTACTAAAATTTATAGCGCTAGAGTATGCCCAATCAAGTTGTAGTCTTCTAAATTCTTTAGAAAGTTGTGGAGAAAAATCATTCTTAATTACTTCTGTTGATACTGCACAATTTTAAAGCTCCTTGTGAAAATTCAAAAGATGATACAAACTTCTTTTATGCTTGATTTTCGTACTTATCTTTCCTTATCTAGTAATTGCACTTCTCATAGTCCCTCGAGCTTATTTATGAGCTAAAACACTATAAATTCCAATTTTTCATTTAAAAAATGTCAAAAAAAATCACCTTTTAGATTTTTATTTTTCGAATGTAATCAATTGAGTCAGAAATATGATGACAATAGATAAAAACTCAAATTTTGTATACAATAAAATTTCAAAATACAAAAATATATTTTATTTTCATTTCATTTATTACTTTTTTTCAATTTATCATGAGTGATGATATTGTATTTATTGAAGTAGCCGTAGTAACAATCATTAAACTGAGTTTTTCATTTATTATTTTCAATTGTTTAAAATATTCAAAGTTCTTTTATTAATGGAATACATATTTTATTTTTTTAGTTATGTTGGCTAGAAATGCCCAACTAGTTACATGGAAATGTCCTAGATATAAAAATTGCAATCATATGAAATATAATGTAAATATACTTTAATTTCCAATTCTAATTAAACATAAGTAAACTTATCTCAATTTATACAAAATATGGATGATTAGATGAAACAAACATCGACATAAAAAATAATATGTTTTATAAATCCTTGTTTGCGTAAGTTACTCAATTTTTTGTCAACTTGATGTGAATATCAAAATCAAAGAGTTTTTTTTTTCATATATTCATTTCATTATTAGTTGGGTGTAGCTTATGTAGCTAACAATAGAGAGTTAAATAATGTATTTTTTTTTCTAATATATTTTTTGCTAGCTAGTTAATTGGAAACAAGGAAGCACTTGTATTTTATAGGATATGACTAGTTCTTATGTATTTTTATAAAAAGAAAGGAAGCACTTTCATATATTCATTTCATCATTAGTTGGGCTACTCTTTTAGGGAGTTGAAAAGTATGTTATCACTTGCTCTTAGAAATCCAAGTAATTCATTAAAAATCACTCTATCCAAACATTCCCAACATTCGTGTACGTATTATCTTTTTTCTTCAATTCTCTAAATTGGCATATAATTTTATCATGATCAAGGCCCCTCTCTCTATGTACATAATTTGAAATCTAGAAAAAAAAAAGAAAAGTAAATAAATAAATAATAAATTTTTTCTAGAAAATAGGTAATGGTAACTTTGCAATGAGGAAAAAAAATCTGAAAATTTTAAAACCCTCATGATAAAATAGATTTCACCATTAAATTCATCTTAGGAAATATAGCTACGGTGATAAATTTAGTCAAATTTTAAGATAGTCAAAATTTAGTCATTTTATTAATTTTATTTTTTTATTATTATTATAATCATTAAATAAAAGAAAAAAAAGACCACACCAGTGACATGGCTGCGTGCATGCACAAACCACGTGTCAAAAAAATAAGTTGTTTTATATAATTTTAATAAAATAGTAATAATAATAATAATAATAATAATAATAATAAACAAAATAGATGAGAATCAAGAAAATGAGGGAAAACAGGTGGGAAAACATCAATGAGAAAATGCTGTGCCGAGATAAAAAATAAAAAATTCATGGATTTCCTTTTGGTATTAGATGATTATTTTGGAGTCGGAACAGAATAGTTCAAGAACAAAAATTACTCTACGCGACAAGAGTTTTAGAATGAGATCAAATTTATTAAGTTTCATGAAATATTTTGAGAGGCAGTGGTTTTCTCCTATTGAAATTTCTTTCTATCTAAGGGTCGTAAATGATTATAGTTTATATTTCAAATCAAACTATTTTAGAAATTTAATTGTGAATGGTTAATTAGTAAAAATTTATGTGTTTGGTTTAGTAAAATATATTGTAGTGTGAATTGTGTTTGAATAGTTTTAACTGTGCTTGGACAATGGTTTAATTATAAATGACATGTTTGTATTTCATATGCACAGGAACATCCGAAATAAATGGGTGGGTGCATGGTTTATATATATAAAGATATAATGGGTATTATTTATGCAAACTCGAATTGAGACAACGTCCATACTGAGTTACGTGGTATTTTTTGGAGAATGTCCAATAATTAATTTTTCAGGGAAACTTTATTTTTTAAAGAATGTCGAATATTTATCAGAGAATGTTCATGGAAAAAAATATATTTTTCGAAGAATGTCCAATATTCCATATTTTTCAGAGTATGTCTAATATATATATATATAATATGTCATATTTGGCTTTATCATGTGTGAAAGAGTTGGTGGGACTCAAGATATGGACATATAAATATTTCATCCATAATTATATTCATGTAAACATTGTACTTGAATGAATGTTGATATATACGCATGATATTTTTACGTGCACTTAGGTGGAGAGTAGCCCTCTAGGAGTTTACCTCTACTATGTTTTGTTCACTCCATTATGGACCCCATTCATGTTCAAGTTTAGGGTAGATGATAAACTCACATGTGGGATCACACGTGTGATGGAAGTCAGGTGTGGCTTGGATTATATATTATGTGTCTTTATTCCACAAAACAAATAAAAATAAAAAAGTATATGTGTGCGCTACAATTGAGAAAAAAATTTATTTTATTGCATATTTTGTTGTGTGATGAAATGAATGGAACCCCATGGGATTGGGATGTCACAGCTTAGTATCAAAGGTTAGGTATATGATTACATTTAGCTCAAAATTGATACAAGTTTTATAACTTAGTAGGAAAGTTTTGATATACAAATATCTAATATTTAGAAAAAAAATTAATATGTAGGCAATAATACATTTGTGTCAAATTCTAGGTAGAAAATTTCATAGAATGGATCACAACATAAATTAGTTTTTTTTGTTATGTATACATTGGTGTGGGGCATATTGTGCATTTTAGATTATATGGATTATATGCATTGTGGGAAATGAAAAAAAAGGAACACTATAGTAAAGAAACATAACCTTAGTGGATTAGAAAATGAAAAGATATTTTCAAAATGAAAAATCTATTATTAGTTGGAATGTGCACTAATAATAAAACATGAATGTGATCTTTAAATTATTATTTGACTTGTGTAGATAGAAAGTAGAGAACAAGGACATAAAGGACATCCACTAAATAAGGATCAACCACCAGCCATCTTTGACCAAAAGGATTTCATAGAGGTAGTGGGTGTTGTAGTTACCACATTTGCATAAACTAGTGCAACTGTAGGACATGAAGGGAAAAGTAACTTCAAAAGGTTCAAGACACGTCATCATCCTCAAACATTTATTGGAGGAGGGTATTTAATGGCAGCAGATCATTGGTTTTGACAAGTTGAGAAAATCTTGGAACCTATGGAGATCACTTCCCATCCTACAAAGAACTAGCTAGTAGCATTCCATCAATAGGCCGAGTCCAAAATTTGGTATGATTAGATAAAGGCCTCAAATAATATAGAGGTAATAACATGGGAAGAATTTAAAGAACTTTTCATTGAGAAATATTTTCTGACTTTAGCTAGACATGCAAGGGCGTGTCTATGCCATTACAACACAAATGGAAAGGATAGATCAGTCAATTATACAAGGTACTTTCTTGATTTTTCATTTATGAGCAAGAGTTTTATCTGATTCTGGTATTTCACATCTATTTATTTCTTCATCATGTGTGAAAGAATTAGGATTAGAGGTTAAAAAGTTAGACTTCTTCCTTGGGAACTAAGGTGAAAATTAGGCAGATATGTAAAAATTATGAGTTAGAAATATCAGGGAATCTGCTTATGGTAGACCTTAAGGTGATGGACATATTAGATTTCGATATATTTTTTGGCATGAACTGGTTGATAATACATCGAGTCATTATTGATTATGATCATAAAAGAATTATTACCTACATAACAGATGTTATATGTGTTATATTTTAGGAGGATAAAAATGATGCTTTAAACTAGACTATATATGATTCTAAATGGCATGGATAGATGATGGGTTGGCTGGCATGTCTCACCCTAGAATAAGAGGGGAAATTGAATATGGATCTTTTTCAGATAGCTTGTAAATACGAAGATATTTTTTCAGATGAACTACCAGAATTACTCCCGCACAAGAATGTAAACTTTAGTATTGAGCTACACCCTTGTACCTATTTCTATGACTCCACATAGGATGACACCAATTGAATTACAAGAACTCAATGTTCAGATACAAGATTAGTTGGACAAGGGTTTTATTAGACCGAACACTTCACTTTGGGGTGCTCTAATTCTATTTGCAAAGAAAAAGGATAACACTCTTCAATTATGCATTGACTATCAATAGTTGACCAGGGTTATGATAAAGAATTGATATTTTTTTACCCAGGATTGATGATTTGTTTGACCAGTTAAAAGGGGCATGAGTCTTTTTCAAAATAGATCTTCATATCAGATATCAATAATTGAGAGTTAGTGAGATTGATATTCCTAAGATAGCATTTAGAACGTGATATAGGAATTTTAAGTTTACAATAATGCTTTTCGGATTAACGAATGTGCCAGCAACATTCATTAATCTCATGCATAGAATATTTTAGCCATATTTAGATCATTTTGTATAAATTTTTGTGGATAATACTTTGATCTATTATTGTCTGAGAGAGAGCATGAAGATCATTTAAAAGTTTTTCTCCAAACTATTAGAGAATATAAGTTATATGCCAAATTTAGTAAATCTGACATTTGGTTAATATAAATAGAATTTTTGGAACGCGTTGTATCAGCTGCTAGTGTCTTAGTGGATCCTAAAAAGTAATGGCAGTCATGAATTGAGAGAGACCAAAGTCAATTTTGAGATATGTAATTTTTTGATTGGCTGGGTATTATAAAAGATTTATTAAGAAAATTTCCAAGGTAGCTGCTCTAATGACTAGATTGACTAGGATGAAATTCAAGTATTAGTGGACTAATCCATGTGAGAAGATATTCCAGGTATTGAAAAGGAGACTTAATTCAGCTCCTATTCTGATAGTTCCGGATATGGGACAGAAATATACAATATATTGTGATACCTCGAAAGAGGGGTTTGGATGTGTTTTGATGCAATCTAGGAAAGTTGTAGCTTAGCAGTTCATGACAGTTAAAGAATCAAGAGAAAAATTACTTTACACAAGATATAGAGTTGGTGGTTATAGTCTTTGCCTTAAAAATATGGTGATATTATTTGTATGGTGAGCACTTTGAGGTAATTTTAGACCACAAAAGTCTAAAATATATCTTTACACAATGGGGCCTTAACATGAGACAACATTGATGGATGGAGTATCTAGAAGATTATGATTTTATTTTGCATTACCATCCAAGTAAGAGAAATGTGATAGCTGATGCACTTAATCAAAAGTCATGAGGTGTACTAGCTAGTATAGCTTTGTTGGAATGAAATATGCTTGAGAATGTCACATGACTCAGCTTAAAATATAGCATGCAAAGTCATGGTTTTATTGGGAGTTTAGTAGCCACACCTTCCCTATTAAATAAGATGATTATAATCTAGAAACAAGATGCAGAAATATTATATGTAATGAACTGAGTAAAGGCTGGTACATGTGATGAGGGTTGGGTCATTCATATGGATAATAGTCTTTAGTTTAGGGGAAGGATCTTGGGTCCTCAAATAGTAGAATTGAGAGTGGAAATTCTTAGGAAATTTCATTGTTTTTGTTTTATGATACATCCAGGTGGCACAAAGATGTATAATGATTTTCGTCGTCAATATTACTAGAATTGTATGAAGAGACACACTTGGAATTTTGTTCAATGATGCCTCACATGTCAATAGATAAAGGCTGAGCATCAGAAGCTAACAGGGTTATGCCAGCCCTTAGAGGTAATAGAGTAGAAATGAAAGCCTATCACGATGTATTTTGTGACTCGCTTGCCATGGACATCATGAAAACATGATGCTGTGTGGGTGATAGTAAACCTGCTTATAAAGTCAGCACATTTTCTAGTGATGTGGATGACTTTCACACGAGAGGAATTATGCAGGTTATACAAACGAGAAATTATCTGATTACATGGGAGTGTCAGTATCTATTGTATCGGACAGAGATCCCAAATTTACGACACATTTTAGGAAGAGTTTCTAGAAAGCAATAGTAACATAGTTAGTGATGAGCATTACTTTTCATCTACAAATAGATGGTCAGTCAGAAAGGACCATACAAGTTTTTGAATATATGCTGTGAGCATGTTCATTAGTTATCAGGAAAGTATATATTTGGCACCATATGAAGAATTATATGGAAGGCTGTGTCGATACCCAGTTTGTTAGACTGAGGTGGGAGACAGATCCACCATGGATCCAGATGTGATTAAAGACACCTCAAAAAATAGATTTTTTATGACGTCTTCGTACAGCTCAAAATCGATAGAAATGTTTCCTAATAAATGATGGTAACCTCTAGAATTTGAGGTGGGAGATCATATCTTCTTGAAAGTAATGCTAAAAAAGGAAGTAATTAGATTTTACAAGCGTGGAAAGCTATCACAAAAACATATTAGGCATTTTGAGATACATTAGAAAGTAGTTTTTGTTGCTTATCAGTTGGTATTACCACCATAATTATCAGGTATCCACGAGGCTTTCTATGTCTCTATGCTTAAGAAATATATTTCTGATCCAACTCATGTAGTGGATTGGGGCAAGCTCATTATTGATGCAAATGAAATATTTAAAAAAATTCTAGTACATATCATTGATAGTTGAGACCAATTTTTGCGATGCAGGACTATGGGGCTAGTAAAGTAATATGATAGTATCAATGAATAAAAGAAGCAACATGGAAAAGTGAAGACACGATGCTTGTTGCCTATCCTTTTTTATTTGAAAAATGAAGGTATGTATTTTAGTAATTTAATAATTATTTAACTTTAGTATATTCTTATAATTGTAAAAGAGTATTTATGACAATTTCAGGATAAAATTCTTTAAGGAGAGAATGTAAAATCTAGGAAAAAAAAGAAAAATGAATAAATAAATTATATGATTTTTCTCGAAAATGAGCAAAATGGTAACTTTGCAATAAGAAAAAAAAATCTAAAAATTTTAGAATCCTGATGATAAAAAGAATTATGCCATTAAATTCATCTTAGAAATATAGCTACAGTGACAAATTTTGTTAAATTCTAAGGAAGTCAAATTTAGTCATTTTTAAAATTTTATTTTATTATTCTAATAACAATCATGAAATAAAGAAAAAAAACTGTCATCGATGTGGCAAGGCACATGCACAGCCCACATCTTAAAAAAGAGAAAAAAAAATAAGTTTTTTCATATTATTTTAATAAAATAGTAATAATAAAAAGGCAAGACAGATGGGAATCGAGAAAATGGGAAAACGGTGGGGAAAAAATATCGGTGAGAGAATGCAACGCTATGAAAAAAAATGATTTATGGATTTTTTTGGTATTAGAAGATTAGCATAGAGTCAGAATAGAATAGTCCAAAAATAAAAGTTGCTCTACGCGACGAGAGCTTCAGATTGATATCAAATTTCTAAAGTTTCCATTAAAAAATCTGAGAGGTAGTAGTTTTCTCCTATTAAAACTTCTTTCTATTTAAGGGTCATAAATAATAGTGGTTTATGTTTCAATTCAAACTATTTTAGAAATTTAATTATGAATGGTTAATTGGAGAAAATATTTATGTTTAGTTTAGTAAAATATATTGTAGTGTGAATTGTGTTTGGATAGTAATAACTGTATTTTGAATATGGTTTAATCATAAATGATATATTTGTATTTAAAATATAAGGGAACATCCCAAATAAATGGGTGGGTGAATGATTTATATTTATAAAGGTATAATATATATTATTTATGTGAACTTGAATTGGGATAATATTCAAACTGAGTTACACGGTATTTTTCGGGGAATGTCCAATATTATTTTCAGAAAAAGTTCATGTATTTCAGAGAATATCCAATATTGTTTTTGGAGAAATACCATATTTTTTAGATATGTCCAATAATATATATATATATAATATGTCACACTTTACTTCGGAATGTATGAGGTAGTCGGTGGGACTCAAGTTGTATGCATATAAATATTTTATCCATAATTACATCCATATAAACATTGTACTTGAATGGGTGTTGATTTGTATGCATGATAATTTTTACTTACACTTAGGTGGAAAGTAGATCTGTATGCGTTTACCTCTACTAAGCTTTGCTCACTCTGATGTGGGACCCTTTTTAGGTATAGATCCTGAGCAGATGATAGACCCACATGCCAGATCCCATGTGTAATGGAAGCCAGTTGTGTTTTGAATTGTATATTATGTGTTATTATTCAGCTGAGCAAATAAAAAAAATATGTACGCTATATTTGGGAAAAAAATTTATTTTATTACATATTTTGTTATGTGATAAAATGAAAGGGACCCCATGGGGATTGGGGTGTCACACATAAAATACAAATCAATCTTTCTTTTCATGAAGTTAGTAAAAGTAGTATATTTTCATTGAAACCCACTCTCCAACAAAGTTTTTTTTGGCAAGAACTAAATCCATCGATCTTTGGCATGTGTCCATGCAAAAAAAAAAGACATTGGCACATTGATTTTCAGTGACTCCTCATTGGATCTATTTCTATACCACTTAGTTTTATCCTTGCTCCTTATTTATCCCACTATACTTTTATCTTTTAGCTTATAATGTGATCTCTTATTCATGATTGTGCTATCACTACACGATAATATCATGATTTTTTGTTTGGGGTTCAAATGTATCAGAGGAAAAAAGATTAGGGTTTTGAGAAAAAAAAATTCACCACCAATATTATGTTAGTCAAAATTTTAATAAATGAAGAGTGACAGCCCTACAAGTTGGCCTCAACTTTATGAAATGAGAAGTCTTGACATCTAAGGTTGGTCATGACTTTTTGGATGAAATCATTTTTGGTAGTAGATTTGAATTTGCTAATTCTAAAAGTGGGGAAGGTTTTGTGATAGATCAATCTCAAAGTGTGGATGCATGTAAAAATAGCTTTCTTGCACAAATAAAAATAACAACAAATATATATATTTTTTGATTATCTCCCAAATATTACTATGTTTAACTTTCGTAGCTTGACAAAATCAACTATTTTTTTTTGCTCTTAATTTTTGCAGTCCATGTTAGCTATTCTATGTAATCTTTCACCTTCTTTCTACTTATTTGTTCAATATCTATTAGCGATGCTATATAGAAAATTATTTAGATGGTATTCTCTACATAAATTCTCAAAAAAGGACCACACTTCTCGTTTGTTTGGGCCATGATGTCAAAAGATGTTATGGCTTCTTGTGCTTCTTCAATTTCCTCATATTTGACTATTCTGTACATAATTAAAGCTGGAAATTTTGAGATAGCACTTACATCCTCACTAACCATTATATCCATACTCAATGGTGGAACTTTCAATGTAATAGTTTTCTCTATGGTAGTCATTAGTGTCTTCCCCTATCACGTCAAGTTGTCGTAACCATTCATCTTTAATGACATTCACTTCTCTAGTCTCAAATAATATCATTTTAATGGAGCCTTCAAGTGAAATGCTAGGTTTTTGATATGATTTGTCAAACCTTATATTATTATTATTAGTAGTCAACAATAATCTAAAGCTAATAAAATAAAAAAAATAGACAATTTTGGATTTCACGACTAATTAAGATTTTGACTAATAATTACGTTCTACATAAATTTTAGTCGTTAATATTTCAAACTAAAAATTTTCATATGATGGTTTAGAATAAACTTAATTAACATGTTTGTCAATTTATTTTTGCATGTTTCTTTTCTATTTTTGATAGACATCATGCATTAAAGTGGTTGTAGTACATAGTGCATGGTAAAAAACTAACATGATATTATGACATTTCTAAAATTGATACTTTATATTGTACATGAAATGATAACATTAAACATTGGAATTTAATACTTATTTTTTATTCATCTTTATTATATTAATAAATGAGTGTTCTCATGTCATATTTTTTACATTATGCATATTTTTTTATCATTAAATAAATAATTTTTTGTTCATAAATTAAAATAATTATTGAAAAGGATGTGGACGAGGGTGTCTAGGCTTGACTATAATTTTGGTAGGTTGAACATACCTAAATTGTTTAGTAATTAAGGTAGACATAGGTTTGTCAAAATTTATGATCATAATTTAGGTATGTTGATGATCGGGATAGAACACGCTCTTTAGTGATTTGATAGCTCAAATTGCCAATTTTTGCTAGCAGTTGTCTTTGTTGGTGACGTGAGGCATTTATATTAAATAGTCAAAGAGCAAAAGTATTTATTTATGAGTTGCAAACTATTGACGAGATCAAGAAAGTTATAAATTGGGGCTATTTCTTCATCATTTTTTATGTTAGATCTTACTGCAACCAATGATCGTGTCTTCTACATATATTTTTATTTGTTCATATAATATTTTTGGGCCAATTCTGATGATGGATACCAAAAGATGCTTTGGAATGGATGATGGGAATCAATTTACATTATTTTAAGGAGCATAAATCTTCTAGATTTTGGGGATCATAGTTTTGGATATATTTGGTTAGGGGTGTTCTAATCTACCTTCTACCATCATATGAGATGTCTAATTCTAAAAAATGTGTGGTGTGACATTGTAAGTCCACCATACTCTAATATTTATGTTTGGCACATGAAAGAAATAAGTAGTTTTTGCCATAATAAAATGAAATTTTTTTCCTCACCTAAGATATTAATCTATAGTCCCTTTATATATGACATGTAAGAAATATAATGATAGACTTTAACATTTGATATGTTTGTCTTTTGGTGCTCCAAACTCAAAATATTTGATTTTTGTCGTACCAAACTTTTTATAATTTAAAAAAAAGTGCACCAGATTTTAAAATAATTAAGTTCTGTTGCACTATAATTCAATAATTTTATTTTGGCCTACAAATTTTGAATAAAAAAATAAAATTGTATTAATTGGAAACATGATGTCTAAAGTTAGAAACTACATAATTCCAAAGAAATGGACATCAGTGGAATTCAAACCCACACTTTATGTGTATAAAAACCACAGCAAACAATAATTATCATACATTATCAAATCAAAATATTTATATACAAAAAAAAATAAATGACACACACACACACACACACATAAACATGTATAGGTATATATATGTTTATACCTATATAAATTAAAAAAAAACACACACATACATATAAACATATATATATATATATACAAAACTCTATAAATATTTGTAAATATATTTATATATAAATTATTCAATACACACACACACACACAAATAAATAAATATAAATAAATAAATAAATAAATAAATAAATATAAATAAATATAAATAAATAAATATATATATATATATATATATATATATTGATGATGGTCTCTAGAACTTTTGAAGGGTCTCTATATGTCTAAAGAATTCTAGAGTATTTTACCATGTGTATATATAGTTTAAAGAGGTCTTTAAAATAATCTTCTTCCTTCCATGCTCTTCCACACCAATGTGAGTTTCTTTGAAATTGTTTAGAACCTTTAACATTTTTATCGTAAAGGGAGGACTCTCCACATCTTAAGAATCTTTCCATCTCTTTATATATAATCGCATAATATTATTTGTCATTATTTGATCAAGAGGAGGAGCTCTCCATGAGTGAGGGTATGACAGAGAAGCTTTTACATTGGGAATGAATTTTAGTGAAACACAATACTACCAAGGTAGTTCAAGATATAATTAAATCACTTAAATTATATATTTAGCATCAATTTTGAAAATTTTCTCAAATACATGCTCACTCGGTAACACAATGAACCAATCAGATTCAACATTATGTCATCATAGAATTTATCACATTTAAAATAAAAGTCGACTTATGGATCATATGATCACTTGTAGACAACCTAATTAAGGTTAATGTGTGATCACCTTTGGAAGATTCATCCATCAATTAATTGATCATCACTATCCTATTTTCAAGTCGACTTATTAAAGCTAAATTAATAATCAATGAATTTATATAAACTTAATAGTATAAATTATTAGGATACTTTTTCACATATAGCCAAGATGATCACTATAAATTGTTACTTTCTATTAATCCCTTTCATATATGATTTATAAATTAGCTAGACATGAAAGAATACATTCTTTCATGATGCTATTGTAGTAAAAATATTTATGCAACAATCATGAAAATTTTATTATTTGGTGGAGTGCATGTATAATATGCAGACTATAAAAGACTATTTATAATATGTAAAATCTTCACAGGACATGGTCCAAAAAGTTAACTTTAGTACTCATCACTTTTGGTCTTCATGAGATATATATCAAGTTATTCTTATTTCTACTAACATTAATAAAAAGGAAAATATATGATATTAATAATATACATTTATGATATTTTGATTACAAGAGATTATCAATTGAATATATCTAAACTAAAATTATTCTTACAAATTAAGCATCAGATAAAAAACTTGTGATGTTTTAGATATTTATCGAGCATCGAGATTTAAACTCAAATGTCAAGATTTTTTATTTCCTATAAAATATCTGTTTTAGATATTTTATCTGATCCTTGTATGATGGGATAAGCAAATATTGGCTCACCACGTGATTCTAGTGTAAACTCATTCACAAATACTATTTTTCAATTAATTCCTCATATATTAAAAATATAGAATAATTAAACTATTTAATAGTGAACAAGACCAAATATCACTTATATTGTTAGCATAGTTAGTCATTTATATATTCACCCACACAACTCCAAAACCTGAGATTTCATTCAAAAATCATAAGTATCATCTGATAAAGGTGTACTTAGATTATAGTTGGGCTCCATCTAATACAGAAAGAAGATCCACCATAGTGTTCAATATATTTCTTGGAAATAATCTTATCTTCTGAAAAAATAAATAATAGACCATTATTTACAAATCCAATATAAAGATATGGTATAAAGCTATCATGTCGATTATTTATGGGCTCCAATAGAACAGATACTTCTTGGAAGAGTTTGGGCCTACCAGTTTAAAGATCAATAACACTATACTATGACACACAAACAACACATACCTTTGATATCAATTTAGTATTTCACAAGTAAACAAAATATATTAAGATTGATTGTTATTTCATATAAAAATATTTATTATAATTCGATATCCACTATCAACGTGTTTACTAGTGAATAAATTATAGATAACCTTATAATGAATCTTAAAGGACAACAAATATATTTTTTATTTTTCAAAAAAGAATATCAAAAATTATATATATGTTAGCGCATTGAACATGTGATTCGCTTCAATCATATGCTATATTTTAAAAATAATTGCAAAAAGGCCTTTAATTCTTTAAAATGTTAAAAAATACACAAAAAAATATTTATATTTTAGCATATTAAAAAAGATCAATATGAAATTTCCTCACTTACCACAATTTTCCCAATAAATATTTTTTCTCACCTCCCTTCTCTTATTTTTATTCTCTTCCCCTAACTATCATATCATAGAAACCCTACTGGTTTCAACTACATTAGAGGTCGAGTGCCTTCCTCTGATTGACTCTGGCAATCCTCTTGGCACTTAAAATCCATCATTGTGAAACATGGCGGACCGCCCTTTCATCCAACATGTTCATGTAACAAAAAAAAAATAAGGTAAAGCCTCAGCTTGTCTAAGGAAACATCAGTATAATTGATACCTAATCCAAACAATAAGTCTTACAAATTTCCTAGGGTACCCTCTTAGTGCATGATCTAGGTTATAATATCTGCCACTGATGTACAAAAAAAAGGAGGAAGATGATCCACGAGAATTACTAGGAATTGATGAAGCTGACTAATGATAGCATTGGAGCAAAACTTGAAGGAGATGGATCCTTCTGCAACAAATACATCAAGTGGTAGCATTAATAATTATTTTAGCTAATAGGAGTGAAAAAGCTACAGT
This sequence comes from Sapria himalayana, assembly GCA_029783825.1. Lineage (NCBI taxonomy): Eukaryota > Viridiplantae > Streptophyta > Magnoliopsida > Malpighiales > Rafflesiaceae > Sapria > Sapria himalayana. The sequence continues at coordinate 7,775,963 of JAREIK010002147.1, forward strand.
AAAACCAAGAGCAAGTGCTAGACTTTGAGGATATGAACAATGAGTTTCATAAACAAATTGAATATCTCTACCCTAAAGTATTATCAAAGAAATAAATTACTAACAAAATTTCAAATACCATTGAACACTACCTATTAAAGAAGTGAATTATTTGGTTATCACGGATCCAACAAAGGACAATTCCTTTGTCATCACTTAGAATAGCCCCATGTAGGGATGTTCAACAAACCTCTTAACTCGAAAAATCTGATTGACACAACCCAATCCATCCTGAAAATAGAAAAAACTGATATAAATGGGTGGGATGTTGGTTGATGTTTTTCAACCCGAATCCTTTGGATTGGATTTCAATTTATAAATTTAAAACCCTTTAAAACCCAACTCAACCCATACAATTATATGTATATCTTAATATATATATATATATATTTATATTTATATTTATATTTATATTCACATACACACACACACACACACATAATTAGTTATGGTGTTATAATGTCAAATGTGTATTGTAGATTCAAGCTTTGAAATGATGAAGATTTTAAGCTAGTTTTGAAACACAAATGTCATGAGAATAAAATTTTGATTATATTGAATTGGAAAAATATATTGAGCTTATTATTTATATTTGATTAAACAAGTTTGGATTTAATTTTTATTATTTTGGATTTCATTTGTATTAATTTTATAAAGTAATTTTATTATTTTAGAGATTTTAAAATTAATAATTGAGCATAATATTAATTTATGATTAATATGATTAAAATTAACATTTGAGCATAACTTCAACTTGAGGATCAAATTTTGAATTTAATAGTAGTAATTAAGTTCAATTTGATGCTCTACCCAATTACCTAAACCAATCCAACCCAATCCAATTATCATTGGGTTAAGTTGAATTGGGTTGCAAGGTGCTATGAATTGGGTTGGATTAGGTTGTAAGGGTCTATCAGTTGGATTGAGCATAGATCTGATCAATCTTCCTTACTCGGGTCAATTATTATTTTTTCTCTAACCCTACCAACCAAACCTAGTACACCCATTGCATCAATTTCTAAAATCCAAAGAGATTTTTTTGTGGAAATACTTAAATTATCACCACAAAAAAAGTCTCAAAAGATGACATTTTTTTTTCTCAAATAGATCAGCTTATTAAGTCAACTTCTATAAGGCATATATTCATTCTTCTAATATAAATATTTCATCTAAAACTCAAAATATTCACAATTTTCTAAATCTCATCTTTATTCTAAGGCATATATTCATTTTTCTATAAGGCATATATTCATTTTTCTAAATATTCATTCTTCTATAAGGCATATATTCATTTTTCTCAAATACATCAGCTTAATTTTTTTTTCCAAATCATTAGACATAATTTTTAATAATGTATTTTGAATTTTATAATTTTAATTCCAATTTTATTAGGACACATGAACTAGATGTATCAAATGGGCCGGGTTGGGCCAAGCCGACCTATTTTTTCCGGTCCAACCAGGCAGGTGTGTCGTGCCTGGCATTGTTCAAGTTAGGGTTTATGTTAGGTTAGGGCCAAAAACCACCCAGGTTAGGGCCGGTTTGGCCCGGTTTAGGTCCAGTCGATCTAATTTGTAAGATAGATTTTAGGGTTTCGGTGCTAAGCCGCCATGCCCATCGAGCATGCCGAGCCATCGCTCGTTGGGCGTGGCCGCATCATCCCCCCTTTGGGGCATCGCTCGGTGTGTGGTCACCTGTATCATGCCCACATGCCAGGCACTAATGCAATGCTTGGCATGACACGTGGGCTGAAAACCCTCAACATGGCACGACACAACTCGTGCCGAGGGTGTACCCGGCACGGGCCCGAGCATGCTACAGTAGCGTGTCGTGCCAGGCAAGGTTCACATGAAATGGGTCGGGCTTCATGCCGGACCCAGGCTGCCCGACCCATTTTACACCTCTAATATGAAAACCCACCATATACTTTGTTTGATGATCTTGATTTTATTAATTATGAAATAGAAGGTTGATATTAAAACAAAACATAATGCTAACAAATAAACAAATTTCTGAAATGTACTAACATTTTCTTACAAGTGATGGTGAAGAGCGAAAAATGATTGATGCACAAAATACAATTCATTAGAAAATAGTCTGACAAAGCATACAAAAAAGGCCAGCATACCAAATCAAGAGTTTTTTGAAATTGAAAAAAATTAGACCAATAGAATCAAATTTGTGAAAGGTATATCTTAGGTAAGCCTGAGCACAACTAAAGCAAAACCTATGTCAAGGATTTAAGTTCATTCAACAAGATGTGTCTAAGGTAACCCTCTACTATGCTTGAATCACAAGTAATAAAATACATGAATATAACATAGATATATCATTAGGTTTATATAGCATATGCATATATAGGTAAGCAATAAGTTTCCATAGATAATTATACATTATTGCCTCATAACCTTGAGATCAAAAAAATACATATATAAGAATAGGCATAGGCACAAGTCAATTGCTAAATTGAAAAAGATATGTTTTTATTGAATCAAATGATTGTTAACATCATTTAGATAATATATAAAATATGAATGAAATTTAAAATATTTGTGTGAAATAATAATAATGAGATAGTTGATCAGCTTGAAAATTTTAGTCTTGCATGTATGAATTGGAGTTATGCTTTGATACAATGATAAATATATTTATTCAAGAGTGGTATGTCTCTGGTTCAAGACATCAAATTCAAATATTATCTCTCTAATTTTTAAAAATAAGATTATTGAGATATTAACATTTTTTAAATCTCACGGTAAGCAGAAACCTTATACATTCGATATGACTACCATAAAAGATAAATGAAAAAAAATTATCACTCTCTGCATTATAATACAAATAACTACATATAAAAAAAGAGAGAACATAAATATAAATTAATGTAGATGTATTCATTATATGACAAATACAAATATTCAAATAGTTACAATCTAAATTTTAACAATATTTGTATTGTGACATAAGCTTTTGTTATCAATCTTATATATACTTATGTTATTAATCTTAAATAGATTTTTATGACCAGCATAAAATAGGCTTACGTGATAGTATAACGTAGGTTTCTTTAATCAAAATGACTTTGGCGGCTACTATTAATGAAACCAAAAAATTGGAGCAGACTCATAATTGCCTAATGAAGTTGTAACACACACATACAATAGCCATCATATGAGCACTTACGACAAGTTCAATTCCATTAGTTTTGGTTGAATATTTATCTTAATTTTCTAACATGTTTATATATATGCATAATGATTTTGTAAAAAACCTACTTAATTATAATTGTTGTTGAATGTAAAAACCAAAAAACTAAAAGAATAAACTAACTCTCTCAATAAAAATAAAATACACAAAGGATTATTAATAACTCATAATTTAGATTTGGGTAGCTCATGTGTTGAGCGATCTTATTCATCAAATATTGAGAAAAAAAATATAAAAAAAGGTAAGCATAAAATATAAATATTTTCCATTAAACTGATTCGCAAATACCTTGAACATCAGACTTGAAAAAAAATAAATAAATTGAGTCCTCTTCAAAATATTTATGAAGATTTAACTGATTGATATATTATAATGGTAATAACATAAATTATAACAACAAATTTGATATTAATTTTTTCCTTGGGAAAAAAATAACCTTTATAAATGTTCTTTCACTCATGAAATTTTAGATTGAATGATATATGTCATACTATCTGAATGTCACAATAGAGAATAGTAAGAAAAATAAATGAATATTTAATTTTCTTAAAAAAATATACGATTCAAAATATTTCCCAAGTGACTATCACAATCATCTTGAATTCTATAGTTGCATTAAATCTTAGAATAATTATTTATTTTTACTTTTTTAATATACAAAGACATGCAACTAATTGAATCTATCATGAAAAATTTTGGAATAGCCTAATTATACTAATTGTATAAGCTGTATATGGTAGTCATTATCAAATAGTTAATGTTTAATATTATTCTCTTGTATATAATAAAGTCAACTAAATAAACCATATTAGAAACAAATCCATACCTAACTCAAAAAAATGTCAACTAAAACACAACTCAAAATATTAATCTCTATGAAAGTATTAATTATATATATATATAGTAAGAGTATCAATTATATATCTTCTCTGTGATAATATACTACATCTTCTTGGGTAGGTCATATATCCTAAAAAAATATTTAAGTTTTCTAAAATTATTCTTCTAAAATTGTGACTGAATATAATCTGAGTTATATGATTTTTAACTCATCATTTTTCATAATAAGAATTTCATCAATATATACAATCAACATGATCAACACGTCATCTAAGTTCCTCTACAAAAAAAAAATAATTTGCAACATAACTATGCAATTCACAAGAAATGATCGACGATAAAAACATTGTAAATCATGCTTTTCGTGACAACTTTAGGCCTTTTAATATTTTTTATATTCTATAAACAGAGTATGATTATATTTTATATATATATATATATATATATATATATATTCTTCAAGGTTATCATATAAAAAAATATATTTATATCTAACTAAGATATTATTTATCTGTAAGAAACAACTAGTAATATAAGAATTCATATATAGGCCAAATTAACTACTAAAGAAAATATTTTCATCATTCACATCAAATATCTAAGTAAACTTCCAAGTAATAAGTCTTGCCTCAAGGTAATTACTTATATATTTGGATATATATTCATAGTGAACATTCATGTGTTAAACAAGTTTTCCTTAAGTTCAAGACAATAATTCCCAAATCCTATCAGAATTGAGAGCATATCTTTTCAAATATAGCCTGCGGCCATCTTAGATGAAGTCATATATCTCACAAAAATATTTTGTTACCCTAATACCATCAAGAAAAATAGTAAAAAAGAAAATAAAAAAATATAAGTACAATAATCATATAGAATATGATGTTAAGTACTTTTTTTCTTTCAAAGAATGATTAAAAAATCAAAGATCAAATTAGTTGACTATATGTTCATCTAACTTCTTGAAGTACTATTATCATCGCATATTATTCTCCACCTATCCGATGGATCCTTTTAAAAAACAAAAACATTTAATGATTAATTGAAATTGAAGAATAGCGCCACGAATTCTCATCGGCGGGAGGTGAAGATGATGGATGTTGGCATACCTGTATATTATTTTTTTTTATAGTCTCACTTCTTCTTTACAACATCATAATGAGATAATGCATCTTCACCTATACCAATAAATTTTATGAGAACATCTGAAAGCGGAACAAGAAGCCAGAAATCCAGAAGTTTTTTTCTTCTCTTGTTTCTTTCTCAGCTTTGATTCATCATCTGAAGCTGTGAAGCATTAATATTTATTCAGACACATTACAAATTGACATCACCATGACATATTTAACCATCAAAAATTTTTATGTGTCTCATCTTCTTCCTCCATTTTCTTTGATTCCTTGTTCTTTAAAATAAATAAAAACCAAAAATTTTTAAAAATAATTATGATACAAAAGTTACATAGTTAAAACAAAAACATAACAAAGTTTCATCATCATTTAAAACAAAATCATACTCATAATTAGCTAGTACATTTGTGCTAGCCTTTTCTGCATGGTTTCACTGCTGGAACTCAGAATGATATCTGTCACATCAAGGCTACTAACTATGACTCAATGTAAGACATCTGCTATTGCATTACATTCTTAATTTCTTTCATCTTATCATTCACTTTTTTCATTTCCTATATTTTTTCTTTCAAATGAGTAATCTTCTCATCCTTCTCTTCATTTATTTCCTACATTTCTTTCTTCAAATGAGTAATCTACTCATCCTTCTCTTTCATTTCTATCTCCATAACTTCAAAATATTCATTTATTTTCATTACTTGCTATTCGACCACATCATCCACCATTACTGTGATAGAGGAATCAGAAGCATGATTGCTATAACAAAATGCCACTCCCTTTGAGCCGATGTCGTACATTCACTGCTTCTTCTAACATTCTATGGTCTCCAAATAGATAGGATCATAGTCAATTGGTTGAAGATCCATAGAACCTTCAACTCACTGAGAAGAAACTGTTACACAATCCTCCACGAGTTCATATGATAAAAAAATATTGTTCTAGATATACATAAAATAAATCTAATATTTTTAATTCCACACGACTTTCAAAATTTACAGTAGTATTCTAAAAGTTTATTAATATAATAGATTCTTATAGTAATCATTGGAGACTTCTTGTCAATAAATTACCCATCCACTTTATTCACATACATCTTTTTAAAATCTCATAAAAATTAAGATCTCAACCCAATTCTTCAGCCTAAAGTATGTATTTAGTAAGTCAAAAATTAATAAATGTTAAAATATTTTAGCTAAAATAATTAAATGATTCACAATATAAACTACTAAATATATAAATGTTTTTAACTTATAAAAGTACCAAATCTTGAGCATTCTCAATGCTCGAATTTGACCTCCTATATAGTGAGACATTCCTGTACCTGGTCCAACTACCTAAGTCCATTAGTTTTTGATGGCTATCTCTGATTTTCTCTTCACATCTAGCTCCTCCCAATACTTAAGCCACTTGGGTCACTCACCCTTGGGTATAAAATCAACCAATCTTTTAGATCTTTAAAATATGATCAAAAATTGAGTACTATTCAACAGCTTTACTTTCCCACAATGACTTTATTTGTCCATCAAATTTGGGTGCCCATGTGCATTGATTTTATATATAGAAAATTCACAAAAAAAAATTATTAATAACAAGGACATAATTATTTTATGCCTGAATAATAACTAACATATTAGTTAACTAATTAGATAATTAATTTTCAATACTTTTGTTTCTTTGTTTTTACCTGAATGTTATTAAAAGTAGTCTTTCTTGTCGATTCAGAAACTTTTTTCTATGAGAATGCTTTAGAATTAACTATTTTCTTAAAAGACATTATTATTATAGCCGAACACTTGAGAGATGGAATTAAACTGTAAAAATAAACATTGAAAACAACACTTCATAACTATATATAAAAAAAATTACTAATAGGAACATCATAATTTTTTATTCAAGTAATATTTAAACATTTCTTATACCTCCCATCCACAATCTCTATTACTATTTAGCACTGCTTATAGAGGAATGCACAATATTTGATGATGTTGATGGTTTTGTAAATTGGGGATTATTGGTGTAAAATATGATGCAGAACACTACAAAAAATTGTCTATTTAGCTATGGAAATTTAGCTATAGAAATAATCCCTAATTAATTTACCAATGATTAGCTAGGGAATAGTAAGAAATGTTTGATTTTACATTGAATTACAAATTTGTGATGGATTAGAGACGAATACTTTCAATTGAAAAAATGTCCCTAGCTAATATTATTGTAGGTTTTTGTGCAAAGAATGGTGATAATTTTAGCAACGACTTTAGAGACGGAAATTTTCTTAGCTAATTAGCTTGAGACAAAATCCCTCACTAAATAATTCTCTGGATTTTTTTTATGATTATATATTAATTGCAAGCGATTAATCCTTAAATGATAAATTTCACAAAATATATGCATTTTACTAGAGATTTTTCCTTAGCTATTTGGGTTGTAGATTATTTTCCTCATTAATCTATACTGATTTATTTTTTTTTAATATATATTATTTGTTTTAATATTTGATGTAAGTTTCTATATTAAGGTTTTTCATGGCCTATAGACGAGAGATCCTTGAAAGACACATTCTTCTCATATAATTATAAAATAGGATATTATAAATAAATAATTTCAAATATATATGAATATGAATAAAAAGTTATTTTTAATAAAGACTAAAATAATTATTTTTATGATTTTAAAATTTTTAAAAAATTATACAATATATAATCATAAACATTTTTAAAGATATTCTAATAAATAAATGAACATACATAAAAATTTCTACTAATAAAAAGCTAAAATAATTAATTATATGATTAAATAAAAAATATTTTCAAAAATATCTAAATTAACGAATAAACAAATAAATATTTATATTATTTAAAGTTTTAAAAAATTATTTTTATGATTATATAAATCTTTTAAAGAAATAATTACTAAACGATTTAAAATTTTTGAATTATAAAAAAAATCAAATTTTTCATAAAATTAAAAAAAAATAAATTAATATTTAAAGATAAATATATATATATATTAATTACATCAAAAAAATTTTGATGATATAAATAAAAATATCTCCGTGTGGTTATTAAAGGAACACTTCAAGTATTTTTTTTAGAGTGTCAAAAGAGATTTAAAATTTTACTAATGATATTTTTTTGTCCTAAAAATACTTAAAATTATTTTTAGCCCTATTAATACTTTTGAAAATTACTATAAAACTTATCCTAAGTTGATTTGAATTCAAGTTTTATTTTTTACCCCTGTTGAAATTTATAAGAATTTAATAAATTGAGTAAAAATTTACTATTAGCTTTTAATATTCAATTTTTATTCAAATAATAAATATAACTTTTTTATTGATCTTCTCACTTTAAGTAAAATTTGGAATTTTATAAATTATAAATTATGTCAATAATATGAAATTTTAAGCCTTTATAATTATTTCATATAATATTCATAAAAAATAAATTGAATTTCTAAAATTTATAACAATAATATATATATATATATGAAATAATTTATTATAATATCATATTATTTTTTTATTTAAGAAATAATATTATAAATTTATCCAAAAATTATAAATAATATGAAATGTTATAATTTTTTTATGGTTATACATTTATATAATTTATTTATGGTTATATTAAATAATATGTTTTTTTAATAAATGAAATAATATGAAAATTTGATTACCAATTATTAGTTTTCATGGTTATTAGTAATATAATTTTTTTTTCATCATTTTTAAAACAATTAATAATCTTTTTTATTTCTAAAATTCATTTCATTAATATATAATTAATATTACAAAAATAATTATTAAAATTTCATAAATTATTAACCATAAATTTATTTATTTATGAAATAATATCATTTATGGTTATGAAATTTCATTTTTTTATTTTAATTAATTAATTTTTATAATTTTATTCTACTTGTATATTTTTGTCTCTCTTTTTTCAATATATTTACATCCATTTTTTTAATTTTAGTTTATATGAAATATAAAAATGCAAAGGCATTCAAGCACTTAAACCATATTAAGATGGTGATGGATCAAAAGTGTGTGCAAGAGGTAGAATGGGTGGTTGCCTTATATCTAATAAAGGTGATGGTAAATGTGTCGATGAAGGTGATGGTGATGGAGATGATGGTGATGTTGATGTTGATGTCTAGATATGGTGGGTATGAGATGGTATTGACAGTACAATAGGATGTAAAATACTGGATAAATTGTATACATTTCTACTTCCACCTCCACCACGCCCACATCCTTTAAGCACTATCTATTGTATAAAAAACAAAAACATAGAACAAATAATAGAGATATATTGAAAATATAAATTGATATTATATGATGAACAACAATGCATTTTAGAATAATACAGGTCAATGGATTTCAATAAAATATTGAAAGTCTTTGAAACTATAATATTCTAATATAATTATAACAGTTTAATTATCGGCATCGCTATCATCCTCTAATGGATCTTCCTACATTTCAACTGATTCTGATGGAAGTTCCAATTCATCTTCAGATAGAAAATGATCATCTTCAATTTCTATTATGATACTATTTGAATCAAATAAGTTTTCTGGATCTTCATCTACATGCACAGGCTCAATATTATTTAAGTCATGTTTTTGAAATGTCAGTGCAATAACTAAGTTTGCACTTCTTTATTGAGATGTTGGTACTTGAAAATTTGATCGAGCTTTGATTTTGCAAATGGCCCACCAGTCACTCTTATCACAAGATAAACTCTGATATATACAATAATATACTTAAGTGGATTGAATTGCCATAATAAAATGGCTCATATCAATTAAATATGCATTTATGGTTAACATCCACTAACTTATAATCCGAATGAATCTTCATACCCACATTTCATGTAGGAACAAACCACTCACGTCTTAATAATACAATCCTATTTTTTTCCAAATCCAAGATACTCCAACTCAATAACTTCTATGAGCTGACCATAATAATCAATCTCATCTGTGCACTATAACTTGAGCATTTAATGCATACACCACTATTTATACCTGCTTTAGAAGAACCATGCCCTATTGTGTGAAATGCATATCTATTGACAAAATACCTAGGATAGGTTGTCACATATCTAAATGAGCCTTTACTTAGATTTTGTATTAATATGTTGGAATCTTCATTTGAAGGATCATTTGTCTGTTGCATAAATTCAACAAATGATGTTAAAAACTAAAAGATACTAATAAATCAAATAATTCAAAAAATTAAAGCTTAATAATTCTCACATAGTTTATGAACCAATTCGTAAATTCTATTTTAGCATAGAAATAGAATCGACCTCATGGCTGGAAATAGTTGGTTGCCCATGTTTTAGCTACTCAACATAAACACTGCACAAATATAGATAGAGAGAGAATAATGAATATCAAATTTTAATAATTCCTATTCAAGAAACAATTATTCTATGATTTAACCTGCAACTATTTTGGACATACATACTCAATATATGGTGCAACCTACTCACAATTAAGTAAACCATAGCTTCAAGTTGCTTTGTACCCTTCATCTATCATATATCTTTTCTATGCACTTCCAGGGTATTTGAAGATAGATAGCTTGTCCATAAATTCAATTTCTACCAGCACACTACCTTCATCATTCCGAGGAACATTTCTATTATTTGTATTGACATGATCCTCAAAATAATAAGAACAAAAAGATGATGTTTCTTCTACTAAATATGCATTGCAAATTGAACCTTTAACTTTTGCCTTATTTTTAATATTCAATTTCAACGTACGAAGATACCTACGACCATTATGTTAGGTTTCAATTAAATCAAATTACAATATTAATTTATGCTTGAAATAATAAAACACAACTACTTATATTTATTTACCTCTCAAAAAGATACATCCATCTATATTGCACTAGCTTGGCTATCCTTGCTTCATATGCCAAATGGACCAATAAATGATCCATTAAGTCAAAAAAGCTCAGTGAGAATATCCGTTCAAGTTTACAAAGAATGAGAGGTATATTATTCTCCAGTCTCACCATGTTATCTATTATGATTGTGGTTATAGTTAGCTAATTGGAGAACAAACCAAGTTATGTGAGGACCTTCCTAACACTTAGGGGAAGTATTTCACGAAAAATAATTGGTAATAATCTCTGCATAAATACATGATAGTCATGATTTTTCATTCCAAATAACTTAAGATTCTTCATATCCACATATCTACCCATATTTGACACATATCCAAGAGGAAATTTCAAATTTTTAACTTATTCACATAATGTCTATCTTGCCTTCTTATCAAGTGTGTAATAAGCTTTAAAATATTTTTTTGTAGTCTCATTCTATTTCAATTCAGGACATCAACAGTAATCATTAAACTCTTGTCTTTATTTTAATGTGTCCTTTATTTTTTCATCTAAATTAAGGATAGTGTTGAAAATATTATCAAACACATTTTTTTTTCAAAATGCATTACATCTAAGTTATGATGAATTAAATTTGACTTCTAATAGGGCAAGTCCCAAAAAATACTATGTTTCCTCCAGCCAAATATTTTGCATATTGGTCAATTAGTTCCAGTAGCATCCATTTCAGTTACCTTCTTCATTCCCAAACTATGAATCTCTATCAAGATATCATCTCTTGAACGAACAGCTAGTACAACTGGCATCACTATTTTATTTTTTCAAAATGTAGTTCTATTTCTGCAGAATGGATGATTTGTAGGTAGAAACTTTTGATGGTTATCAAACCACAACTGTTTTCTACTTAATTTGAGGGTAAATGCATTAGAATTTTCCATGCACTATGGGCATGCAAATCATTTTGTAGTACTCCAACCATACAATATTGAATATGTAGGAAAATCACTTACCATCCACATAAGGGCGCCTGCATATTGAAAATTTGCTTCTTTGAGATGTGATATGCATTCACGCCAGTATCCCACAAATAATTTAACTCTACGATAAGAGGGTATAAGAAAATATCAAACATGTCTTTCGGATATTTTGGCCCTGAAATCAATATTGATAGAAACATATATTACTCTTTCATACATAACCATCGAGGCAAATTGTAAGGTGTCATTAACACTGACCATGTTGAATAGTATTGTCCAGATTGGCCAAATGACTAAAAACCATCAGTGTAGAGACCCAATCTCACATTTTGACTTTCAGCTGTAAAATCTTGATGTATATGATTAAAATGCTTCCAAACAAGTGAATCAGATGAATGATGCTGAAACATCACCCCTTCTTCAACCTCATGCTCAAAATTCCACTTCATAACATGTGATGTAGCATTTGATGCATATAGTCTCTATAATCAAGGAATTAAAAAAAAGTAATACATCTTCTTAAATGCAACTTTCATCTTTTGTAACATATCTACAACACGAGGTGCCTTCTTAAACTAAGGATGATCATAAAACTTATAGCTAAGTAAATCACTATCACCACCCCAATATAACATACATTCATTGAAACAACAATCAATTTTTTTCACTGGTAGACCCATACCTCGTAGTAACTTCTTAGTGTTGTAAAAGTTGTTAGTGATCAAATTATTATATGGAACAATTTTTTTCATCAGTTCTATCACCTAATCAAATAATTTCTCAGATATATTGAGAATGTGTTTTACAACCATGCCACAACCCATTATCTACAGCTTTAAGCATATCATAAAATTTATGAGCTTCAGGATTAGGTGATTCATCCATGTAATCAATATTGAAGTCAGTGCCCGCAGCTTCCATGACTATTCTATGGTATGTGTTTGATGTTTCATCACTACATACATACAATTCAATACCCTCATTTTGGTCAATGTTTAGAGCCATTGTACTTTCTTCATGATAAATCCAAACAAAATAATTTGGTATAAAGTCATATTTAGCCACATGGTATCTAATAGTGTTTACATCATGAAAATACATATTCTGACACTTGTGGTTATTACATGGATAATTTTATCTCCATCCATCCATCTCGATTGACTACACACAAAGTTGATGAAAATTTCTAGCCCACTCTAAAAATCTTTATTCAAAATTCCATCAAAAAACCTTTTGTACATCCACTGATGATCTGAACTCATTTTGCCCTATTATATTTGAAAGAATAATGCTCAATCATAATTATGAATGAAACATAGAATGACTTCAAATAAAACTAATAATTAAATAAAATCACTTATAGATGAATATGTAATGATGAATTATATCATGAATATCTAGGCAATGCGTTTGTAGAATCTAAATAAAGAAATGGAGCATTTATTAGCATGCTAAAGATAAAAAGATATGCTATTGATAGATGAAGGGAGCAAACCATGTGAAAGGATAAGAAAGCGAAGCAAATTAGAAAGGAATTGAAAGTTTGAAGGAGTAAGCTTCTCACTTATCATTGGAAGATCAAAGAGCAACATTTCTACTGTTATTCAACACGATCTTTGAATATTATAATAAATATGAAAAAAAAATTAATGGAATGAAGATCCAATTCCAAGAACTTTTGGAAAATGAATAAATGAAAAATTTAGACATGAACAATAATAAAATTGGACTAGAAAATATATCTTACAAAGTATTCAACTAGAAAACATAGATATGAAGCAAGCTACAATTACAGATTCCTAGCAATAGAAATTTGTATTGATTAGAGATACAAACATTAATTACAGACATTAACATTAACATAATTTTTAGAAAACTACAATCAAAAGATAGTTTGGTAAAGAAAATTCACTGAGATAAGAAGAATGAGAATTAAGGAAAACTAGTTGACTATAAAGCTCTAAGTAATTCTGTCAGATCTTACATTAAGTTTACTAACAATATAGAGATTATAAATGGATGAATATAATCTAGTAAAACCAAAGCTTAATATTAAAAAGAAACATGACTTAAACATCCAGAGTTAATGCCAAAGATATGCATAAATAAATAAATAATTGAAGTAGCAGCTTAAAACACACCATCTTATGAAATAAAGAATTGCCAAAAAAATAGTAGTGAAAAATAAATTTATTTTTAATATTTTAGTAATTTACTTAAAGATTATTTACATGCACATCAATTAATACCCTAATCAATATGAAGGGTGTGAACTTATTAATTTAGCAAAAATTATAGATATGGTCATCATTTATAAAAATTTGATGATTAGATATTTAATAAAAAGCTATATTTTGGCAAGAGCAGCTCGAAAGGGCTATTTTTCACAATGCCCAAATAGTTAACAAGTAAATTAACCAAATGGCCACGTCACTTTTTTAAAAAGCTTCTAAAACAGGTTAATTAATTTCATCAAACAATAACATGGCTATAATTGCAAATAACTTAAACAATCATTTAATATACTCATATTATAATTTTACACCAAAACAAAAAGTTGCAAATATATAAATGACAAAAAATAAAATGATACCATAAATACAAACAAAAAACTATACATACATATGTGTGTGTGTGTGTGTCATATATCAAAGAGTATCATCATTTGCATAAAAAATTTATTAACATGTGCTAAATCTAAAATAGATGAAAAGAACAAAAAAAAGGAAAGCATTCGCTATATTAAGAGTATCATATATTAAAAGTATTATATTATGCATAAATGATAACTTTTGAATTTTGTTTATCATTAATTTTTTATTGCTAAATGTTGAATTTATCAAAAAATTTAATACTAGAATAACATTAAATCTAAAATATCACACCAATATTAAAATATTTCTTCATATGGAAATTTATGATCCAATAAATAATTTTAATTAAAAACTTTAATTTGATATATTGATTCTCAATAATAATCTCAAAATCAACATTAGTTCATAGTCAAAATTTGAAAGTAATTTTTAAATGACATGTTTCATCTTGTTTGATTTTTTGTTCATTTAGTTGTACAAAATTATTTTTGATAATTTCTAATTTTTTGTATGTGTGACAATAAAAAATGGCAAGTTTTTTGTGTACAGAAGTATATTAGTACACATGTTTCATTATAAACAAAAAAAATGTGCATGTAAAGCAAACATAGATTGCACTAAATAAGAAACTTCACACGCACCACACATCTACTACTTTGGATATATATACTATATGCACATTTTTAAAAAAATAGAATGGTATACTCTATTACTAATCAAATTATATATCATATTACTCATGTGAACATTATATAATGATGGAATAATTATTTATTATAAATGTATACATGAAATAAGTTACCATGCATAGCTAGTGTGTTTTGAGAATGCATGACATCTTGCACTTCTATGAATTTAAAAAATTATAGTACCATGCTCTTCTCCTCCTCTTGTTAGTATTTTGTTCATCATCTTTTACTATTCTTCTTTGAATTTCAGAGTTAGCACACTTTCTGTTGATTTGAAATTCATTAAACCCTAAAAAAATAATCATTAAAAGATAAAAACTTCACACTTATGATTTATCATTAACACACAAAAACTCAACAAAAAAGTACCATTTAGCTCACTACCGATTTTAAACTTGCAAAACTCATTACTAATTTCTCATTAAATTATAATGAAAATAAAGAAAAAAAATACGTAGAGAGAGATAGAGCGAGAAAATTTCTTTGTATGATATGGTTCTCTGTAACGATGCTGCGATGGCGGTGTGTTCTGAGAGAAGTTTTTTATTTGATATGGTTCTTCGAAACGATGCTGCGATGGTGGTGTGTTCTAAGATTCGAATGTTTTTCAAAAGTTAACAGACCTAATTACATAGAGATGGCCAGACGGGGGAGGGGGGGGGGGTGTTGGGGGGTTTAGAGACGAAACACATGTAGAAAATATTAGAAAGCAAAATTATTTTATATTTAACCATTAATTATATTATTTCATAAATAAATACATTTATTGTTAATAGTTAAAGAAATTTATAAGGTTATTTTTTATTATATTATTTATAAATTAATAAAATAAATTTCAGAAATAAAAAATTTAATTTATGGTTATAACAATGGATAAAATAAATAATATTACTAATAACCATGAAAACTATTTATTGGTAATTAAAATTTCATATTATTTTATTTATTAAAAAACATATTATTTCAAATAACCATTGATAAATTGTATAAATGTATAACCATACAAAATATATAACATCTCAATTAAATAAAAAACAAATAACAAAGTAAATAATGAATAAGTGATATATTTATAATATTCAAACAACTAATAAAATCTCTGACCATAAAAATAAAAATATATAATCTTAACATTATCCAAAAAAATAAAATTTAAAACTAATTACTTAAAAAGATAACTCATAAAAATTAGACTACAAATAAATCTATTTATAAAAAAAGACTAAAGTAACCAAATATCAACTTGTATATTACTATAACAAATGATTTTAGACAGTTTTTTAGTAGTTGTTTCAATATTTTAAAAAAACAAGAAAAAAATATTAATCAAATAATAATTTTCTATACTATGATTATTAACTTCTGAGTTAATAATCATACATCTAAGTAAAAAAATGAGTTACGAAAACTATATTACATAACAAATGAGAAGTATCAGCAATAATTTTTTTAAAAGGATTTCTTTACTTCTTTAAAGTAAACATCACGATAGAGGAGCTCTATGAACAGTCCTAAATGACAATGATAATTGACTTGTCTCTCTTAATACCTAATAATACTTTCGGCCTCAATCATAGATAAAACTATTAATATCCCTCTATGATATATCATTTCTTCATATGATATATGCATCATAGAGATAATCTCTTGTGTATGCATACAAACATCATATTGCACATCACTATTCTCTTAGTTACACATTTATATTAAAGTATAAACTTTTATATATAATGACATATGATTAAATAAATATACAAGTGTTTAGATATAATGTTGTGTTTAAAATATTTTTATAAATATTACACATATATAAATATATATATGTAACACTTTTATAAATATTATATAGTATATTATCACACTTATATAAACATTATAAATATTATATATTTATATAAACATTTATATATTGTATAAATGTTTAAAAATATGTATAAACATTTTATATGTTATATAAATCTTATATAAATAATTATATAAATGGATAGTGTTATGTAAATGTTGTATAAATATGTATAAAATTTATACATATGTATAAGTATTTATATATAACATTATATGTATAAATATAAACATATCAATTTTATATATAAGGTTATACGTTTATATATATTAAAGTATAGACATTTATATATAATGTCATACAATTATATAAATTTATAAAAGTTTATAAATAATGGTACGTGTTTAAAATATTTATATAAAATTATATGCCTACAAAATTTATAACGATACAAAATTTATATAAATTTATAAAAGTTTGAGCTGGATATAAGTTTAAAGCAAAAGATTAATAATTTTTATAATTTTTAAAATAAAAATTTGAAATATTATCTCTTGATAAAATAAAAATTTATTATATTTTATCATAACACAAAGTCAACTTGACAATTCAAGTAGCACAATATGAGTCGATATTCACTTGCAAACTAAGCAACAAAGATCTGGGTTGAGTATTTTCGACCTACTAAATCAATGTGAGCAACTAAACTCTATGAGATATTAGTTTTGCCTAACTTAATCACCAATTAAACTAATAAATATTTTGGTTTAACCCAAAATATAAATCTCTAACACAAGCACATTAAAGAGTTAAAACTTCCATCACTTGTAAATGCTTTTGAATCATATACTGGAAAATATATGACGTCCATTTAATTAAATTGTTCTAGAATAAAGAAAATATATTGTGTTAAAAAATGATTTAAACAATAACATTTAAGAGAATACTCACATTTCATCCTATGCATTATTTGTGATCAGCTAGAATTCATACAAATTTTATATAATCCTAATATCAATTCTTTCTCAAGTAAGCTTGGTATTTATGTTGAATGTATGCCAACTTGAATAGAAGTCGAGATTAGCATTAAATTGTTTTTCATGGTTTACTGTGTTGTACATAAAGGTTCATCAATATATTTCCAATTTTTAAATATCTATAACCTAATTTATGCATATTTTATTTAAAATATTTACATTCTTACAACCTGCATAATTAATAATGCTTGTATGATTTACCATGGCCAAAAATGTTCCTATAGTAAACTGAGCACCAACACCCTTAAATTCATGTATTACAAATGTAATATCATCAAATCAAACTTCAGTTTAAAGTTGAAAGGTAGAAAAATATTGCCACTCAATCACACAAACCTTGGTCAAAAGAAAAGTTGCCTAATGAAGCTAATGAAGAAAAATTTGGTGCAATAAATACACAAGCAATGTTAATCATCCATTAAAATTAGAAGCTAAACTTGCATTCAATCTATACACTCTAACTTTTAACAACAATAGTGTTAATCATCTATGTGTGATTGTGAATTTAAAAAAAAAATTATAAGAATCTTCCTTAGACTATTAATTTGGCTTACTCTCACTCAAGTAGTCTTCATACATGATTAACACTAATGTTATTTATTTGGCTTAAAAATCAGAGGGATTTACCTTAGTCTATGTGTGAGTGTGTGTGTGTGTGTTTGTATTCAATCTATACACACTCACACTTAGTAGTCTTCAAATTTTATTCTACCATAATATCACAAAAATAGTTATTAATTTACTATTATAATATATGGAAGCGTGTCTTTGAAAGTTTCAAGTAAGCTAGTTAAAAACTAGTTTAAATATCATTTTAAGTTTCAAGTAAGCATGATAGACTAGAATATCATCATCAAATAATTAATCACATTCAATTTTAAATAAAATTATATATAAAAACAAAGAAAATTTCTATTACATAAAATTATTTGGGGGCTGCCTCTATCAATTTGTGCATGAAGAAAATATAATAAATACATAAAATTTTGGAGACAATCAAAACAAAACCCATAAACATGGTGTTTTTTTTCTTAAGTTACAGAAGTAGAAAACAAAAAGCATACTTTTTTTTTCTAAGTTACAGAAGCAGAAAACAATAAGCATACATTTTGTATTTGAAATCCATAAAACCCTAAAATATTAATCATTAAAAGAACAAAGTATACAATACCCATATGTTGTTTCACTCATGGTGGAGAGTCAAAATCATATAAGTGATGTGAAAATAGAAGAAAGAAGAAGAAAAAATATTGGGGGAAAATGAAAAAAAAATAAATACCGATTAATCTTTATAAACCAAACTCCATAAGTGGAAATCAAATAGAGAGAGCGAGAGAAATGTAATTAGTTTTCTGAAGGAGAAGAGCATTTATAATCTTACCTGGTAACAAGAAGAGGTAGAATTGTAAGTTGCTCATGTTTCGCTTCTCCTATATTCCTCTTCACAAAGATAAGATAATTGTCTTATAACATTTTATTATTGATTGTCATATCAATTCATTTTAAATGAGTGTCTTACAACTCAATATAAATGAATATCTTAAAATTCAATATGAAAAGGTGTTTTATGACTATTATAAATTGATAACTTTAGAACTAGTTAGAAATGAAGGTCTTAACAATTCATTATAAGTGTGTGTATTATTAACTCATTTTAAATGAGTGTCTTCCAAACACATTATAAATTAGTGTTTTAACAACTTCTAAATAAGTATCTTATTAACTAATGATAAATGAATATATTATCAACTTGTTATAAATGAGTATCTTATCAATTCAATATTAATAAATATCTTACCAAGTAGTTATATTTGAGTATCAACATGTTATAAATGAGTATCTTATCAACTCTTTATAAATGAGTGTCTTATCAACTCTTTATAAATGAGTGTCTTATAGAGTCAACATAAATGATTTTCTTATCAACTCATTATAAATAGATGTCTTATTAAGTCATTATAAATAAGTGTCTTAACAACTCATTATAAATGGCTATCTTATCAATTTGGTATACACATACATGAGTATCTTATCAATTCATTATATATGAGTGTCAAATCTACACAATTAATAATCAGTGTCTTATCAACTCATTAAAAATGATTGTCCTACCAACTAATTATAAATGGGTGACTTAAAACATATTGTAAACATTTGTCTTATTATATTATTTAAATTTCACATAATATATTATAAATGACTTTCTTACAATTTATTATAAATTACTATCTTATAACGTAGTTTGAATGAGTATCGTATCAACTTGTTACAAAACAGTGTCTCATCAACTCATTATATATGTGCTTCATATCAATTCATTTTAAATGTCATACCAACTTGTTATAAATAATCACTTCTATTTGAGATTTATGTTTTGATTTACTATACATCAAATAATTAAAAAAAAATTTACTGAAAATTTAAAAATTTAAAAATGAGGCACTAACCTCTTAACTAATTAAGTTTTAGTGCACTCAATGTTATTAATACAAAATTATCCTTTTAAAACTCGTTCGAACTCATTTGAAGTATGTTATCAATGGGAGTTACGAAAATTTCTCGTAACTCGTCCAAACTCTCGTCATCTTCTTCCACAAGCATTGTGATTCCCAAAACCTTGCATTCTTCATTTTGGTTTCCTATTCCTCTTCTGAATCCATAAAATTAATTTCTTCGGTATTCACCTTTCTCCATTTAGCATTCTTCACCACCTTCTCCTTGCTTCGTATGTGGGTGAAATAATCAAAGAATTGTGGGTGAAATAAACAAATAATTCTCTATATGTTTATTTCTGTGATAACAACATAAACAAGAAGACATTCTTTCAATAGAAAAACATGAGAAGTATAAAAAAATGAAAAAAACATTTCACAAACACTATTTTACAAGACATATTACATATATATATATATGTATGTATGTAAGGAGAAGAGCCATTAATTCAACATGCAAGGAATCACGCCTCTTCAATATTTAGGAAACTATTCACGCCTCTTCAATATTTAGGAAACTATTCACGCCTCTTCAATATTTAAAAAACTATTCACGCCTCTTCAAGGTTTCGAAACTATTCACGTCAAAACTGTATTGCAGTTTGCGACACTTCTTTAAACTATCTGGCATTTCATTTTTTTTTAATAAAGAAAGTGAGCTAGACCCACATTACAATCTACCCCTCCAGCCCAACATAAGGGGAGATTACATTTTAGTATCTTAGTTAGATGCCATGCTGGCTAACCTAGCACAAAACTTTAGCTTCTATCTGGTAACATCATTTGTCATCATATCAGAAGAATTAAAATCGATGTGAATCTTTTTAAGTTTCATAAGCCCTTTTTCAATGACATCTTATATCCAATGATATCTCACATCAATGTACTTTGTACGAGAATATGAAGTATTATTGCTCAAGTCCATAGCACTCTGATAATCACAAAACACAACATACTCATCATGCATCAGGCCCAGCTCTTGGACACATTTTTTCATCCATAACATCTCTTTTGTTGCTTCAGTTGCTACTATATATTCTGCCTCAGTAGTAGACAAAGCGACACACTTTTATAACTTAGATAACCATGAAACAGCTTCTCCTACAAGAGTGAATAAATAACAAGAAGTTGACTTTCTACCATCTAGGTCACCTGCCATGTCAGCATTGGTAAAGCCTTCTAACACTGGTTTTGAATCCTCAAAACTCAAACACAATTTTAAAGTACCTCTCAAATATTTGAAGATCCATTTCACAGCTTCCCAATGCATCTTTCCTAGATTTGAAAGAAATCTACTAATTGTAATAACAACATGTGTAATATCAGGCCTTGTACAAACCATACAACACATAAGACTCTCCACTACTGAGGAGTAAGGAATAAGGCCATTTTTTATTTTCATCTGTTATAGCAAGGCATAAGCTTCTACTAAGCTTAAAGTGATTGGCTAGAGGTTTGCTTACTGGCTTAGCATCTTTCATATTGAATCTTTCAAGCATGTGTTGAACATACTTTTCTTGTGACAACCACAACTTCTTTGCCTTTCTGTCTCGAGTAATTCACATGCCCAACAATTGTTTTGCAAAGCCTAAGTCTTTCATGTCGAAAGACTTGAATAACCTCTCTTTCAACTTGCCAATCAATCTTAAATTATTCTATGCTATTAACTTATCATCAACATAAAGTAAAAGAATAATGAAGTTACATTTTTAAACTTCTTGAAATAAACACAATGATTTGCCCATAAAAACTTTTTTTTAATTTGCAAACCATGTACTATTTACCTTTTACTTCAAACCCCTCGGGTTGTGACATGTAAATTTCTTAATTCAAATCACCATGAAAAAAAAGTAGTCTTCACATATAACTATTCAAGCTTGAGGTCTAAACTAGTAGTCAAAACCAAATCAATTCTAAAAGAAGGCATTTTCACAACTAGAGAGAATATCGCATCAAAATTAATATCCTTTTTCTGCCCAAAATCTTTCACTACCAAATGAGCTTTATATTTCAGAAATCTTTCATCACTATCTTTCTTCAGCTTGAATACCCATTTGTTCTTTTATGCCTTTATGCCATTTGGAAGTTCCAAAAACTCATAAGAGTCATTCTTTAACAAAGAATGCATTTCTTCTTGCATAGCTTCCATCCAACTTACCTTATCTGCATGAGTCTGTACTTCATGAAAGTTCTCTGGCTCCCCCTCATCAATAATAAACACATACTCTGAAGGAGGATACTTGGATGATGGATGACTCTTTCTGTTTGTCCTTCTAATTTGAGACTCAGAAATGACTTGTTGAGGAGGTTGCTCACCCTACTCAACCGCTTGATCACTCTCTGGGATATCATCATCAATCACTCTCTCTAGTGTTTCATCACTAGTCATCTCTTCTCCCCCATCTATAGTATGGTGCAAAGGAAAATGAATAACTATAGGATCAATAACATCATTACTGATAGCTTTCACCTTTTAAGTCTTCTCACAATCTGAAATCGTCTAATCTTCATAAAATATCACATCTCTACTTCTAAAAATCTTCTTTTCCACTGGATCCCATAATATGTACCCAAACTCTTCATTACCATAACCAACAAAAGGTATATGGAAAAGATTTTTCATCAAGGTTTGACCTTTGATATTTAGGTACATGTGCAAAAGCCTTGCACCCCAAAACCTTAAGATGTTTGTAAACAACATCTTTTCATGTTCATACATACTCTGGAATGTCAAACTCCAAATGAACTGAGGGAGACTTAGTTTATCAAATAAAAAGGAGTATGAATAGCTTCACCCCAAAACACATTGGGAAGCTTTGTCATTTTTAGCATGCATCTTACCTTTTCAATAATATTGTGGTTCATCCTTTCTGCATCACCATTGTGCTGTGGAGTACTAGGAACTGTCTTCTCGTGTATAATACCATGTGCTGAGCAATAGTTTCTAAACTTCTTTGATGTATACTCACCTCCATTGTCAATATGAAGATACTTCAAAAGCTTTTCTGTCTCTCTTTCAACTACAACATGAAATTTCTGGAAAATTTGATATACTTGATCTTTGGCCTTCAATAGATAAACCCACACCTCTCTTGATGCATCTTCAATGAATGTGACAAAATATATATTTTCTACCAAGGACTCCACCTCAAAGGGACCACAAACATCAGAATAAACCAAATCTAAAATATCAGATTTCCTTTTTGAATATTTAGAAAATGAAACTCTATTATGTTTTCCAAATAAACAATAATCATAATAGTTAAGACTATTACATTTAGTAAAAGGAATAAGAACCTTTTTGGCTAGAATATTTAACCTTTTCTCACTTATGTGACCCAATATTTTGTGCCATAAATTTGGGGAGGAACCATCTTCAGCTGCATTCAATTCATCTCCACAGATTTTCACAACTATCCTATAAAGTGTGCTTCTAACCTTACCTCTAGAAGCTACTAACGAACTTTTGGTAAGCTTTCATTTACCATTAGCAAAGTAAATCACATATCCTTCATGATCCAAGGTAACTCCAGAAATAAAATTAAGAAGTAAATTAGGAACATGCCACACATTTCTTATAGTCAATGAACAACCAACATCTGTCTATATACAAACATTACCAATACTCACAATCATTGAGTAGCTGGTGTTACCCAACTTCATAGTACCAAAGTCTCTTGGCTTGTACGATGTGAAGAACTCTTTATTAGGAGTAGCATGATAAGAGGCTACTATATCAATAATCCACTCAACCTCATTATTTGTTTAAGACAAATATTCTTCATCTCCAAAAATTAGAACGACTATATCTTCGTCAAGTAAAACAGTTGTAAAATTTTCATTTTCATTTTTTCTTTGATACCACTTGTGGGTGAAATAATCAAAGAAATATGGGTGAAAATTGGAATAAACAAAGAATTCTATATATGTTAATATCTATGATTCAACCACATAAACAAGAAGATATTATTTCAATAGAAAAACATGAGAAGTATACAAAAAAGAAGGAAACATTGCGCACACACTATTTTACAAGACAATTTACACACACACACACACACACACACACACACACACACACACATATATATATAAGGAGACGAGCCATTAATTCAAAAATGAAAGAATCGAAACTGTACGTGCCTCTTCAATATTTAGGAAACTGTACGTGACTCTTCAATATTTAGGAAACTGTACGTGCCTCTTCAAGATTTCGAAACTGTCCACGCCTCTTCAAGGTTTTGAAAATGTCTATGCCTCTTCAAAAATTCGAAACAGTCCACGTCAAAACTATCTTGCGATTTGCGGTGCTTCCTTAAACTGTCTAGCATTTCTTTTTTTTTTAATTAAGAAAGTGGGTTGGACCCATATTTACACCGTCTCCCCCTTCATCATCCCAAATTGCTCCACCGATAACTCACCTTCTTTGTGTTCTTGAAAATTTGTGGTACGTAAATGTTTGTTTGTGCATGAGTTTCTCTTCTGAAAATTAATATTAATATTTACATGTATATGCGCATATATATTTGCATTTATAAACATGTCCATATACACTATTGTACATGCGTAAATCAGTATACACACTTTTGTAAATTTGTATGTATATATATATTCATGTATGTTTCGACATTTTCAAAATAGTCTATATATACTTGTATTCGTGCATATATATATCCACACACACACACACACATTTATACCTATATATGTGATGTATTTTCAATGTAATAAATGAAACTATTATATATATATATATATATATATATATATATATTGTGTGTGTGTGTGTGTGTGTGAATGTGTCTGTGTCTGTAAATATAGTTAAAAATTATTGATTTTGAAAATTTAATTAAAATTTTAAAAAGATATATGTGTGTGTGTGTGTGTCTCTATGTATATGTAAATGTAATTAATTAATTAAAATAAACTATTGTAAATTATTTATATTAAAAACAATAGATATATGTGTGTGTGTGTGTGTGTGTGTGTGTGAAAATATATTTACATTTTTTTTTATTTTGAAAATTTAATTAAAATAAAATATTATAAATCATTTATTTAAAACACAAGTATATATATACCCATGTGTATATTATGTGCATTTATATGCATATAAGTATATTGATATATTTTGAACAATATACTTATCTATATATTGATGTGTTTCACTATACATTTATATATATAAAGAATGTGTATAAGTTATAGATACTTTTTAACATGCATTAACAAAAGTGTATACATACTTGTACAAGTATTCATTTATAGGGATGTGCATTAAGTATTCTTTAAGTTATGTAATTTTTACTTATGTCAAATATTGCAACATAATTTTTTATTATTTTTGCTACTTCATAATTCACATGAATAACATAGAATTTAAAAAACTTGTAGATTTCTTTTACATATTGAAAGGAAATAGGTGGTAAGAACTAAAATGTTTTGCTTCATTCATGAAAGTGGAGATTTGATCAAAAATAATAATGAGTTAGTTGAATATAAGGATTGTCGTATGAAATCTAGTGTTCATCACGACATCACATTTCACTCACTTATTAAACAAATAAGTGTTGAATGAGCACAAAGTTAAATTTATTCGGTATTTATTCCACTCTGAAATTTGATTTTTCTTGTATGTTGCCACTTGGAGATGATTCATCAGTGGCAAAGATACTAGGTTTTAATGAAATATATTATCATATTTATCTGACCCCAATTGCTGTTGCAAATGAACAAGTCTTTCAAATAAAAAAGTATTATATTATATATTTTCATGAATGTTATAACAAATATTTAATGTTGATGTTATATTCAAAAATTCTTTATTATTAAATTCATATAATTTTCATGTGTATACCGAGTAGTTGGTATTCATTCTACACATGGTGAAAGTGTATGTTTCATTGCATCTACACTTAGCCAATCAAATATATTTATTGACCATCATGGTTTTTCATCAACATATGCTGAAGTATATGGTTCTACACTTGAGGCAACTTGGTATGATAATGCTAATGTGTGGTTAGGCAAAATATTTTCGAGTACAAGAAAATTTCATGATGTGGTTTACTTTATGTCTTTAGTTGGAAGATTTAAATATAAATTTAAGAGGAATTGCCTAAGACACATGATTGTTATATGCAATGTCTTTAATTGTCCTTAGAATATTACTCGTCAAGAAATTGAATATTTTTTTACAATCAAGCATGACATGCAAAGGATAAGGTGAAGGAATATTTATTTGGAGTTTCATATAATTATTATAAATTATTACCTTGGATGTGTGAGCATATTATTGATACTAACCCAAGAAGTATTGTAAAGTATACAAAATCAAAAGATGGATATTATGAGCAACTTTTTGTTGTGTATTCCATATCTATTCAAGATTTTATAATGGGTTGTTGGCTAATTATTGATATTGACTCGTTTCATATGAGAGGGCCATATGGTGGAACCATTTTATTTGTAATAACATATGATGCCAATGTTTTGATAATTCCTTTAGCTTTTGGAGTGATGAGTTCAAAGAGTTATGATAATTGATTTTGGTTTTAAGAAAATCTAAAAATAATTATTTTTGATAGATATGTTGATGTTAATCTGATATACATCCATCTCTTTTGCATGTAGTTCCAAAGTAATTTGGTATTGAAAATCATGCATAATGTTATCATTATTTAAACGAGAATTTCAAAAGTAATTGTGGAAATATAATACTGAAGGGAGGAAGGGGAAGAGGAATGCTTTCAATTGGCTAAATAGTATTGCATGTACAAGGTTGGATTATGATTATGATATATGTTTGATAGAACTTAGAAAGTTTAACAAAGATTTTAACAACTTAAGTTGAATCAAATGAACCATGATATTGGGTGATGTCAAAATTCCCAAAAAAGAGAGATAAAATGACAAATAATCTTACTGAAAATCTCAATTTTTTGGTTCGTGCTGAATGACATTATTCAATTTATAGTTTTTTAATTGAGCATTTGACAAAGTTAAGTGCAATATTGAATAAGCATAAAGAAGAGACAATTAGTTAGGATAGGAATTATTTGCCCGAAAATTAAAGATCATGTAATGTCCAATATTTTCAAAGAAAAATCATTACAAGTTTCCCAATTTATGAATGGTATTTTTGAAGTTCCTTTGGGTCGGCTTATATTAATGTTTATATTATTAACAGAAAGTATACTCGTTGAGGTTGGTAAATATTGGGTGTCCCATGTGAGCATGCACGTGCAGTGCTACTATAAATTGGTCAATTCATGATTGATTTTGTTGGTGATTGTTACAAATTTTCAAAACAAGAATTAATATATTCAGGCTCATTTTCATGGATAGAGACATATGACATGCTATCAGTTTGTGATGACATTGTATGTGATATTTGGGGTAGAATTTACTTTTATTTACTTTCTCCTAAGTCCAAATGTATACTTTGCTGAAGACCATGAATACACATCTTGAATCTCCAATAATGAACAAACGGCCGGTATATTGTTCAAGGTGCAACAAGGAATGACAGAATAAAATGACTTACAAATTTTTTATGGTTTGATGCATTATTTTATTTTCATTATTGTCTTTTGTTTTATCTATCTTTTATTTGTCTTTTTATTTGGCTAACATATTTTTGTTAGACATTATTTCACTTAATATCATTCATACATATTTTATAAACTTATTATCATTATCATTTACTAATTCATATCATTCATGCATATTTTATAAACTTATTATCATTGTCATTTATCCATTCATATCATTCATTTAAGCCATACATGTTTTTGTTGTATATTGTATAAATCATTATTATTTGACCATATATTTTAGGAACTTAAATTTATTTTTTCCAACCTTTTAAATGTATTTTTACTGTATCTTTCAATGTTTCTATAAATCATTATGATTTATATATGTTTAGGGTTTGTATTGTTGTTTCACTTAATATCATGTAACTATAATTCATTTTTAAAAAATATTTATTGGTTGAAATTTATGTTGTTAATTTCAAAACAAATTACAATATGTTTGTGTAATATTTTTTTAAAAAAAATTGATACAATATCTATGTGATATAGTTTGTATTTACAAAGATGAATCTTTCAAAAAAAATTCATTTACATACTAAAAATTGAACCTCATTTAATTATATGCAATATGTTATATTTATTATGAATAAAAAATGTTTGAGATCTATATATTAATTGCAAAAAATTACATGGTCAAGTATTTATTTGAAAATAATTTTTAAAAAATTATTATTTAACACAATAATTTCATATATTTATATGGTCATTTATATAATTTCAATATAATAAAAAATAATTATTTGTAGAAATATAAACTCAAGGTAATTTTTTTTAACATAATAAAAGAAAATTTTGATTTTTTTCAAAATGTTAAAGGCATGTATTTATATGCAGACATTATATTTGTTTGAATATTAATGTTTGAAAACAACTAATTAATCACAGTACATTATAAGTAGAAATTTATCTTAAGATTTATATTTTAACAAATATTATTTAGAGAAACAAAAACAAGATTAACTATTTATCAACTACATTTTCATTTTCAACAAACTTATAAAAACAAAATTTATGAAATTTTCATATATACATATATAAGAATGTTAATCCTATATTCATTTTAAACATATATACATTTGTTCATTCCAGATGCATTTGTGCATGTCTATGTAATTATCTATATAGTCCCTTTATTAAATTTACAAAATTTTACACATGTATAGCATGTAATCATTGAGGCCATATATAACATGTTATCATCTTGATGCTCTAAATTAGTTTGATTGTCCAATTAGCCAATTGTCTTCATGCCCATCGAAAACTCTTAAAATGGATGATGATGCCCATAGAAAGAAACAATATAGCTAAAACTAAATTGTTTAGTTAAAAGGGAGGTATTTGGATAGTGATTCCAATACCTAAAAATGTTATTCCTATTGGATATAGATGGGTCTTTGTATGAAAAAAATGAACATAAAGAAATAGTATGATATAAAACTAATCTTGTAGCACATGGTTTTTCACAAAGATTTAGTATTGACTAAATGAGACATATTCGTTAGTAATGGATGCAATCACATTTAGATATTTAATATATTTTCTAGATGTTTTCATAGCTTATTTATACAAATCCATAGATTGTGACATATACATGAAAATTCCCTAAAGGATTTATATTACCTAATGCAAAATTTTCAAAACCACATGGTATGTATTCAATAAAGTTGCAAAGATGCTTATATGGACTCAAACAATTTGGTCAAATATAGTATAATTATTTGAGAACATACTTATTGAGCGAATGATATGTAAATAATTCAATCTTCCCATATGGATTTATCAAGAAAACATAAGTCAGTTTGACAATTATAATAGTATATATGAATGATTTGAATCTAATAGGAAACTTTTAAGGGCTCCTAGAAATTACTGATTATTTAAAGAAAGAATTTGAGATGAAAGATCAAGGTAAGTCTAGATGTTGCCTCGGCCTACAGATCCAATATTTTTTTTAAATGACATTTGTGTCCATCAATTAACATATACTAAAAAAGTCATGAAATACTTTTGCATGGACAAAACTTATCCTTTTAACTCTTCTATGATTATAAGATCACTTAACGTAGATAAAGATTTATTTCATCCTAAAGAAGAAAATGAGAAACTCATTGGTTTAAAAGTATCATACTTAAGTACAATTAGAGCACTAATATATCTTTCAAATTATATAAGGCCGGACATATCCTTTTCAGTGAAATTACTTGCAAGATATAGCTCAGTAGCTACTCTTAGGCATTGAAATGGGGTAAAATTTTATAGACTACTTTGAAGCTTTATTTTGATGTATAATAGACCCCTAGGCTCATTAATTTGTTCCCTAAACCAAATTGTTCAAGTTGTTGGTTCTGTAAGAATGTCATAGATGTCATCCTATCTCATCTAATTTAATTCATTTAGATTCTAATCTCAGCAAGATTTATTTTTTTCCCATTTTTTTTTTTTTGTTTTATATAACACCAGACCCTACTTTTAGTCATTAGGTCATGATAATTATGTCAGAAAATTAATCCTCAATAAGTCACATAAATAAGAATATTTATTTGACTCTAATTCACATCTCAATTCACTCAATTAGTCCCAATTAAGCTAATTCCAAAATTAGGGTTCTTATTCCAAAATTCCACAATTTAATTCTAACCCTAATTCAACATCAAAATTGAATTACTAATTAATCACAACACATTTTCATGAACAAATCACATGTTAAATAATATCTCTAGAACATTTTCTCAAAACAAACCTCAATTATAAAGATCTATTGGAAAATTTTTAGGGTCCTATATGACCAAATAAATTCAATCAAAATTATATAAACTCATCATAAAACATATAATTACCTTATTAAAATTCAAAATCAGCTAGGAGATCAAAGAGTTTCCCTAGAAAATTCAAGAGCATAGCCTTTCTTTTCTTCCCCTCTTCCACCAAATGTGAGTTCTCCATTTTTTTATTCGGTTTTAATGATTTCCAGCTGGTTCACATTAGGTTAAATTATTTTAATAATAATTTAAAATCTATATTTTTTCTTGAATTTTATAATAAATCTATATTTGTCTTGTATTTTTAATATCTATAATTTTCTCTGAGATTTTTCTTGAATTTTATAATAAATCTATTTTTTTTTTAATAATTGCAAGAAAGTCCCTTCTCCAATTTTCTGGAAAAAATATCTCTTAATTCGGGTTATTGTTCACGTAATTTTTAATATTTCTTTCCTACATGTTTTTCACTCATTTTAAGTTTTTTAATATAATTTAAGGTCTTATTTAACACCATAAAAATTGGGATAATTTTTTTTTCCATTATTTGGTATTTTTAAAAATTCAATTTCATCCATACTTCATCCCACAATTGAAATTTGCCAAATCGAGTCTTAATTGTCAAAATTTAATTTCTACATCAAAATAAATAGTAAATATTATTCAAACATTATTTTGAACATCTATTGATCATATTTAAATTATAAATGCACTAAACCTATATTAAATTATTATTATTAGTTTTTTTATTTAGGGTATTACAAAAGGCCTCTTTATTACTTATATGATGTATGTACCTATAGATCTCTATTAATTATATTATTGTTAATAAATTTTTAGGACATTACTTAGCCAGCAAAATTAGGCAATATAATAAAGTCATAACATATGTATTTTCTTCCTTTCCTTTGTAACTTCTATTCCCTAAAAACATCTCTATTCATGATAAGGTTGTACGTAGTTGGATCTTACATGCAAAATATTTTTATGCCAACAGCATATACAGATTATTTGGATTTTAGATTCAGTCTTGATATTTATTGGGGATTAAACATAATATACATAGAACAATAAAATAAGTGTAAGGAAGAATAATAAGTTGGCTTACTAGTCCACAACCACATTTCTACGTATATATTTAAGTCATTTATAGTTCATAATGATCAATTGATCATAAAATAAGTGGTCATCGACTTTCTCTACAAATATTAATATGATTTTTTTTCTTTCTAATAAGATTATTTTTTTCTGCTCTACTATTCTATTTTTTATCATCTTAGTCAAATATGTGCCACTATGTACTACTTTTTTATGGTTTCATATTAGCATGATTTTTCAAATTCAAAATTAGTAAATTCTTTCTTTATATGTCCTTAGACTTCTTTATCTTTTTTTAACATTCAAGTTGTGCATTAAATTTTTTGAAAAATGAAAAAAATCATTTGCTTTCCCCTTGATTGGATGCACTTAACATTTGTTAGAGTAATCATTAATAAAATATAAAAAGTATCTTGTATCTCATAAGGATAGAACTAGTATTTTTTCAAATATCTAAATGAATCAGCTTTATGATAAATTTACTTCTAACATTAGAACAAATACACTTTAATCTATGTTGCTAACTAATAACATAGTACTTAAAAAAGTGAGAAGAAGCTTTTTTGACATGTGGTCAAGTTTACAGTATAATATCATAGTTAATTATTCTATCGAACTTGTTGATGTAATAGACAATTCTCCTTCTTTGTGTTTAGCCACTTAACATATATAAAATTGCAATTATCTTTTCAATTTTCTTTACAATAATTACTCATTTGAGTATTTTCATTATCTCATTTTAAATATGAATTTTGCACTTATCATTATCTAATTATTTCAAAGATAATAGGTTTTTAAGGCACTTTACTTATCATACATCTTGAATTATGCATATTATATCATAGTACATCTTGATTTTAATAGTACAGATGCCACCAAGATCTATAGAATGAACGTTTCTATTGAATACAAATTATCCCAAGATAAGTTAATATTAATTGAATTATTCTCTTCGCAAAGTTGAATGAAACATTGTTCCTAACTAATCAATCAAATATCAGCATAAATTTTGTTACCTTTAGTAACAATATTTGCTATACTATATAAAATTTAGCTATCATCTGAACTGAAGTACCTAACAAAGAATTTTGAGTATTTGAAAACTAAAATTCTTTATCTTTTGATATTTTTTTACCCCTTCTTTATAATGATAAAATTCATTTTTTATATGTCTTTGCTTTTCAAAATGATAAAATTTCATTTCTTATTCAATAACTTTGTATATTCTCATTTTGACTCATACTAGGTTCACAATTCACTGATCTTCTTCTAGAGACAATGAAAGCCTTAGTTTTGTTGAGAAGAATAATATCAACTTTCCTTGTATTTATGCCTACATTATTCATCAAGTACAATGCTCAAAACATCATTTAAGACTAATTTTATTTTCAAAATACCATTGAACATATTTATGATGAGATGATCATATGAATTAGTTAGACTTAGAAGTAGAGGTTTATTTCATTCCTTCTCTTCGATATCATCTTCCATAGATGATAATTAAAAGAATCATATTTTTAAAATATTGATATGTTCTATCATTGAAACACATTTTGATATTTAAAGATTATAAAGACATTTTTTTTTCAGAATGTTTTGATTGTGTAGTGACTTGACTTCAACCACCTTAGTAAAATATCAGAAATCTCTTTTTCCAACTATAATTTGTATATAATTGATAATATATTATTTGCTATTGTAATGTATGAACTTACAATAGTATCACCATCCATTCGATCTAAATATTTTGCTTTAACTATTTTTGGCCTTTACCAATTACTTCTAAATAATTTTTCTTTCTCGAGATATATTTTATCTTTATCTTCCACAACCTAAAATTACTCTCATTGAATTTTGCACTTCAATTTTCGCCTTTATTTATTTCACTTTTATAATGAATAATTCATGAGAAAAATAGTAATTTATTTGTGTTAAATATATAAAAAAAAAACACATGTGAATGAAGAAGGTAATTAGTATGGGTTAACATTGTGTAAGTTAGGGTTAATGGTTTGAAGTACCAAAATATACCAAAAATTCATATTTGTGTTAAATATACCAAAAATAATATTTTTGCTTTAAGGTATAAAAATCTAATTTTGCCAAAAAATGAAAGCCAAAATAGAGGAATTTCAATTTTAATTTCTTTTTTTTTTCAATAGTATGGGCTAACATTTGGTAAGTTAGGGTTAATGATTCCTAATCAAAATGTACACATTCATGGGGTGATTTTTTTTAAATTATGTTTGTTTTATTAGTAATTATCCATAATTAACTCGATTTAAATATTAATGGGGCTAGATTGTAAAATATTTATTTTTATATTAGATGTAAGTACTTTTTTGCTAAAATTTGTAGAGTTATGCAAAAAAAAGATTTCTCTTTGTAGAGTTATGCAAAATGCTTATTGGAAATTCCATTAAGTTTTTTATATTAGATGTAAGTATTTTATATTAGATTGTAAAAAAATTCTGGACTTTTAGAACACTTTGTAACCCACGTTGAATTCATCCCACTTTTATAGTAAGATTTCTCTTTAAAAACTTAATGGAATGTCCACTTTGTGAATTTTTACTGCAAGTCTTGAATGACTAATGAAATTTCTAGAGCCCTAGTAAAGAATCATTGCTTTTATTCTTTTTCTTTTCTATCACAAAGACCAATTCTATCATTTTCAAACATTATAAACATTAAAACATTCAGAAAAATCCATTATTTGACTAGAAACCCACAAAAAAAAAGCCACTACTAGGATCATTTAGAATTGGAATGAAAAACAAAACCAAATGACTCAAAATTAATTTTCTAATAAATTCCAATTCATGGGGTTTATTGTTTCTATCAATCTATTTTTTATTGTAGTTATCACTTGAGTGTTGATATATTATTATTATTATTATTATTATTATTATTATTATTATTATTATTATTATTATTATTATTATTATTATTATTGATCAATGACAGTGAGAATATATATCTCTTAGAAAATTTTAAACGTTTATGCTATTGCAACCATTTTACCCTAGGTTGGTGCTTATGTTATAAAAAATTTGGCCACAATGTCATGTTCAATCATGTATAACCACAAACACTTAGTTCCATCCTGTAGATTTTTTTTTTTTTACTTTTCTTTTGAAAAAATGGGTTGTGGACATGTGTGGAATGTGCATGAACTATAAAATGAGAGTCTCAACTCTTATTTAGGTTTTTTCCATATGTTTTTATCGGATACAAAAAAAAGCATATTATTTTTTCCAAATTTTCTATATCATAGAAGATGGAAATCAAGATGATGCAAGATTGCATTTTGCATATTTATTGAAGGAGAACGTGTGAGTAAATAAAACAAGAAGATTTTCTATGCTTTTTCATTGATTTAACCACATAAATTAGAAGACACCACTTAATAGAAAAACATAAACAAGAAGACACCACTTAATAGAAATACATAAACAAGAAGACACCACTTAATACAAAATACATGATGGATTCTTTAAAAACACGAGGAAGAAGATCCTTTAAAAACATGAAGAAAAAGATCTATAGTCCATTTTTCAAGTCAAAATATATATATATATAAATAAAAATCTTTCTGCCAAAACTATCACAGTTTCAAACTCCATGCGGTGCTTCCTTAAACTGTCCGGCATTTCCTTAAACTATCCGGTAGTTTTTTTTAATAGAGAAAGAAGTGGGCTGGACCCATTACAATCTCCCTCTCCAGCCAAACATAAGGGGAAATTACACTTTAATATCTCAGTTAGATCTCATGTCGGCTGACCTGGCACAAAACATCAGCTTCTCTCGGTAATAGCTTTTGTCATCATATCTGAAGAATTAAAATCTGGTTGAATCTTTTTTAGCTTCATAAGCTCTTTTTTAATGACATCTCGTATCCAATGATATCTCACATCAAGGTACTTTGTATGGGAATGATACAAAGTATTCTTGCTCAAGTCCATAGCACTTTGACTATCACAAGACACAACATACTCAAACATAGAATGCTTGGATGATGGAGAACTCTTCCTATTTGTCTTTCTAATTTGAGACTCAGAAATGACTTGTTGAGGAGGCTTCTCCCCCTGCTCAATAGCTTGATCACTCTCTGGCATCTCAACATCAATCACTGTCTCTGGTGCTTCATCACTAGTCATCTCTGCTCCCCCATCTATAGTACGGTGCAAAGAAATATGAATAACTATAAGATCAATGACACCATTATTGATAGCTTTCACCTTTTCAAGTCTTCTCACAATCTAAAATCATCTGATCTTAATAAAATATCACATCTCAACTTCTGAAAATCTTATATACATGGAAAAGCTTTGTCATCAAGCGTTGACCTTTGCTCTTTAGGTACTGTTAGACAATTGTGCTTCCATGGTGGTGATATTAAGATACAGAAGATAACAAGAACAATAGAACAACAAACAATATATATCCAATCCACAATCCAACCACGACAAAATTAAAAATGAGAAATAAAATACCAGAAATAATATGGTTTGCTAGTCGCTCAGTATGACTAGCTACATCCACCATAAAATACTTATGTATTACAGATTAAACCAACAAAACATCTTACAGTATGTGCAACACAGAGCAGACACGATAAATTGTACAAAGAGAGAGAAAAAAAAAATGATGAATAGTTCCTAGGTCCGAAAAATAGCAACCTGAAATTAAAATTACAAAACATTTATAATAAAAAAAAACTCTCTTGGTTCTTTTAACTGGAGCGGGTCGGATCATGGGATGGTTCAAGCTTTGCTATAAAAATTTCAGCCCACTGACCGGATAGTGGGACCTCCATTATTGTGCTACTGTTGCATCTCCAGCCTTTTAATATTTCTTTTCCTGCACTTACATGAAAATATTAAAACAGAAACATTTGGTTATACAAATAGATTATCAAAAAATAAATTACATATACAGTAGGTACATATGCAAAGGCCTTGCACCAAAAAACTTTAAGATGTTTGTAAACAACATCTTTTCATGTCCATACCTTTTCTAGGATGTCAAACTTCAAAGGAACTGAGGGAGACCTATTTACCAAATAACAAGCAGTACAAATAGCTTCACCCCAAAATACTTTGGGTAGCTTTGCCATTTTTAGCATGCATCTTACCTTCTCAAAAATTGTACGATTCATCCTTTCTGCAACACCATTGTGCTGTGGAGTACCAGGAACTGTCTTCTCGTGTCTAATACCATTGTTCCCATTTTCAAGCATAAAAGTTTCTTCTAATATGTAATTCCTTACCATAATAATAACACTTTTCTCTTTCACTAGACTTTCCTCTGGATTGTGACCAACCTTTGGATTTACCACGACCCATA
The DNA here is from genome assembly GCA_029783825.1 of Sapria himalayana. Classification (NCBI taxonomy): domain Eukaryota; kingdom Viridiplantae; phylum Streptophyta; class Magnoliopsida; order Malpighiales; family Rafflesiaceae; genus Sapria; species Sapria himalayana. Next base: position 7,813,415 of record JAREIK010002147.1, read on the forward strand.
GGACCTCTATTTTTACCTCTTCCCCTGTTCTCTGTGAAAAGAATCTTGGTCTCAGATGATATTTCTTGTTACTTCTTTCTGGCTTCTTCATTAAACAAACTATCTTTTAACATATCCATGGTTAACGTGCCATTATGAGAAGAGTTACTATGTGAGATAACTAAAATTATCCCAACTATCTGGCAAAGAACTAAAAAATAATAGTACTTGCAATTCATCTTCAATCTTCATCTTCATATCATTTAACGAGTTCGCTAATCCTTGAAAGTCACTAGTGTCCTCTGCCATACTGTACCCGTTTCTATACTTCAAATTTACTATCATTATAATCAAAGTGACATTATTATGTGTAGTCTTTCGTTCATACATGGATTCTAATTATTTTTAAAGCTCGGTAGCATCAGTCTTCTATGACACAATAAAACACACTCTGGTCTACCCATTATTTGATTAGGGCTACTGTTTTTCTATGCAATATCTTCTATTCTGCTTCTGATATATTTATGGGCTTACTTTTATCCCCATCAATAGGCGTATGTAAATCCTTGTAATAAAGAATATCTTTCTTTCTTGGCTTCCAAATAGAATAATTAGACGATGTTAGTCTAATCATAGCGGCTCCCAAGGAGTCCTCCCTCTTTAAATCAACACCAACCACAATATCTAAATAATAAAACCTCTTCCAATATCACTTGTGAGGAAATAAAACAAAAAGATTTTCTATGTTTTATCGTTGATTTAACTACATAAATCAGAAGACACCACTTAATAAAAAAATGAGAATGATTCTTTTAAAACATGAGGAAGAAGATCATTTAAAACATGAAGAAGAAGATCTATATTTTGTTTTGCAAGTCATAATATATATATATATATATATAAAACCTTCTGCCAAAACTACTTGTGGTTTCGAACTCCATGCGGTGCTTCCTTAAACTGTCCGACGTTTCCTTAAACTGCCCAGCAATTTTTTTTAATAGAGAAAGTGGGCTAGACCCACATTACAGAAAAGAGTCAATAGCAAGATATATCAAATTAGAAAATTAGATTATGGAGAGCAAAACAATTTGATTTCACATGACTATTTCCCTCAATTTTCTAAACTAACACTTAGAATTTTCTTAGATAAATATCATTTTATAATTTAATAGAACAATGAATAATTTTTGATTAATACTTAAAGTATACATTTATGGGATTATTTTTTTTTGACTTAATTACATTTAAGTATTAATAATTCGTAGTTAACTCCTCAACTTGCTTGTTAAAAGTATGGGATTAATATATATATATACCTATCTATCTATATATATCATATCTTCGGAGCCTTTTAGCTCTTGAAAAGAGCTTACAATATTATAATAGAACAATGACAATAAATATAACTAGAAGAAAATGAAAATCAAGCTAGGTAGAAGATATCAACAATTTAAAACTAGTTGCAATACACTACAAGAAAAATCCCATATAGCTAGGGAAAATTCCCTAGCTAAATGGGCATTTTTCATCACTAAACGGGATATAGCGATGAATTAACGACGAATCAGTTCCCTTTCTAAAGTGCTTCTTGCTAAAATTTAGCGAGGGAAAATATCCCAAGCTAAAAAGTTAGCGACGAAAAAATCCCTTACTAAAAAAGACAAATTCCCTAGCTAAATTAGTAAGATAAATAAGATTTTTCATCATTAAACGAAAATAATGACGGATGATTCCCTAACTAAAGTGCTGGTCTATAAATTTTAACGACGGATATAGTCCCTAGCTAAATAAATTTAGCAACAGAAAATCCATTGCTAATTTTAATATTTCTCTAGCTAAATAAGCTAGGGAAAATTCCCTAGCTAAATTAGTAAGAGATTTTTCCCTAGATATTTTAATTTCAAAATTAATTTCAGAATTTAAATTATTTTAAAATTTTTTAATTAAATAATTTAATATTTTTATATCAAATTGAATAAATATTGAAACTATAAATATTTTATAATAAACAAAAAATAAAATCATTTAATATCTTATTCTAATTTAATATTTTAGATAATTAAAACAAAAAAATAACAAAATTGTATTTCATCTTATTCATCAATGTATCTACCGATAATACATAAAGTATAATATATCCATTCATTGATATTGTTTTCTCTCCCTCAACTCATCCGATCATCATTTTTCTACTTCGACAAAGTTATCCGAGTCACGGCATGTAATGTCTAGTGAAAAATCTCATCACTTATAAAAGCTTTGTTTGAGGAACAATGCGGTATCATATCTGTAAGAAATTTAAACCACTCAATCAAATTAAAAAAAGTTATGTTTTGATACATATATAATTCTGTAGTATATATGTAAATATATACAAACATTTCACTCGTACATATATTATATTAGTATATGTACATAAAAATAGTAGTATTATGTGTACATATAAATTGAATACAAATATACTCAGTAATACGTACATAAAATACTATATACTGACTTTATTCATATGTATTTATCTCATTTGGTGATATTGTTGTTGCTCCCACTACCGCTCCTGCCACTGCTGCCATTGTCATTGTCACAGTCAATACCAATACTGATTTCACCGCCGATGTCGCCGCTACTACTACTGCTGCTCCCGCTACTACCTTTGCTGGCTGCTACAGCCACAGGCCGCTGTAGTGGCTGCAACCACTACCCCCACTGCTGATGTTGTAGCTGCATACCATAGCGGTTGCTACCGCCACTACCACCACTGTTACCGCCGCTGCCGCTGCTGCCGTTGCCGCCTCTGTAACTACTGCCACTGCTTCTGGTGCAGCCACTGCTACTGCCGCTGCCATCGCTACTTCCGGTGCAGCCGCTGCTACTGCCACTGCCATCGCTACTTCCGGTGCAGCCGCTACTGCTACCTCTGATGCCGTCGCTCCTGCCGCAGCCGCTCCCGCCATAGCTGCCCCTGTTGCTACCGCCGCCACCGCTTCCACCGCCGCTGCTATCGCTGCTACTACTGCTAATAATAGGCTTTTACTTACCTATAATAGGCTAAAACTCTACCCAAAAAATTCATAAACACACAAACATTTTCACAGATATATAAAAATATTTATTATAGACATGAACAAACACAAATTAAAGTTGATTGTCATACAGCTTAAACTAAAATTTAATTAAATAATTTAATATTTTTATATTAAATTTAATAAAAATAGAAACTATAAATGAACATTTTAAATTAGACAAAAAAAAATTCATTTAATAACTTATTCTAATACAATATTTTAGATAACTAAAACAATAAAATAATAAAATTTACATTACATCTTATTAATCAATGTATCAATCGACTATGCATAAAGTATAATCTATCAATGCATTTACATTACTTTCTTTCTCTTTGCTTCTCAGATCACCAACTTTCTGCAATGAAAATACTGTTCGAGTTATGGTGCATCATGTTTGTTGAAATATGTCTTCACTTATATAAGCTTCGTATGGGAAATAATACGGTATCATATCTATACGAAATTTAAACCACCAAATCAAATTAAAATAAATAAATAAAACTATGGTTTGATAAATATATATTACTGCAGTAAATATATACATATATACTAGCATTTCACTCGTACATATATTACTACAGTATATGTACATATAAACTATAGTAATACTCGTACATATATACTGAGCAAATATATATACTCAGTATATGTACATAAATTAATGTAGTATTATATGTACGTATATATTGACTATATAGGTACGTATATACTGCATTTGTTGCCGTTTCTGCTGCTCCCGTTATTGCTCCCGCTCTTGCCACTGCCATTGCTGCTACCATTGCCACTTCCGCTACCACTGCCGTTGCCGCCGTCACCGCCATTACCGCCGCTGCCGTTGCTACCACCACCTCCGCCACCATTGTCGTCGCCTCTATCGCCGTCACCACCGCCACTGTCGCCGCCACTGATGTCGCCGTTGTCGCTGATGCCGCCGGTGCCACTGGCACTGCCACCGCCGCCGGTGCCACCACTGTCACTGCCTCCACCACTGCCACTATCGCTGCCATCACCACCGCTACCGCTTCCGATGCTGCCACTAACATCACTCCTACTGTTACCGCTGCTGAAAATAAGCTTTTACATACCTATAATAGGTTAAAACTCTACCCAACAAATTCAGAGATACAAAAACATATTCATAGATATATAAAAACAAATATTATAGACATTAATAAACACAAATTAAAGTTGATTATCATACAGCTTCAACAAAAATCCAAAAGATGTCTAGCAATTATGTTTAGAGATAAAGAGAGTGCAAAAATAAAATGTTTTTTTTTTGAATAATTAAGATGAGATAAGCTAGCCCTCTTTTTGATAAAGTTGAAATCAAAAAATATGGGACTTATGTATTGGTAGGACCATGGTAATGTCTGAATGCTTTGAATCGGGATTTTTTCTTTTATCTCACATAATGTATCCTATAGAGATTCATAATTTGGTTAATCAAAAAAGCAAAGAACAAAACCAGAATAAAAAAAAATTGAAACCTGCAAAAAAATATCATAATTATTTGCTACACATAAACAAAAATAAATAACAGTTCAGAAATAATTCTCATACTAAATCATCCTCATAATTTGTATGGAATGCTAGCCTCTCCTACAAGGATTCACAGTTAGATCTCAAAATTCTATCTGTTGCGCCAATGCCATTAACTGTGAATCCATATAGGACATCTACTATTGCATTGCTTTTTTAATTTCTTTAATTTCTTTAATTTCTTCCATCAAATTAGTTATCTGCTCATCCTTTTTTTTTCATTTCTATCTCCAAATCTACAATACATTCATTTGTTTCTAGTTCTTGTTGTTCTACCGCCTAATCCACCATTGATGAGATAGATGAATTAGAAGCACGACTGCTACAACAAAATGTCACTCACTTAGAGCCGATTTCGTACACTCACTGTTTCTTTCGACCTCCTATTGTCTCCAAATAAATAGGAGCATAGTCAATCGGTTAAAGGTCCATAGAACCTTCAACTTGTTGATGAGTAGCTATCACACGTTCCTTCATTAGGTCCTGAGATAAAATAGAGAAAAAAACTATTCTAGATTTAAAAAAAATAAAATAAATATTTTGCATTCAAAATAATTTTCATAATGTACTATAGTTTTATAAAATCTAATTAATAAAATAATTTCTTACAACAATTATCAAAGACTTGTTGTCAACATACTGACCATCAACTTTCTTCACCTCCATCTTCTTGAAAATCAAATAAAAATTTGGATCTTGACCCAATTCTCCCGCCTAGAATATGTTTTTATTAAGTCATAAAAAAACAAATGATAAAAAAAATTTAACAAAATTAATAAAAATATGCAGAGATTTTGTTTATTGGACAATTAGGACAGCCACAAAATATAGAAATGTTTAGAATTTTAAATTTGTACCAAATCTCGAGCATGCTCAATGCTCGCCTTTGAACATCCAATGTGTCGATAGATTTTTGTACCTATTCCAGCTACATCACTTCGTCAATTTTTGCTGGCAATATCTGATTTTTTATTCACATCTGGCTCCTCCCAATAATTAAGCCACTTGGGCCAGTCTTCCTTGGATATAAAATCAGGTCTTTCTTTAATTTTCTTTAATTTAAGGACAAAATCAGAATACCATTGAGCAGCTTTGATCTCTCATAATGACTTTATCCCTCCATCAAATTTGGGTGCCCATGTGCACTGATTCTATGAATAGAAAAATGAAAAAAGAATTTATATTAACAACAAGAACATAATTATTTACTGCTTGAATAATAATCAACATAAAAGTTAAGTAATTAGATAATTATTTTTCAATTCTTTTGTTTTGTTATTTTTACCTGAAAGTCATTAAAATATGACTTTTGTCAATTCAAAAACTTTCTTCTAGGAGAAATCTCTAGAATCAGTCATTTTCTTGAAAGTCTTTGTAATTATAATTAAAAATTTGTAAGTTGGAATAAAACTGTACATATAAATAAATAACATTGAAAAAAAGCATATCATAACGATATAAAAAAACCACTGATAGTAATATTAGAATTTTTTTTCAAGTCTTTTTTACATATTTTTTTTATCTCTCATCCACAATCTCAATTTCTAACTTTACACTGACAGCAGAGGAAGACACAACATTTGATGAAGTTGTTGGTATTATAAATGGGGGAACAATCGGTGTAAAATATGGGGTAGAAGATAAAGATGGAACAAAAGTTTGTGCAGGAAGCACAATGTGCGGTGGGCTTACATCTGATAAAGGTGATTGTAGAGGTCTCAATGATGGTGATGGTGATAGAAATGGAGATGGTGATTGTGATGTTGAATTCTGGATATGGTGGCTATGAGATGGTACTGATTTTGCAACATGATGTAACATACTGGATGAATTTGGTTCATTTCTACGTCCACGTCCACCTCCACCACGGTCACGTCCTTTAGGCACCATCTGTTGTACAAAATAAAACATTAAACAAAAAATAGGGATATGATGAACAAGTATACATTTTTGAATAAAACACACCGATAGATTTCAACAATAAATAAAAAGTCTTTGATAGTTTAAATTTATAATAAAATTATAATAATTTAATTATCGGTATCACTATCATCCTCCAATGAATCTTCTGATATTTTATCTGATTCCGATAGAAGTTTGAACCATCTTTAGATAGAAATTGATCATCTTCAATTTCTATTATGTCACCATTTGAGTCACATAAATTTTCTAGATCTTCATCTACATTCATAGGCTCAATATTATTTATGTAATCTTCCTAAAATGCCGGTTCAATTTCTAAGTCTACACTTCTTTTTTGTGATGCTGGTACTTCAAATTTTGATCGAGCTTTGATTTTGCAAATCACCCACCAATCTCTCTTATCATGACATAAACTCAGATATGTATAATAATATACCTGAGTGGTTTGAACCGCCTTGATAAATGACTCATATCTATTATATATGTGTTTTTTGTTAACATCCACTAGCTTATAATCCAAATGAATCTTTGTGCCCACATTTCGTGTAGGATCAAACCACTCACACTATCTTGTTATTTTCGAGTCCAGGATACTCCAACTCAATAACTTCTTTGAGTTAACCATAATAATCAATCTTATCTGCACTATAACCTGAGCCTTTAATGCATACACCACTATTCATTGTTATTTTAGAAGAATCATGCCCGATTGTATGAAATTTATATCCATTAACAAAATACCCAGGATATGTTGTCACATATCTAAACGTACCTTTACTTAGATTCTGAATTAAAATATTTGAACTTTCATTTGAAGGATCAATTGTCTGTGACATAAATTAAAAAAATGATATTAACAAATGAAAGATACTAATAAATTAAATAATTCAAAAATATGAAACTTAATTATGCTCACATAATTTTTTAACCAATTTGCAAATTCAATTTCTAGCATATAAGCAACATCATTGCTGGAAATTTTTGGATGCCTATATTTTAACTGCTCAACATAAATACTGCACAAATATAAAAAAAGAGAAAAAAATGTATATGATTATTAAATAATTCCCTATTAAAGTTAAAATTAAACTATGATTAAACCTACAACCATTTTGGGTATACATACTCAATATATGGTGCAACCTCCTCACAATTATAAAAACCCGTAGCTCCGGGTTACTTTGTACTATTTATCTATCATATATCTTTTCATTGCTCTTCCAAATGCTCTTCCAGAGTGCTTGAAGATAGATAGTTTATCCACAGAATCATCTTCTACTATCACATGACCTTCATAATTACATGACACATTTCTATTCTTTGTATTGACATGATCCTCAAAATAATAAGAACAAAATGATGATGCTTCTTCTACTAAATATGCATTGCAAATTTAACCTTCAACTTTTTCCTTGTTTCTAACATTCAATTTCAACTTACAAAGATACCTACATCCATAATGTAGGTTTCAATTAGATTTAATTACAATAATACATAAAGTACTAAATAATAAACACAGCAAATTATATGTATATACCTATCAAAAGGATACATCCACCTGGATTGCACTGGCCCTAAAATCCTTGCTTCATATGCCAATTGCATCAGCAAATACTCCATCGAGTCAAAAAAACTCGGTGGGAATATCCCGTTCAAGCTTACAAATAATAAGTGGAATATCATTCTCCGGCCTCACCATGTCATCTATTTTGATTGTGGTTGTAGTTAGCTATTTAAAAAATAAACTAAGTTCTATAAGGACCTTCCAAACACTTAGTGGAAGTAATTCACGAAATCCAATTGGTATTAATCTCTGCATAAATACATGACAGACATGACTTTTCATTCCAAATAACATAAGATTCTTTATATCAACACATCTACCCATATTTGACACATATCCATCAGGGAATTTCAAAATTTTAACCCATTCACATAATATCTGTCTTGCCTTCTTTTCAAGTGTGTAGCAAGCTTTAGAAAATTTTTTTGTTTCCTCATTCAGTTTCAATTCAAGACGATAACAGTAATCATTCAGCTCTTGTCTTGATTTTAAAATGTCTTTTGTTTTTCCGTCTACATTAAGGATAATGTTGAAATCATTATTAAAAACATTGTTTTCAATATACATTACATCTAAGTTATGAGGAATTATATTAGACTTCCAATTGGGCAAGTCTCAAATTATACTATGTTTCATCCAGCCAAATAATAAGCCTATTTGGTCCATTACTTCCAGTTTCTTCATTTTCAGTTACCTTCTTCAACCCCAAACTATGAATCTCTGTCAAAATATCATCTCCTGAATGAACTGTTGGTGCAACTGTCATCACAGTTTTATTTTTTCGAAATGCAGTTCTATTTTTTCAAAATAGATGATTCGTAGGTAGAAACTTATGATGGTTATCAAACCATGACTGTTTACCACTAAATTTGAGGGTGAATGCATCAGAATTTGTCATGCAATACGAGCATGCGAATCATCTTGTAGTACTCCAACTGGACAACATTGAATATGCAAAAAAGTCACTTACCATCCACATAAGGGCTGGCCACATAATGAAATCTTGCTTCTTTAAGATATCATATCAATTCATGCCAACATCTCATAAATGATTTAACTCTACAATATAAGGCTGTAAGAAAACATCCTCATGTCTTTTGGATTTATTGGCCATAAAACTAATATTGACAAAAACATATATTGCTCCTTCATACACAACCATGAAGGCAATTTATATGGTGTCACTATCACTGGCCATGTAGAATATTGTTTTCCAGATTTCCCAAATGGCTGAAATCCATCAGTGTAGAGACTCAATCTCATATTTCAACTTTCTGCTACAAAATCTTGATGTATATAATTAAAATTCTTCCAAGTATGTGAATCTGATGGATGATGTATTACCCCTTCTTCAACCTCATGCTAGGAATACTACCTCAAATCATTTGCTATAGCATTTGATGCATATAGTCTCTGTAATCGAGGAATTAATGGAAAATAATACATCTTCTTAAAGACAACCTTCAAATTTTGTCAAGTATCTACAACATGAGGTGCCTTCCTAAATCGAGGATGATCACAAAACTTACAGCTAATTAAATCACTATCACCACCCCAATATAACATGCATCTATTTAAACAACAATCAATATTTTCCACGGGTAGACCATTCCCCATAGTAACTTCTTAGTGTTGTAAAAGTTATTAGTGATCAAATTATTATCCGGAACAATCTTCTTCATCAGTTCTACCACCTGATCAAATAATTTCTCAGACATGATTTTATGACTTTATGCTCATTAGTCGAGCCACAAGTGACAATTGCGAATGTGATTTACAACCAGGCCACAACTCTTTATCTGCAGCTTTAAGCATTTCATAAAATTTCTGAGCTTCATGATTAGGTGGTTCATCCATGTAATCCATATTGAAGTCAGCACTAGCAGCTTTCGTGATCATTCTATAGTATGTGTTTGATGATTCTTCACCACAAGCAAATGATTCAATACCCTCATTTTGGTCAATATTCAAAGTCATTATACTTTCTCCATGATAAATCCAAACAAAATAATTTGGCATAAAGCCATATTTAGCCAAATGATATCTTATAGTGTTTGCATGACGAAAATGGATATTCTGACACTTGCGATGATTACATGGATACTTATTTTTTTCTCCATCCATCAATCTCGATTGACTACATGAAAAATTGATGAAAGTTTCAATCCTAATCAAAAAATATTTATTCAAAAATCCATTAATAACCCTTCTGTATATCCACTGATGATCTGAGCTCATTTTGCCCTATTTTATTTACAAAAAAATAATGTCCAATCATTAATTTGAATAAAACATTCTATTACTTCAAAATATACAAATAATTAAATAAAATTACTTATAGATGAATATTTAAAAATTAAATATCATGAATATCGAGACAATGTGTTTGTAAAATCTACATTAATAGATAAAGTAATTTTTAGCATGATAAAGATTAATAGATATCATAGTTATCCTAGATAAAGGGTACAAAATACAATAATGTACAAAAAAGGAAAGCAAAAAAAGACATTTAATGTTTGAATGAGGAGAGGGAGAGAGAGAGAGAGAAATAAGGTGGGGAGAGAGAGGGACATAGAAATGGGGAGATGGGGGGGAGAGAGAGAGGGAGAGAAAAGGAAGGAGAAAGAGTGGGAGAGAAATGGTGAAATGGAGAGAGGGGGGAGAGAGGGAGAGAGAGGGAGAGAGAGAGAGGGAGAGAGGGAGATAGGGAGAGAGGGAGAGAGGGAGAGAGGGGGAGAGGGAGAGAGGGAGAGAGAGAGTGTGTGTGTGTGTGTGTGGAGAGAGAGGGAGAGAGAGAACAAACAAGAAAGAAGAGCCAAAAAAATTAACAGGAGAGCGTGTGTGATACATAAAGAAAAAGAGGAAGAGAATGACTGAAAGAATTATAGAGAGAGAGAGAGAGACATAGAGAGTGCAGTGTTAGAATGAAGAATTAAATAAAAGAAAATATAAGTTCTTTAGTAAAAAACTATCAAATATTATATTTTTTGTTATACATAATTTCATATTTGAGCCCGAGGCCCAAGGGCTGGGATTAGGTAAAAGTATGACTCTTATTTGTATTATACCATATATGAGTCTGATCTACATACACTCTCGTGCTATGTGCTTACATATTGTTGATATTATGTCTTTAGCTGTTATATTTCAAGTTAGTGCAACAAAATAGTATTATCTCATATATAATTATATGTTAGGATACATATAGTAAATGTAGTTATAAATAGTTACATTTAGTTTAATATTTAATTATATATAGATATATGCATACACGTAGTTATAAGTAAATATAAATAAATGTATACAAAGTTATAAACAATTATATAGATTTACATATATGTATATATAATAAAAAATAAAGTTATATTTATTTATACAGAGTTTTTTAATGTTATACAAATATTTATATATAGTTATACACATTTTAGTTAAACATTATGTTGTATGTTTTTATAAATATAATTATAAATATAGTTACATGTGGTTATACATATAGTTACACGTATGGTTAAACTTATATTTTTACATGTATGTATATATATTTTTGATTATGATTTCATATATTTATACATATAGTTATGTATAGGTATGGATATACTAAAATACAATTTTTATACTAATATATAAAAATATATATTAAATACATGTTGTTTATTATATATATAAATATAGTTATGTATAAAGTTTTTATAGTTATACATATAGTAAGATAAAATTATTTATAGTTATATGTTATTATACATATAATATATATAGTTATAAAAATTTATATATCATTAAACATTTAGTTATATATATACATACATATATATATATATATATATTCATATGAGTAGTTATATTTAGTTATACATAAATATATACAATGTTATAAACAAATATATAGATTTACATATATGTATACATATATGTATAAATAGTTAAAAATATAGTTATATTTAATTATATAAAATTTTATTTAGTTTTATAAATATTTATATATAGTTATACACATATAATTAAACATAATGTTTTATGTTTTAATACATGTAATTATTAATATAGTTACATGTGGTTATACATTTAGTTACACGTATGGTTATACTTATATTTATACATGCAGATATATATATTTATTCATATAATTTTATATATTTATCCATATAGATATGTATAAGTATAGATATAGTAAAATACATTTTTATATACTAATATATACAAATGTATAGTAAATATAAGATGTACATTATATATTTTAATATAGTTATGTATAAAGTTGTTATAGTTATATATATAATAAGATACAATTATTTATAGTTATATGTTATTATACATATATTATATATAGCTATTAATATTTTTATATATTTAAACATAAAGTTATATATAAATATATTCATACAAATAGTTATACATAAATATATAAAGTTATCAATAAATATATAGATTTACAATATGTATACATAGTTATAAATATAGGTATATTTAATGTTATAGAGTGTTATATAGTTATACAAATAATTACATATAGTTAGACAAATATTTATACTTAGTTATACACATATAGTTAAATATAATGTTGTATGATATAATACATATAATTAAAAATATAGTTACATGTGGGTACACATATAGTTACAAAAATAATCATTATTTTAAACAATTAAAATAATCAAATCCTACTTGCATTATCATAATAAAGATTTTTGAATCCAAGATTTCTAAAAAGTTCATAGTTGGATGGTTTGTGACATCATTAAATGGGGGTAAGCCCTGGGTTTGAACCTATCATTGTTCTTTGAAGAAGTATATTTTGGTAAACTCTATAAGAATCAAAATTTGATTTTTGATTTCTGAAACTAATATTTTAGATTTATATTTTTTAAAAACTTCTATGAGATAAACAAAGTTGATGCCTTTCGATGCAACAAAAGTGGATAAAAGTTATAATGTTATAGGAAAAAATGTTAAGGGGAACCAAAATGAAAATAATTATGTTTCATTACAATTTTAAATTTTAATATAACATTTAGGGACCCAAATCCAAAATATTTATGATTTGGGTCTTCCAAATTCCTACACTGATAATTACCTTCCTTTATTAATACGGAATGCATATACTTAAGTATGCATATGAGTTTAAGCAGAAACTCATTTTTTCATAAACAAAAACATATGCATATGGAGTTCATAAATACTCTGTATGCATAAACATATCCATAAACCCATGTTTGCATACCGAGTAGCTAAAACGAGTTTATGCATAATGTTTTTTTTTAATTATATTGGGATAATTATGAGTATCCAAATTTAGGTACTAAAATATAACCCAAATCATAGATATTTTTTTTTGGATTCTATAACATAATTATCCATTATATATGTGTGTGTGTGTATATATAGATTAAGGATGAAAATATTAAGCATTATTATTATTATTAGTGTTGTGAAGGAATTCCATTTTTTTTGCAAAGTTAGATAAAAGTTAGTTTTGTTTTTGGAAGAAACAAAATATAAAGAATAGTACTTTCAATGTCAAGAAAATCTATTTAATAAAATTTTAAAATTGAACTAATTTAAAAAAATACTTCTCAGAGCAATATTCCTACATTTTAGTGGTATCAATGCATAATATTAAATTGTTTTTATTATTTTGTTTTGTAATTTAAGAGATGTAAGCCTAATTTTTTTTCTATTTGAAGATTAGAATGATTTGTATTTCTTGTTATTCATGTAATTGCTACTTAAGAGCTACAAGGCTACTCTAATTTCTTCATCATCTTAAACTTTTTCTCCTTCTCTTACTGTTTCTTCTTCATCTTCTTCTATATCTTCTCATTATACTTCTACTACCATAAATGAGTATATACTTTCAAACGAGAATGCTCATTTATAGATGAGATTATATTTCTTTATGCTTTATCATTAACATGGTCTATAATATATTCCATTATACTTTCTCATTAATCATAGATAAAAGTATAGATTATAGTTCAATTGAGAAAACTTACTAATAAATGAGTATCTAATTACAATTAGAGTATAAAGGGTAGATTAATTACCAATTGTGCAATATTAATAATAGATGAGTATCAACTTGAAACATTTAGGAATCCATTTGTTAGGGCATATATTTGAGTGGTTGATTTGCCATTGTTGACAACTTCCTTGATTTTATAGAGCATAGTGATATATGTATCTCACACATCAACCATGATACAACATTAATATACATTTTTTTACAAGGTAAATGGTCTTGAGGTGGGTAATACATGTTCTACAATTCATCTCCATTGGAGAAACTAAGGTCTTGAAACACTAACTATGTTCTCCTTTGATGATAATATTTTCTCTATGACAAGATTAATCAATCAAAAAGTTTGGTTACCTGACAACAACAAATTAATAGAGCAAGCAAATACATGAATATTCAATTGATATGACTTCCAATCTCAAAAGATTATCAAAAGATAACCATCAATGGGTTTAAAACATATTTGAAAAATATTATAGCTCAAATACCAAACCAGTTAATTAAAAATGATAATTTTGAATTAAATCACAAAATTATTTTTCATTTTTCCAAATTATACTTAATTGAGTTGAATTAATGAATAGAAAATATATATATAAATATTAACATGATTTTTTATTACACACACATGCACGCACGACAAAAATTATGAACAGATTAACCAAAATGGCTTTTCTGGAATTTTCAGAAATGACATTAAATGCATAGCACATAGTAATTTTAATTATGCAAAAAATATTAAACACATTTACACACTACAATAAAATAAACGAACACAACAAAAAACTTACACTATCAAAAAATACATTGCTAAAAAACTTACCATAAATAACACAAACTATGATCATACACACACTCTCATTTTATCATTCATAAAATAGCAATACACAGATTAAAGCTATTTGTTTTTGAATAAATTTTCTAGAAAATTTATTTTTTTTTAGATTCAATAGAATCATCTTTTTCTGCTCTTCATGCAATATAGATAATAAATCATGAACATATGCATTTTTGTTTCATGCTCCTCACTCAAGAACACCCATGAACAAAAACATAAGCAACTCACCATGAAAAATTGAAGTTGAGCACACCCAAAACAAAATAAATTAAAATATAAATATTTATAACCATAACAGAAAAAAGATACCAGCAAACTATAGCATCAAAATCACCCAAACCATGATAAAGAAGTTCACCCACTTGAAACCTACATGCCCAAACAATGCATAACAATTTTTTCCTTTCACATCTATGGTAATAAAAAAATGATTGATATAGTTATGTTTAAATAGTTTATGTATACTGTTTTTATAGTTATATATATATATATATAGTTATGTTTAAACACACTTATTTAAAGCACACTTAGATTTATGTATACTATTTTTGTATACAGTATGTAGTTATTTATATTGAACAAGGTATTAATTCGGCATACCTATTGTGCACCATCAAAATCCACACAATGACAATGTATTATATCAAAAATACATGAAGTATGTATATGATTAAGTATATATACGCAATCTAAGAACACCACGGTGAATAAAGGAGAATAATTTCGAAAACAATAAAAAACAGAATCAATACGCATAAGCTTAATCAAGTTAATCGATGAAGAATAAATATATAAAATGTACATCAAATCAAATAAAAATTTAAACTTAAACCTCGAATATATGTTGAATCGTCGGTGTCGAGGGATGGATGGCCGAATGTAGAGGTTCACATCACTTGTTGTTGAAGAAAATCACGTCTCGACGTGAATGTAAATATTAGCATATTTTGTATATTTTTAATTATTAAAACATTAAATAAACAATATATATATATATATATATATATATATATATATATATATATATATATATATATATATAATCAAAAAGACTAATTAATTTTATCTACTATCAAAATTTTTTCAACAAAATTAATGTGCGTGTAGCAAGGTACAAATGAAAAATAAACACCTTAAAATTTTTTATTATAATATTAATTAAATAATAAATATATAAACAATTAAAAAATATGTTTAGCCTTATAAAAAAATATCAAATAGGTACAAAATTAACAAACTCTATATAATAAGACATAAATGAAAAGATGATATATTTTCTAGTCACTCGCCTAAAAGTTATAAAATAGTATTAATGTTAAAAAATATATAAAAATTTATATTTTATGGTTATGAATTTTTAAGAATTCATATTAATTTTTACGAAGATAATATCACATAATTTTAAAGACATAAATTATCATATTATTTGATATCATTAATAATTTTTAAAATTCAATAAATTACTTAAAGTGTGAAGATAATTAATATAAGTTATATTTATAATTTAAATAAAAACTTAATGTTAAAAGCTAATAGAAAAAGATTACTCAATTGTTTAATTCATATAAATTTTTGTAAGAGCAAACATCTATGTACTTATTTATAAATATTAATTTATTTTCTTTTAACTTTATAATAAAAATTATATTTTTATTATATTTCAATATTTTCTAATTTTGTATTATTTATTTATTTAAAAGTTTTCTATAATAATAATTTTTTTTTACTTATAATAATATTAATTTTTACTATTTTATTCGTTAATTAAGATAATTTTGAAAATATTTTCTATTTTATTATACAATGAATTAATTTACACTTATATTAGTAGAAATTTTAATATATATTAATTTAATTTTTAAAATATAGAAAAAAATTACTATACTTATTGAATTTATTATTTAATGTAACTTTAATACATATTTTTAAGTTTCTTATTTTAAAATTTTAGAAACAATTTTTGTAAAATATTATAAAAAATTAATACATCATAAAATTAGTTAATTTAGTCCTTATTAATATATATAATTATTTTTTGTATTTTGATATTTTTTAAATTATTTATTTATAATATAATTTTTTTATGATTTTACGAGGAGAATGTGTGTTTTAGGGATTGCTCATCTATAGACCAATAACATACATTTAATAAACAAAATTAAATAAAATATTAAAACAAATAATAAATAAAAAAATTATATAATTAAATATTCGCTAAGGAAATACCATCGCTAAATCTATAGCTAAATTATAGATTTTATAAGCTAGGAAAGATTCATCGCTATATTATGGATTTTATTAGCTTCAGAAAATCCATCTCTAAATCCGTCGCAAAATCAAAGATTTTATTAGCAATGAAAAATTCATCACGAAATCCGTCACAAAATCAAGGATTTTATTAGCGAGAGAAAATTTGTCGCTAAATACATCGCTAATTAATGATTTTATTAGCAAGAAAAATTTCATTGCTAAATCAAGGATTTTATTAGCAAGGAAAATTCAGTCGTTAAATTCATCGCTAAATCAAGAATTTTATTAGCAAGGGAAAATCTATCGTAAAATCAAAGATTTTATTAGCAAAGGGAAAATCCATCACTAAATCCCTCGCTAAATCAAAGATTTTATTTGCAATGGAAAAGCTGTCCCTAAATCCATCGCTAAATCAAGGATTTAATTTGTAAGGGAAAATTCATCGCAAAATCCTTCGCAAAATCAAGGATTTTATTAGCAAGGGAAAATTCATCGCTAAATCCAACACTAAATCAAGGATTTTATTAGCAATGGAAATTTCGTCTCTAAATCCGTCACTAATTTTAGGCTATTATTAGCGACGGATATTCCGTCATTAAATCCATTGCTAAAATCCCTCACTTTTCTTGAGCATAAGTTACGAAAATTTTTCGTCGCTAATCCGTCACTAAAATCCACACTTTTTTTGAGCGGAAGTTACGAAAATTTTCCGTTGCTAATCTGTCGCTAAATCCGCCATTAAATCCCTTGCTTTTCATTAGCGAAGTTTTTGAAAAATTATTTATCGCTAATCTGTTGCTATTTTTTTTTCATAAAAAATATAATCAATCCCTTCATATTCCCTAGCTAATCCCTTGCAATTTAGCTAGTGATTGATCTCTAGCTAAAATTCCCTAACTAAATTATTATTTTTTTGTAATGATATTTTCTTTATGCTTTTTATATCTTTTGAATTACACAATATGGCATGCTTGAAATAGTTGAATGCTTGTAGATATATAAAAAAATAGTCAAATTCAAATTTGTTGATTTTGATTATCATACATCTGTTCAATCAATTTATAATTATTGTTTTCATAGGTCTTCTCATGATTCTACTCAAATTAGGTCATGTAGAATAGACAAATGACTACAATTTTACTAGCCTAGATAGTAACTTGGTTGAACATGCTAGATCTTGCCATAATAGCATATGGGAAGGTTTGTTTGGCTCTCCCCTATCTATTTTTTAGTTCTTTAAGAGAACTTAATTTTATTATCTAAAAACATGGATATAATACTTGATAAAAAAAAACTACATGTGTTACTTTTATCTTATGAACACTCCATTGAATATTTGATCAAGTGAAATTACAAAAATGAAAACAAAAATAAATATACTACATATATTAATGCATCTATTTATTTGTTTTGAATTAATATTGCTAGTATATGAATCAAAATACAATTTAATTTCATTAAAATAATATAATGCTAAAAAAAACTAGTTGGATTATATGTGCATCATTAAAAACTCATGAAACACTGAAACTTTTCTAAAAATTAAAATATGTTTATATTTTATCCAATCATTGTATAAAATGTTTTTTTGTGCGTCAAATATTATACAAATACATGGTCCAAAATATTATACAAATGCATACCTATAGCCTCATATTAGATATCACATTTTCTAGATGATTGAATTCATTTGATCATTAGGTCCACCAATAATATGCACAGATAAATTTTGAATGATATGTTTTTTGTCAATTTGTTGAAAGCTTATGATTTTTTTTTTCAATGCAACAAATTTCTATCTAGAAAGTGGACAATCACACACAAGTAATTTTTTTACCTTATCACTCAAAATTTAGAAGTTAAGATAAAACATAAATTTGAAATACTTATTTTCATTTATTAGAGTAACACATATTATATTTTTATACAATTTAATATAGTCTCTCTCTAACCTATTTGTATAGAGTTTTTAAATAGAAGATAAAATAATATGAACATATGATCTTCATAATACAAACTTTCCAAATCTAGTTGATGACTTAGTTGCTAAAGAATTTGTAGCTTAAAGTGATATTGATAATAAATTGTTACTAACCAGATTTTTAAATTTTTAATTTATTTTTATTTTTCATAGCCAATCTCATATTTATAGTATGTTTTTTTTCATGCATTATTAAATAAAGTGTCAGGCAATAAATATTCGCTTCATAATTATAACTAATATTTATATTATTAGTTTTTTTGTATGTGTAGTTTACATTTATTTTAAATTAAGATATGAAAAAGTTTCACACATGCCCTAGTGGGTTTTTTTTTGAACATCATTGTCAAACTACTAGATAAAATACATGTTGCCTAAATAAATTCTTGAGGATTTGTTGTAAGATTTTTAAAGGGAGTGTTGATTTGTGTAGAGTTAAGAGTTTGGAGCGAGGGGAGGAATGTGAGTTGTTGTGCTAGAATTGGATTTTAATTGCAATAAGAAATTGTCCACCATACTATTATAGTCAATATACTGATTCATTGGACTATTGTAAACTACTATAGTCTAATATATATTTGGAAAAACCAAGGGTAAGTGACTCCTTATAATAATATTTAGTAAAAATTATGTTTTAGTGCCCTATTAGAAATTAATTGAAAATTAGTACCAAACTTTTCTTAAATTCAAAAAGATTTATTGAATCAAAAACTATTTGGTGAGTGGTGTACTCTCTTCTTAGGTGTAATTTTGGCACTAAATTTCATCTTGATTATCACATCAGCATGCCCAATTTGCTCACTTTCTCTCACTTTCTCAAAAACATGTAGCAGCAACTTTTAATTTTTAGATTGATGTGTTTGTTTTGTATTCAATTTACCAAATAATATTGAATAGTTTGGTGATTTTAGATGATGTGTAAGCATGGAAATGAGATATTAATGGATTGATTTCATAATTTTGGAGTTTTGATAGATTTTGATGAATAATCATTAAATCAAATGATTTTTGGAGACATTTAACTAATAGCTAGATTATAGAGTATTTTGTAGTTTCGGAATGTATTCTTGATTAAAACTTTACCTAATTAGTCATGATAATCTTTATATGCCACGACTCTACCATATCATTAGCAAAATCCTTTAATTGTGCAATATTTTCTTTGTGATGACAATATTATCATGGAATCATTAGTCATACTTATTTTGTAAAAATTAAATAAATGTAAAATTAATTTCACATCATAGTAACCAAGTAACTTACTGATACTAAACATCATGGTCACTTCCTAGTGTAGTGACTTTATATTTAATAAGGTTTTGTAGTTTCAAGTCAAAGTCATGACCTTTTCATAAAGTCATAACTTTTGAGCTACAAGCAGTTTACAAATTCAAAGCTACCTAGGCCAATGTCGAGGTAATTATTCATAACCATGACTTTTAGACAAAATATTATTTTTGACATTACTTGAGTATGGCCATAACCTAAGAGCATGGATATTCTACTCAAGAGAAGGAAAAACCATGACTTTTATGTCAAGTAATTACTAGTGTCCAGGCATAGAATATACAAGAGAGAAGTTAAGGCCAACACCAAATCCATTCTTAGCATCGTGGCTACTTGAAACACATGAAATATCATTTTTTATGCTATGGTCATTTGTTAGTATTGTATCCATATGATGCACATTTGAGGCATTCCCAATGTCTTAGCCATTTCTAGTACAATGATTATATAATGATTAAGAGAAACCAACACCAAAGTCATAGTCATTTCAAAAATTGTGGTCATATTATACACATGAGAGACCATTAATAATGTCACAACCATTCATAATGTCATGGTTGTATGATGAATTAAAGAGACAAATTTCAAAGTCACAACTATTCCTAACTCCATAACTTTGTGTTATAGAGATACTAGGTGCAAATAATGGATATTGTCCATCACCATGACTTTATGTTATAGAAAGATTAAGATATATTTCTAAGTCATGGACACTTTTTAGAGTCATTGTCACTTTCTTGAGTTGTGAACTCAACCTTAATAGATGAAATCCAAATTCATAGTTTTCTTTCGAAAGTGATGACTTTCTATGTAAAGTAATATAGTAATGTCTAAGTATAAAAGAGAAAGATAGAGAAACTAAGAAATATCTTTATTCTTTTTTTTCCATGAACCAAGCAAAACCCAATATGCAGCCTCCAAACAATGGTTGTAATTTGTGTGCCTAGGGATTTCACAAGCAAGTAAATGATGTAAGCTAATACCTAGAGGTTGGGGGGGGGGGGGGGGGGTGTGGGGCGGTGGGAGACTTTAAAATTATCTCCCCTCTCTAGGATAAATCTGAAAATTTATATTAAAATAACTTGTGGTATAAGGTTTTGTGTAACTTTGTTTGTGAGATGTATGAATGGTTTTATTTTAATGAATATATTTTGATATGTTAATTATTATGAGTATAGTAATTACAAAGTTAAAAATACAAATACATTTACATTTTAATCTATTGTACTAATCTTAGAAGAATTAGTTTTTGATTGATGTAAACCTTATATAGAAAGTTTCCCTAAGGAATTCACTTTTAATATAGGGGCCATATTGTCACTAAGAAGGATGGTGATAGGTAATCCTCAAGATATTCATGCATTATTACGACACATAAGATGTTGCCAGCCATTTGAGTTGCTTTCACTTGTATAATTCCCACTTGTGAAACTTGAGAGAAGCACATGCCAATTGTATGAGTATGTCACTTAAGAAAGTAGAAAGGCCAAATTCTTTATAATTATTTTAATTCTTGCACTTTATGACTCATGAGATCGGAAAATATATGTGTACAGATGAAAAAACCATCAAATATAGTTGACGAGTTGCCTAAGAGGTATGAGATTGTAAATTCTCTCGAGTAGAAATGATTCATATCTCTATATTGATATACCAAGGAGACAACTATGAAAATATATCATTTGGGACTAGCTTAATAGTTATACTATAATTTTGTATGCTATTAGGACAAAAAGTCATCACATTATAGTTTAACCTTTATTATATATTTAAACCCAATATATTTTTAACTATTTGAATATACAACAAATCCATTTTACTAAAATATCTATTTTACTAAAATTATGTCACCTCACTATCAAATGATCAAACTAATAGTACAATTTTTATAATATCAATATTTATACAAAAATTCACTTACTACTTATATGAATTATACATTTGTTAATTTTTGTTAATGAGGTATTTTCACCAAAGAACTTTTCAGTGATTGCCTAACCAACAAAATTAGTTAGCATAATAATTAATCAAAACAATTTTACAAGAATCCATATGCTTTTTCATGATTTTTAATGTGTATATTATAGACTTTAGTGCTCAATATTACCCTATTTTTGTGACTTGGTGTATCAACTAGGTATATCATAAGCAACAAAATATTGTGCTCATATTTTTGTAGTTGTTCGAAATAAAACCAACATCAACTAGGTGTATCATAAGCAAAATCTAGATGAATCAATTGAATAATGTAGAACATTTAGTGTTTGCATATGATCGATACATGAGTGATAGTTTTATCTCAAAAGTTATTTGTTCTATTCTATAAAGTACACCAACAAATTTGTGAACATCATATTGAATTTTTGGGTAAAATTAAAGATTGAAAATAGTTATTATGATCTTTGGTTAATAGTATATATTTTAGAAATTTTAAATTTCATCATCATTTCATTATGATGACGATAAAATATGTTTAGATAATAGTATAATTTGTTGGTATTGATATTCAACTATGTGCTTGATCATATTTTATAGATTCTAAATTCAAAATAATGCAACAAATTTTTTACTTCAATTATGATGGTATGAAACATAATAAGAATCATTATAATGCTACAAAGCTTAAATCAAGTTTAAAATAATGTTTCACAATCTTGATGTTATCATTGTTTGTACTACATTTTATGAAATAAAGGAATGAAGTGATGATTAACAACCAAAATGCAAAATAATAATAGGAACAATATAATGTCAAACAAAATAACATAATTACATTGGAACAAGTTCCTAAAAATATTCAATAGATTAGATATTCTTCAATTTGTGATCTTTTGGCATCTCAGCAAGAAATCAACAAACTTAAAATACTATAATTTCGAATAGAATAGAAGTTTCTATCTCGAAAATCTTCAAAGGAGCCCATTCAATATTGCAATAGCCCAAGAAAGACAAAGGGAGATGAGACAAAAAAAAGGATTTTGGGAGAACCCTCTTCTATTATATACATTACTTCTTTCTTTCTTTTTTTTTGTTAGTTTTTGTATCAAAACAAAATTAGGGATAATTATGTTTTGGATTCAAAATTTAAAATATTTTAAAAAATAAAAAAAATTTATTAAACCCTAACGGCCTAACCCAAGACTTAATATATTTACATTTTATGACTTGGAAAATCATCATTATGATTTTTGCTAATTCTCTTGCTACGTCGATTGAAATAAAAATGCCACATCATTTAAAATGTTATTCACACATGTTGTGGGCTATGTTTAATAAAAAAATCATTTTTCTTATACCATGGATTCTTCTTCTTCTCTCTGAAACCCTCTATTTGTGTGCGTGCTTGTGTGTGTGTAAACACGCACACGCACGCACACGCACACACATGAAAAGTTTGATGCATTAAAACTCAAATATTTTGTGTTTGTTGCACCAAAACTCAAATATTTTGTGTTGGTGCTACAAAACACAAATCTCACCAAATAAAAAGGTCCAAAGACATAATTATTTTAATTTCAAATAAAAAATAGCACATTTTATTTATGAATTGTAATTTCTATAAAGTAAGCATAACATTTTTTTGTCATAATCATATCGATATTGCTCTCATTGAAACATTGTGTTATCAAAAGAGGGTATCCACAAAGAACTGCATATAGGAATCAAATGTTATTATAAAATTTAATAATTTATTTTTATTTTTTAAAATGCTTCTTATTTTTATCATTTAAATCTTTGTTTTATTGTGCATTTCAAACCTGAAACATCTATTATTTTGTTTGATGATTGTTTATTTGTCAACCCGCTAAGTTTTAAATTTTGTATCAAATTATATTTTATATTTAGATTGTGGAATAAATAATGAACCTTGTTTGATGATTGTCTATTATATTTTATATTTAGATTGTGGAATAAATAAGTTTTAAACCTGAAACATCTATTATTTTTTATAGTTGATGATTTTTCATTTGATTTACAAAAGATGATGTAATGTTTATAAACCTTATTCATCTAATTTTATTTTTGGCAGTCGTATACACTCATCTATGTCTAGATATGAATGGAATGAAAGTTAAAGTCATGGAATACACTTATACATGATATAGGAAAGAAATGATAGCTTATTCAATCATGATGCTTAGGATATGCTAAAACTCAAATTAATTATTATGAGTTACAAAGCTAAAACAAGTATGAAAGGTGACACATGGTAGAAATAGACTTCGAGTTTGTTTGTATGGTTGTCAATGGTGAAACATGAAAATATATAGTAATTATGTTAGTGATTCTAACAAAGTTGAAATTTTAAACAATTATGAGGAGATCATCATTGAGAAGAGCTCAATAATTTAACTATTTTGTATGTTGGCATAAAAAGATTATTCTACAAATAATTCAATATTCATTCTATTATTGAGCAAAATCACAATCAAATTATTTATGAATGCATCATACTTAATAAGATGAACCAACATAGTTTCGCAATGACGTTTTTGTGATTATAATATACTCGCCATCAATTAACATAGATGTTCTATTGATTGATCATATTATGAGATTGATATCTGAACTAAATTAAATTTATTTTTTGTATGATGTATATACTTTTAGAATGATGTTGACCGGGATACTTTCGTCCAACTAGCTTTTGGAATCTATCTAAGCTAAAAATAAGTTGATGTTACAAAGTTACAAAACTTCTCATCCAAAATAAGATAAATTCTCTCTATACTACTAGAGTTGAATTAACTTTTAATAAATATAATTTAATGACTCTCATTTTACTTCAATGTTCTCTGTATTATCATTATTATTTTGATTAATATTAAAAACAAAATGAGTAAGTCAAAATCTGATCAATATGATGGAATATTAATGACCAATTTGAAGCATAATTCCACCAAGTTGTTAATAAGATATGACAATTTTTTTATGGGGATATTGTTGATCACATATTGTTGCTAATTAGTTTTCTTAATTTTTAATTGTTTTTATTTTTCGTACCCAATCTCATATTTGTAGCATATTCTTTTATCATGCATTATTAAATAAAGTGTCATTAAATAAATAATTACTTAATAATTTTACTTATTATTTATTTTATTAGTTGTTTGCATGTACTTTTTACATTTATTTTAAATTAAGACTTGTAAAGTTTCACGCATTCCTTGATGGTTTTTTTTTTGAACACCATTGTCAAACTACTAGATGAAGTGTATGTTGGCTCCATAAATTATTGAGGAATTAATATAAGATTTGTGAAGGGAATGTTGATTTAAGTTGCAATAAAAAATTGTCCCTTAAAACACTTTTAAGGAAAATGTATATTTTATTGCTCTATTAGAAAACTAATTGAAAAATAGTGCCAAACTTTTCATAATATAAAAAAAGATATCTTGAATAAAAAACTATTTGATGAAAGGTGCTCTCCCATTTTAGGTGTCACTACATGTCCCCTATATTATCACATCACCATGCATAATTAGAACTTTTTGATTCTCTTTCTTGATGTGTGTATATTTGAGATTTTGGTGTGTATATTTGATAATTTAGTACTAAATATTACCCTATTCTGTGACCTATGAGGGGACAATTCATTCTCAATGAAAAACAGTACAGTCACATTTTTGTATTTCATGAGTATAAAACCGACATCAGCTTAGGTGTATAATAAGAAAATCTCAAGGATTCAATATAATAATGTGGATAATTTAGTCTTTTTATTTGATTGATATGTGAGCAATAATTATATCTCAAAAAGTTTTGTTTTATAAAGTACAAAAACAAGCTTGTGATCATCATATTGAATATTTGTGCAACATTAAAAATTGATAATTTTTACTATAATCTTCAATTAATGGCATACATTTTTAGAAATTTTGAATTTCATCACTATTTCTTTAATGCAACAAATTATGAGCATTGTTTAAATGGCATAAGTAAAATAATTTTTTGATATCAATATTCAATTATGTGCTCAATCTATGTTGTCAATTGTAGATACAACATAATGCAACAAATTGTTTGCTTCAATTGTGATTGTTTAAATGTTAATAAGAATCACTAAAATGCATGAAAGCTTAAATCAAACAAAACATAACATTAATTCAGCTTCTGCTAAAATACATGTTGGATGATGCTCACATATTGTTTTAGAAAGTAATTTGAGTTAGTTATTTTGTTGAAATTCCTAAAAATTATCATGAATTAAAATTTGTTTGGTGCAATGAAAAAACTTATATTTTCTAAACCCAAATGATATTTAATTTTTTATTTTTAAAATTGCAAACTTCTAATAAAACTAATTTATGTCCTGTATTTATTTAATTAAATACAATTATGTCCTGAATTTTTCAAAAATAAAATGTATATATTCAATTTAGTGCACAATCTATATAAACATAAAATTCAGAATATTTTCTACAATTGCAGAATAGGAAAAACAAAAAATTCAAAGTTTTACATTATAATCATCGATATAAATTAACACATACTAAAAATTTCTTCACGCATATTAATATTCATAAAATATTTAATGCCAAAAATATTCAAGGTTAGATATCAATTTATAAAAAAAATAAATAAATATCAAAAAGTAAAATATATATTTTTTGGAGCGAAAAAAATCAGATACACAATTTTACTATGCAATGCCACATAGCATCTTAAAAAATTCTGGTCAATTTAGATTCAGAAAATGAATACACTACATAATATTTAATTATATATATATATATATATATAAAGTTTTTAATACAAAACCACTGATTTTGAAAACATGTTATTGTTTTTTTTTTCAATTAAAGTGTATAGTTGAAGATTTTGATCCCTAATACATTAATATTTTATGTTTGGAGATTTTTTTTTATTTTGTAAAAAAGATATTAAAACATAATATTATTTATAATACTTTATTTATTTGTAACAAATCATGTTTAAAATAATGTTTCACAATCTTAATGTTATCATTGTGAGTAGTATATTTTATGAAATAAAGTATTATAAAAATAGAACTTGCGATAATAATTTGAAAATAGATAAATCACCTTAAGATAATAAAATAAAAAATACAATAAAAAAAATACAAGCTAAAAAGGAATTGAGCTTGGGAAGTTTTTCAAAGGAGGAGGAACCTCCTTTTGTAGAAGAAAAATCAAAAATCCCAAATGGATTTTCGATGTGGGCAATGTGATGTTTCACCAAACCCTTTGCCATTACAATTTTCCATTTGAAAATTATTCTTCTTACTTTTATATACTTGCTTACGTTCTTGCTAAGCCACAAGAAGTTCGATACCATTCAAACTTATCAGTATTGATCAATTTTGTCAAAATATTTGTTATGTTCTCATTAGTGTGAATCTTTTGCATATTCATACTTTCTTTTATAATTTTCTCTCATATAAAATAATATTGTACTCTAATACATTTAGTCTTCAAGTTAAATAATATTTTTCTTGCAAAGTATAGAATACTCTATCACAAAATAAAATAACTTTATTTTGTTTGTGTTTAAGCTCTTCTAATACCATCTATAATTAGATTACCTCTTTACTAGTTTGTGCATACTCTACTTTTGTTGTAGAAGTATATAAAATAAGCTATAACTTTTAAAACCCAACTTACATCTTCTTCAGCAAGAGAAAAAACATAGCTCGTGGTAGACTTGATATTATCAATATTTCTAGTATAGTTTGCATCAACAGTCTCTGATAATAACGTTGAAACATCTATAACATAATGCAACATTTGAGGTTCCTCTATTATATATATGAGAATTCTTTTCATAGTACTCCAATACTCTCAGCCAGGAAGTGTCATAAATCAACTAATCACTCCTACAGCTTGTACAATATTTGGGCTTGCAAATATTATTGCAAATATTAAACTTCTTACTGATGATGCATACGAGACTTCATGAATAGACTATTTTATCACAAAATCTTGTTAGAGTAGTTTTCTTGAGAAAGTGAAATCTTTGTATTGTTTTTGTCTTGGTAAATATGCATCCCAAAAATCTCATTTGCTAGTCCCAAGTCTTTCATATTAAACTCACTAGCCAACCGTGCCTTTAATTCTTGTATTCAACATTTATTAGGGTTTGCTACCAATATGTCATCCATGAACAATAATAAAATAATAAAATAATAAAACAATAAAATCATATTCATCCTCAAACCTCTTGTAGTACGTACCATGGTTCTATTGTACCTAGGCTAATGATAAGAAAATCAAATCATTTATACCAACACCTCAATGCCTATTTTAGACTACATATAGGCTTCTTTAACTTATAAACCAAGTTCTCCTTGTTTCAGCAAATCCTTCTAGCTAGAACAAATGAAATTTTTTTAATTTCTCCATGAAGAAATATAGTTTTGACATCCACCTGCTCCAAATATAAATCAAATGTAGCGGACAAAGACATTACTACTCAGATTATTGTAAGACAAACTAACAGGAAAAAAATTCTCATTGAAGTCAATGCCTTCTTTCTGAGCATATCCCTTTATCACCAATCTTGCACGATACCATTCTACTTGATCATTACTATCCCACATGATCTTATAAACCCATTTCTTATCCATGGTTTTTCTTCCTAGTGGTAATCGTACCAACTTTCAAGTCTTATTCTTGTGTAGAGCATCAATTTATTCTTGCATTGCTATCATCCATAGAGGATAATATTTGAAGCTTCATGATCTAAACTATTCTTGTTCATGATCTAAATTATCTTGCACGATACCATTCTACTTGATCATTTCTATCCCACATGATCTTATAAATCCATTTCTTATCCATGGTTTTTCTTCCTAGTGGTAATCATACCAACTTTCAAGTCTTATTCTTGTGTAGAACTTTCAACTTTCATGATCTAAACTATTTGAAGCTTCATGAAATGTTAAATGTTTTCAATCATTTGTTAGAAGATAATATATAATATTTTTCTTTATAACATACCCTGAGTACCAAGCTGACAGTCTTCTATTTTGTGTTGGCTGTCTAACTTCTAGAGCCTCAAATATGACTTGCTCTTGCACTTGATTGCTTTGGTTCTTCCTCCATAGATATTGGAACATCTTGTATCTAATTATTTTCTAATTACATAGCAATAGTTTCTAAAGCTTCTTTCTATTTGATATCATTATAGTCAATTCTTTGTAGTTAATTTTCTACAAAAGTTACATCTCTAATGATAATTATCTTATTGGTAGTAGGATCCCATAGGCAATACCCCTTCATTCCTTCACCATATCCTAAGAATATATACTTTTTAGATTTCAGATATAACTTTGTTCTTCATTTGGTGTTGTACATCACATATGTGGGACATCCAAAAATGTATAAAGTAGAGTAATCTACTAGATTACCAATCTGCATTTCCATCGCCATTTTCAAATTAGTTGCATTTGTTGCCAACTGATTTATCACATAATATATAGTACTCATTGTTCTACCCAAAAAAAGTTAGGTAGATTTGTAGTCATCAACTTTATTCTCATCCATTCTATAAGAGATCTATTCAACTATTCTACTACTCTATTTTGTTGTGGCATGTATGTGACTGTGAACTATCTATTGTTACATTCCTACTTACAAAGAGCAACAAACTTACCATTTATATACTCTCTCCCATTATCTATCCGCAGACACTTAATCCTTTTCTATGATTCAAGTTTCATCAGTACTTTAAAGTCTTTAAAAATTGTAAACACATTTGATATTTTCTTGATTGGATACACCCAACATCTTCTTAAATAATCATCAATAAAAAATACAAAATATTTTGCTCTATCTTAGGACATTTCTGATGATTCCCATATATTAAAATAAATCATGTCTAGAATGTATTTACTTCTTACAAATGATCTATTAAATACCAATTTATTCTGCTTACTTGTAACACATTGCTTAAAAATTTATTAAATTGAGCCCTAAAAGTAGCTTTTTGTTATATAAAATCTTCAAACCTTATTTGGACATATGGCCTAGTTTGAAATGTCACATCTTCATTGATTCTTCTCATTTGCTAATTGATGCAACATATACTTTAGTTTCCTATACTATTTCTCTTTTAAGCATTAATAAATATGCATTGATCTTTTCTCCCTTCATGACCATATGTGTACCTCTCACAATCTGCATCATTTCATTCTCAATATGGGTCTTACACCTAAGACTATCTATTTTACTGTTAGTTGTTTCACTTTTATCATAAACTATAATCAAGAATAATAGTAACTATTTGTGTTACTATACCAAACCATAGACATTGAGGCTCTTATCACCCTTTTGATAGAATTTTTTTAGTCATGTGTTAATCACAAAAGTTACTATCCTAAACACTACCTCTAATACCACTATTATAAAAATATAACCCACAATAATAATTTGAAAATAGAAAATTCAACTTTAAGACAATAAAATAAACAATATAATAGAAGGAATACAAGCTAAAAGGGAACTATGATTGGGATACTTTTGAAAGGAGGAAGAAACTCCTATTATAGAAGAAAAATAAGTTTGTTACTCTTACTATTGACATAGTCGAATATCATGTGTTAGTAGCTAATTAACACATCACTCTAATATCTTGTAAGTATATTTTCAATGGTGTCTAACATTCATTTGTATTTTTCCTTTTTTATTCTCATTGAGAAACATAGAATTCTAAATTCTTATTGTCTACCTGAAGTCCTAAGGTATTTAGTGAATTTCTTATTTTTTTTAATGTGGTATAAACTTATATTGTAGCTTGTACAATTAGGTTAATTATGTGTCACATATACCTAACATAAAAAATGTAACATAATGGTCTATCTTTAATTGTTCTCACAAACATATTATGATGACTCCGTTATTCGAAGATTTATCAAATATAATACAAACAATTTTATTATGAATATCATATTCCCTAAACATTCTTTTTATACACTCAAATATGGTAGGCCATCATGAGGATGAAATATCTCAAAAATTCCAATTTTTTTTATTTCATTTCCATTTAGAATCTACATATTAGGCTATGAGGAATGCAAATAATGCATCAGCATGGTTATTTCTTCTGAAATTGTAGCTTGTGTTGATGAGTCAGGATCATATTTTTAGAGTCATGACTGGACAAAAATGAGAATAACTTTTATTGTTTAGAGTGACGAACTGAATAAAATCACAAACTACTTTATGTTGTTGCGAATGGAGACCATGCTTTGGACTCTTTACATGTATTTTAAAGTTGCTATTCATCTCAAGTTATAACATGTATATGATATCACAACTTTTCTTTGTGGTATCACTACATATTATTGTAACATGTATATGAAGTTAAGTATATGCTATTCATCTCAAGTTATAACATGATCTTATTTTGTGGTATCTCAAGTTATAACATGTATATGCTATTCATCTCAAGTTATATATTATTGTAATAAGTGATTTAATGATTTAAGTCATGACTTATTCTCTTGGGTCATGACATGATTGAAGATACGGCATATTAAATATAGTCATGACTTACTTATAAATTTAGATAATAAAAATATATGAAAGAAATCAAAATGGCATAAATTTGCTATGCCACAAAGTGTGAATAGAATTAAAATGTTTTCCTCTTGATTCTATATGTTCATCTTCTTCTCTCTATCATTCTCTCTCTCAATTGAGTGTATGCTTCCTTTAAGAGAGATTGATTCTTTTCATTCACAAAACCTTAAACCAATATCATGGAAATCCTAACATTTTCCTAGTTTGATAATGGTGAAAGGTCATGCTAAGTACCTCAAATTCCTCATTTGTGTTGGAGGCACTACTGCATAGTGGTGCAATTCACTTTTTAATGTTCTAATATTTGGTATTAAAGTTAACTTTTATTTTTATGGTGATTCCTCTTGCTTGGCATCTAACACTTGGTATTGGAAGATACATATCACCTTTGGATGGATAGTAGAAACTTGAAAATCCAAGCTAAATATGTGTATAACAATATATAATATTGAGATTGGGTTCGGTATAGTTACTAAAGCTTATAAAGAAATTATAAGGATGAAAAAGTTTTTTAAAAACTTGTATAAATGATAGCATAAATATACCATATGACATGATAGTCAAAATACAATATATTTATCCAAAAACTTAACTTTTTACAATAAGTTAAAAGACATTATTGCATAATATCATTGGATACGAGATGTATTAGAAATTAAATCTATTGCACTTGAAAAAAATATACAAACAAAAATATCATTGATAAGTTTTATTTTTGTTGTAAGAAAAATATTAATAAAATTGAAAATTATAACAAGAGTTCAATTATACTATCATATGTGATATAATTTTAATGTTATTTCATTCATATATATCAAAAGTGCATATGATCATAATTTCAAATCACATGTATCACATAATTATACATCACACAACATAACATTAATAAACATTATCATTGTTTACATAATAATAATAATAATAATAATAATAATAATAATAATAATAATAAAAGATATGATACAAGACTTATTTTAGTCCAAAGTTCCCAAAGCATATTCCACAGACTTTGTTTTCTATGACAAAAAAAATAATGTTATACAAACATTCAATAAATTATATAAACAAACAAGGAAATGCGTGCACACACACACACACACACACATAATGTATGTGTATGCACAATAATATTCACACATTTATGTACACTACTAATTTACATACACATACATTGTGTGTGTGTGTGTGTGTGCACGTGTGTGCGTGCGCATGTTTGTAGATTGTATATATATACTACTATATGTAAACATGTCAACATACACTTCTATCTACATATAGTACACACACACAATATATATATATATATATACACATATATACTCGCATGTATTGATTTTGTATATGCTTCTTTGCAAACACTAAGTTGCATTATATACTATATGTATATGTAAACATTTGAAAATATAAAAACATTAGATACATGTAATGCCACCCATGGTACCATATACATAATAGTACATATACATATACTGCTATCTATACCATGTGTATATACAGACACATGGGTTAAATGTATCAAACCTCGACCATGCATATATGCTTATACATATATAATAATGTATACGCATAAATATAATGGGTTTAAGTGCATATATATATATATAGTCATTATAATACTTAATATATTTATAGAGATGAAGTACTGTCACACCCCCAATCCCCATGGAATCCCATTTCATTCATCACACAACAAAATATATAATAAAATAACATTTTATTTTTTTTCTTGCAAATGTTGCTTACACATTTTTTCATTTTCTTAGTAGAAATTTAAAAAAAAACATATAATATACAACTCAAGCCCCAATCGGCTTTCATTACACTTGTAATCCCACATGTGGGTCTGTCATCAACCCGGGACTTATACCTTAAAATGGGTCCCACAATGGAGTGAGCAAATCTCAGTAAAGGTAAACTTTTACAGTGCCACTCCCCACCTAAGTACAAGTAAAAAAATCATGCGGATATATCAACACTCATTCAAATATAATATTTACATGGATATATTTATGGATAAAATATTTGTATACCTGTATTCTGAGCCCCACAGACTCTTTCATACATGCTGAAGCCAAGTATGACAATATATATATGTGTGTGTGTGTGTGTGTGTGTGTGTGTGTGCATTTTATTTTTTTATTGGACATACTCCAAAAAATATAGGCATTCTCCGTAAAATAATATTGGACATTCTCTGAATAATATGGACTTTCTCCGAAAAATAATATTAGACATTCTCTGAAAAATACCATGTAACTTAGTCTATATGTTGTCCTATTTTGAGTCTGCATAAAAGTATCAATTATAACTTTATATATATAACCATGCACACACTCATTTATTTGTGATGTTCTCGTGCATATGAAATGAAAATATGTCATTTATGATTAAACTATTATCTCAGTAGAATTTTAAATACACAAACAACATTCACGCTACAATATATCAATAAATCAAACACAGAATTTTCAATAATTAACCATTCACAATTTAATTTCTAAAATAATTTTGAATTAAATTATAATTCATGGTCATTTAAGGTCATTAACGGCTTTTAAATGGAAAGTAAATCCAATAGGAGAAAAATCATATCTCTCAGAATATTTTACCAAAATTTTAGAAATTTGATACCAATACGAAATTCTCGTCATATAAAGCAACTTTTATTTTTGGACTAGTTTGTTTCGATGCCAAAATAATTACCTAATAGCAAAAGAACATTACGGTTCTTTTATATATTTTTTTCTCTCATCATAGCACACAATCTCTCCATCATTTTTTTTCTTTCTTGTAGTTTCTTGATCTTTCAGAAACTCTTGTCATTCAACTAATGCTTTTTATTGCTCAAGCTATTTTCCCATTTCTTGTTTTGCCATCTGTTTTGTTTTTTTTTGTTTTGTTTTATTTATTTATTTATTATAAATTATTTTATTAAAATAATAATAAAAAAACCTTTTGACACCTAGGTTGTGCATGCACGCACCTGTCATGTCAAAATTCCCAGTTTTTATTTTATTTTATATATATATATATATATATTATTTTAAAATTTTTTTGCAATTATAAAATAATATAAAAAAATGACTAAATCTCGATCGCCTCAGAATAAGACAATTTATCATTGGAGTTATATTTCTGAAGATGAACTCAATGGAGAAGTTTGTTTTATCATCAAGATTCTAGAAAATTTCAAATAATTTTGCCTCATTTTCTAGAAAATCATATTATTTATTTATTCATTTTTTTTCTAGTTTTCACATTCTCACTTCCTTAAAGAATTATGTCCTTAAATTCTCACATATAATCTTTTATACCTCCATTTTCAAATAAGAAGGGATATCCAACATACATCGTATTCTCACATTTCTATGTTGCTTCTTCTATTCCTTGATATTGACATATAATGCTTAATAGCCTCATAGTCTTGCATCGCAAAGCTTAGTCTCAACTATCCATGATACGCACTGGTCATGAGTTAGATCAAGAATATATTTCCTAAACATAAAAACATAAAATAGGTCATGGACACCAGATAAACTTGGTAGTAATACCAACCGATAAGCAATCACACCCACTTTGTTGAGTATCTCAAAAGGCCTGATATATCTTAACGATATCTTTCCATACTTGTCAAATCTAATTACTCCCCTATTTGATATTACTTTCAAGAAAACATGATCTCTCACCTCAAATTCTATAGGTCACCATCATCTATCAGCATAACATTTTTGTCGACTATGAGTTGTAATAAGATGTCATATAAAATCTACTTTTTATAAGGTATCTCTAATAAAATTTGGACCCATTGCAGATCTGTCTCTCATCTCAATCTAACAAACTCGAGATCGACATGGTCTTCCATATAATGATTCATACGGTGCCATTTGTACACTTATCTGTTAACTATTATTGTATGCAAACTCAATCAAATGCATATGTTTTTCTTAACTACCCTTGAAATCTAGACAACATGCTCGTAGCATATTCTATAAAACTTGTATGGTCCTTTCTGACTAACTATCTATTTGTGGATGAAATGCAATGCTCATTACCAATTATGTTCCCATTACTTTCTAGAAACTCTTCCAAAAGTGAGTTGAAAATCTGGGATCTTAGCCCGATATAATAGATATTAGCACTCCATGTAATTGGATGATTTCTCATATGTATAACTTGTACAATTCCTCTAGTATAAAGATAATTCGCAAAGCCATAAAAATGTGCCGAACTATGTAAGCTGGTCTACACAGCTTCATATTTTTGTTATGTCCTTTGCAAATGAGTCACAAAATCAATCATGATATGCTCTCACTTTCACTCTACTACCTCCAATGGATGGAGTAACCCTACTAGCTTTTGATACTCGGCCTTTATTTATTGATATGTAAGGCATCTTCGCATAAAATCCCCAATGTGTTACTCCATTTCATTCTAGAAATATTAGTAACGAATATCATTATATATCTTCGTGCCACCTGGATGTACTACAAAATAAGAATAGTGCAATTCTCTAAGAATCTTCTCTCTCAATTCTACTATCTGAGGAACCTGATCCCTCCCCTAAACCGAAGACTACCATCCGTGTGAATGGCCCAACCTGAATCGCTTGTACTAATCTATACTCAATTTTGATGGATTCTTTCTCTGCATATTGTTTCTACATCTAAATCACCTTATTCAATAGGGAAGGTGTAGCTACTAAACTCTTGATAACCCCTTGACTTTGATTGCTATATTGTAAAATGAACCATCCTACAATTTTGAGCTTGTACCATTTTCATGAAGTTATACTAGCTAGTACTCCTCATGACTTTCGACAAACTACATTTCTACCATGATTGCCTTAACTGGATGATAATACAAAGTAAAATCATAATCTTCCAAATATTTCATCCATCGGCATTGTCTCATGTTGTGGTCCCATCGTGTAAAGATATATTTCAAACTTTTGTGGTCTAAAAATACTTCAAATTGTTCACCATACAAATAGTAGCACCATATTTTTAAGGTGAAGACTAATGTCACCAATTCTATATCATGTGTGAGATAATTTCACTCATGGTTCTTTAACTATCATGAACCATAAGATACAACTTTCCTGGATTGCATCTTTTCCCAAACTACATCAAAACACATTTCAACTCATCTTTTAAAGCATTACAATAAACTATATATTTTTGTCCCCTGTTTGGAACTACCAAAGTAGGACCTAAAGTAAGTCTCTTTTTTAATTCCTAGAATGCCTTCTAACACAGATCAATCCACCCATAATTGACTTTTTTCTGGTTCAATCTAGTTTTTAGAGCAGCTAAACAAAAGAAATTCTGAATAAATCTTATATAATACTCAGCTAATCCCAAGAAACTATGTATTTCAAAAAATAAATTTGGACTCTCCCAATTCATGGTTGCTTTAACTTTTTAGGATCTACTGAGACACGAGTAGTCAATACTACGTGTCCAAAAAAGTTCACCTCTGTCAGGCAAAAGTCACATTTACAAATTTGATGTACAACTTATGTCTCTCAGATTGAGAGCATAAGTTTAGAAAATAATATTTAATTGATCTTCACGCTCTTTCTCATATTGAGAGTCGATCAAAATGTCATCAACAAATATTACAATAAAATAATCTAAATATAGCTGAAAAAATCTTTGCATGAGA
This sequence comes from Sapria himalayana, assembly GCA_029783825.1. Lineage (NCBI taxonomy): Eukaryota > Viridiplantae > Streptophyta > Magnoliopsida > Malpighiales > Rafflesiaceae > Sapria > Sapria himalayana. The sequence goes on from JAREIK010002147.1 coordinate 7,851,067, forward strand.
TCCATGTCTACTGTTGGGACATTTGTTAATCCAAAAGGTATTATTGTAAACTCAAAATACTCATAATGGATTCTAAATTTTATCTTAGAAATACCAGCCTTCCTAACTCTCAACTGATGATATCCGATACGAATGTCTACTTTGGAAAAGACATGTGCCCCTTTCAACTAATCAAACAAATCACCATTCCTTGGCAATGGATACCAATTCTTTATTGTAACCCTATTCAACTATTGATAGTCAATGCACAATCAAAGAGTCTTATCCTTCTTCTTTGAAAATAGAACAGGAGCACCTCAAGGTGAAGTGCTTGGTCTAAGAAAACTCTTGTCCAATATATTTTGTAGATGGACCTTGAGTTCTTATAATTTAATCGGTGTCATCCTATGTGGAGTCATAGAACCGGGTGAGGTACTAGAGTGTGACTCAATACTAAAGTCTATATCCATGTGTAGGGATAATCCTGGTAGTTTGTTCGGAAAAACATCTTCTCGGTATTCACAAACTATCCAAGGAAGATTTAGATTTGGTTTCCCCTTCTCTCATAAATGTTGAAGGATGTTGTGTCTTGAACCTTTGGAGGTTACTCAGCCCTTCTTGACCTGTAGCTTCACTATTCTATGCAACCATGGCAACTATGACTTCCTCAGCCTCTATTAAGGCCTACTAGTCAAAAATGGCAACATTGTTGGACCTCACTCTGTGAACATCCTCTGTGTCCTCGTTCTCTATTTTCCATCTATATAAGTCCAATAATAATTTAAAAATTTTATTATTGTTCTATTATTAGGCACATGCAAACTAATAATAGATTTTTCATTTTGAAGTTATCTTTTCATTTTCTGAACCACTAAGGTTTTGTTTCTTTACCATAGTGTTCACTTTTTTTTTCTAAATATATTTCCCATCATACATATAATCCATATAATCTAAAACATGCAAACATGCCCCACACCAATGTATACCTAACAAAATCTATTATATGTTGTGATCCCTCCTATGTAATTTTTTACCTAAACATTGAGACCAAGTTGTTCCTAGGATATTACTTTTCTGAGCATTAGATATTTGTACACCTAAATTTTCCTACCAAATTATAAAACATGTACCAATTTTGAGCTATAGAAAATCATATACCTAACATCAGATACCAACATGTCGCACCCCAATCCTTATGGGGTCTCATTTCATTCGCCACACAACAAAATTTGTAATAAAATATCACTTTTTTCTTATAAATGTTGCCTACATTTTTTTTTTCATTTTGTTAGTGAAATAAAAAAATCATATAATATACAACTCAAGTCATAATTAGCTTTCATCACATGGGCGATCTCACATGTGGGTCTATCATCTGCCTTGGACTTATACCTGAAAGGGGGTTCCATATTGGAGTGAGCAAAGCTCAGTAGAGATAAACTCCTACAGGGCTATTCCCCACCTGAGTACACGTAAAAGAAGGGTGCACATATATCAATACCCATATAAATATAATATATACATGAATGTAATTATGGATGAGATATTTTTATGCTCATATCCCGAGTCTCATTGACGCCCTCACACCTGCCGAAGCTAGGTGACATATATATATTATTTTTTTATTAGACATTCTCTAAAAAATATGGACATTCTCTGAAAAATAATATTGTAGATTCTTTAAAAAATACCATGTAACTCAATTTGGAAGTTGTTCTATTTCGAGTCCATATATTTAATATTCATTATAACATTTTATATATATATATATATATATATATATATATATATCATATACACACCCATTTAGTTGTGATGTTTCTGTGCATATGAAATGCAATTATGCTATTTATGATTAAATTATTTTCCCAACATAGTTATAATTATATGAATATCATTCACACTACAATATATGAATAAATGAAACACATAATTTTTAGTAATTAACTATTCACAATTTAATTTCTAAAATAATTTCGAATCAAATATAATTTATGGTCATTTACAGCCCTTAAATGGAAAAGAAAATACAATAGGAGAAAACCCCTACATCTTGAAATATTCCACCAAAACTTCGGAAATTTGATACCAATACAATGTTCTCGTCACGTAGAACAATTTTTATTATTGGACTAGTCTATTTTAACAACAAAATAATCACCTAATAGTAAAAGAACATTATTATTATTAATATATATATATATATATTTTCTCTTATAATTATTATTTTATTAATATTATAAAAAAAGAGGGGAATTGTATTCGGGGTGCTCCCCCAGAAATATTTAAAAATATGAAACTAATTTTTTAATATTTGAAAAAAAAGTCACCAAACTCTGAAGAAATTGAAATTTTGTGCACTCAAGGTCTCTATTATGTTAATCCTAGATTACCATTCATTAAATTTCATTGGCCTTTGCCCTCTCTCATCGGCCTAGAGGTGTCAACCGAGCCGGGCCATTCCGGTTCGGCATGAGACACATCACGATTCGGTCGTGCCTGGGCCAGCACGACATGAGAATTTTTCGTGCCCGTGCCCGTGTCATGCTTCTCCACGGCACCGACCGTGTTATGCCTTGCCAAGGCCAACCGGGCCTCGTGGTTGCCTAGCCCAGGACAATACCATGGCCCATTGGCACGATATCAATCACCCTAATAGCAGAAGATGAGCCCGATGGGCAATGCTCGCCAAACCCCAATAAAGAAGAAGAATCATGGCGAGAGGGCGGTGCACCGCCAAACCCTATTTTATTAAAAAATTAGGGTTCGGTATGGCTGGGCCGAACTCGATGGATTCGTGTCGCAGGCCCATGCTGGGCTGACCTCCACATAACCATGTCGGGTCAGGCATGACATGGTATAGTAATCGTGTCGTGCCTAGCCCGATATGGAAGCACGGTCGGGCTGGTCTAGTACGTCCTGTTTAACACCTCTACATTAGCTCTCTCCCATCGCCCTCACTCTCTCTCATCGATGAGCTATCTAGAGGTCATCGTCGATCTCGATTGAGCTCATGGTCGAGCTCGATGGGCTCCCGACAACCCCTTGAGCTCGACGACGAGCTCAATGGAGAGCTCCATCAAGCTCACCATGAGCACAATGGGCTCTTGTCAAATCCAGGAGCATGACGACGAGCTCTTGGAGCTTGATGGAGCTCAAAGAGCTCCCGTTAGCTCCTAAAAGCTCGTCAATGAGCTCAAGAAACTTTATAAAGCTCAACGTCAAACTTCAGGAGCTTTTGAAAGACAGTCGAGCTTCATCTAGCTCAAAGGAGAGCTCCAGGAGCTCACCGTCGAGCTGCTTGAGCTCATCATCAAGCTCTAGGAGTTGACGAGAGCCCATCGAGCTCCAACGAGCTAGACCAAGAGCTCCATCAAGCTCTACCACATGCTCCATCAAGCTATCACGTGCTCCATTGAGCTTGACAATGAGCTCCATCGAGCTCGTTGATGGGAGAGGGCAAGTGCCGATGGAGAAGCCAAATGCCGATGGGAGAGGGCAAGGGATGATGAAAGAGGGAGGATGGGATAGGGTGAGGGAAGATGAAATTTAAAGAAGAGTAATTTAGGATTAACATAATATAATGCCCCAAATTTCAATTTCTTAAGACTTTGGTGGCCTTTTTTCAAATACTAAAAGAATAGTTTTATTTATTTAAATATTTCTAGGTGAGCACCCTGAAACACAATTCCCCCAAAAAACCCTTCTTTTGACACCTAGGTTGCGCATGCGGGCACGGCTATAAGTCCAAATTCCATGTTTTTATTTTTTTATAAATATAAAATAATGGGAAAAAAAATACCAAAATTAGATTGCCTTAAAATTAAAAAAAAAATGTCTAACAAAGCTATATTTCTCAAGATGAATTAAATGATAAAGTCAATTTTATTGTCCAGATTCTAAAAATTTTCAAATAATTTTAGCTAAATTTTCAGAAAATTCATATTATTTATTTATTATTTTTTTTCCAATTTTCATAGTTGTATATATAAACATTCAATGGTATACATTCATGTACATATATACATATATGCATATATATTATTATTTGTAAGAATATGTATACACTAGCATATACATGTCAATTACAATACACATGCTTACACAAGTAAATACATATATTTTTATGTATATAAATGTACAAAAGTATACATATATAAAGATTTATATATACAATAAAATATATGCATCTATAATAGTTTATAAATGCATACATATATTTATATAAATAACAATATATAAGTATATATACGCATATATATTGCTTTATATGCACACACAGCTACACAAATACATACGTATCTACTATTAATTTATACATGTATCTGCAAGTAAATACATGTATATTCTTGTGTACAAATATACATAAATATCTAAGTATATATTGATGTTTATGTTTATAAATGTATATGTATATGTGCATGTGTGTGTGTGTGTGCATGTGTGTAAATGTATATGTACATATGTAAAAATGTATATGTAGATGTGCATATTTATACATATATGTAAAAGTACATGTACATGTGCATATACATACATGTATGTAAAAGTACAAGCACATGTGCATATATATACATATATGTACATGTAAATAGTACTATCGTAGATTAATAGATAGTATAATATAAACACATATGCCCATATATATGTACATATAATGTGCATAAATATATACATATGTAGACTACATATGAATTTGCATTGGTTTATACATGAAAAAAACTTTTTATATATAGTGTTGTACAAGTGCATATATATTTATATATAAGCATCTATAATGTTGTATAACATATAATACACACACACACACACACACACAAGTAAACACAAGTAAAAACATTTATATGTATATATATATATATATAGGCATACCTAATACTATGTATATACATGTAGATACATGTCTATTAGTGTAATATATGTAAATATATTAAGTACTTGTATACGTGCATACCGATCTAGCAATTTATAGATAGTAAGATATCAATATATATTGGTGTGTGTGTGTGTGTGTGTGTGTAAGAATGATATATACTAGAATATACATGTATACATGTATAATACTAAATATGTGTGCGTGTGCGTGCGTGTGCGTGCGTATTGATGTATACTTGATAGCCATATATAACTATCTACATGTAGCTATATAAATATACATATATATGTTCCTTCATTTACATTGTATATATACATACATATATCTAAAATTCCATGACTCTAAGATAAGATCCAAACACATCAGCAGCTGTGAAAATATTTTCACAGAAATAGATTTTCAAAAATCTACAATTTTTTTTTTTTGATTTTTGGTCACCTCGTCCAGACTCTAGCTGATGTTAATATTATTGGGGTAGAGAAGAAGAAGATGCGGCATGCACTACAATAAAATTTCATAGTGAAGAAGGGGGGTGTGTGTAGCAATAGGGGTTCAGCTAGAAATGTGAATCCACAATAAGAGAAAATTGAATGTTTGTATTTTTTTATTAAACATACCAATGCAATGTGTGAATAAACTTATAAATGATGTTGTGTTTTTATTTCAATTGGCATGGGAAGAGAAGGGGCTAAAATAAAAATGATGAATTTCAAAGCCACAAAGCATAAATATTTTATATTTTAGGATGTGATATAATAATTTTTTTTTTAATTTACGAACCATGTCATAAATAGTTTTTATTTTGAACAATAATACATGATTATCCCAAAACATTATCTTATATTTTTACTCTAAGAAATTAAAGAGGACACACCCCAACTATAGTCTGCATCTACTTTATTTATGATAAATTAAGATACATAATGTTTACTAAATTAAACAAAAATGGTACCCTTAAATTAATAGACACAAATTAATTTACTAAGCACCATGACTTTATCCATTATCTTATCTTTAGTATCTATACTACTTATAATATATTTATGAAAATACCATACTTCTAGTAATTGAAAAATGTTAACTAAATATAAAATATTTATGCTTTGGTACGCTTAAAACTTAAATCCAAAAATACCATTGTACAAGTAAATGTCATCTTAGATATAGTTTGTTATGGAATATAAATATATATACTATATATAAATTTATACCTATAATCATATATATATATATATATATATATATATATATATATATATATATATATATATATATATATATCATATACCATTGCACTTGTACATGTCTTTTAAAAAAATGTGTTATTTTGATAAAATAAATACGAAAAAAATGTTATAACTAAATTATAATTGATCATATATTACACTTATACGCGCAATCCAATTCCAAGATGACTCTTGTTGGCATTGTAGTAAATTCTAGAAAGATTTATACTTCGATGCACTATAAATCAACTAATTAAAAAAATAATAATTAAAATTTAAATAAATAAATAATGATACACCAAACTCTTAACTAATTAAGTTTAGTGCACTCAATGTTATTAATATGGAATTCCCCTTTTAAAACTCATCCAAACTCATCTGAAGTAAGTTATCAATATGAATTACAAGAATTTCTTGTAACTCATCCAAACTCCCATCATTTATTTACCCAAGTATTGTGATTCCCAAAACATTCATTCTCCATTTTGGCTACATATTCAGTTTTTGTAAATCTGCGATATGTGAATGTTTGATTGTGCATGAGTTTCTCTTCTAAAAATTAATATTTATATTTATATGTATATGCATATATATATATATATATATATATATATATATATATATATATATATACACACACACATATATAAACACATCCATATAGACTATTGTACATGTGTAAATCTACATACACAATTATTTGTATGTACAAATATATATATATCCATGTATGTTTCTACATTTTCAAAATAGTATGTATATACTTGATTCGTACATACATATATCCACATAAGTTTCTACATTTTCAAAATAGTCTATATATATTTGATTCGTACATACATATATCCACGCACTATTGTACACACACACACACATACCTATATACGTGATGTATTTTCAAAGTAATACAAGAAATAATTATGTGTGTGTGTGTAAATGTAGTTAAAAGTTTTTGATTTTGAAAATTTAATTAAAATAAAAATAAAATAATGTAAATTATTTTAATTAAAAACAAATATGTGTGTGTGTGTGTGCGCATACAAAAATGTAAGTAATTATTTATATTTTGAAAATTTAATTAAAATAAAATTTTGTAAATTATTTATATTATAAACAGAAATATGTGTGTGTGTGTGTGTGTGTGGATATATAGATCCATGTGTAGATTATGTGCATTTATATGCATATAAGTATATTGATCTATTTTGAACAATCATTATCATTTGATGTGTTACAATATAAATTTATATATATATAGAAAGTAAGTATAAGTTATAGATACATTTAAACATGCATTAACAATAGTGTATACATACTTGTACACATATTCATTTATGGGTATGTACATTAAGTATTCTTTAAGTAATTATGTAAATTTTACTTATGTCAAATATTGTAACATGTGTTTTAATTATTTCTGCTATTTCATACTTCACATGATTAACATATAATTTATGAAACTTGTAGATTTATTTTACATATTAAATAGAAAATAGATGGTGAGAACTGAGATATTTGATTCATTAATGAAAGTAAAGATTTGACCTAAAATAATAAAGGGTTAGTTGAATATAAGGGTGGTTGTACGAAATTCACACACGACATCATGTTTCATACACATGTTAATCAATAATGTGTTGAAATGAGCATGTAGTTAAATTCATTCAATAATTAATTCACTATGGAATTTGATCCTTCTCATATGCTATCACCTGAAGATGATTCATCTATGGCAAAGATGTTATGTTTTAATAAAATATATTATCATATATATCTAATCCCAATCGATACTACAAATGAAGAAATCTTTCAAATAACAAGGTACTATGTTTTATATATTCATGAATGTTATATCAAATATTTGATGTTAATGTTATATTCAAAATTTCTTTATTATTAAATTCATATAATTTCCATTTATATAAAACCTAGTTGGGTTTCATTCTAAACAAGGTGAAAGTGCATGTTTCTTTGCATCTACACATAGGCAATCGAATATTTTTATTCATTAACATTTTTGTTGTTAACAAGTGCTCAAGTAGATGTGTCAAATTGGTCATGCCGGGCCGGCCCAGCATGGTTTTAGCCAGTCCGACCTTGCTACCATACCGGGCCAGATGCGGTTCTGTGAAGGTTAGACCGGCATGAGTCCGCGTCATGAATCTGCCGGGTTCGGCATGGTTTGGGTCGGGCCAAAACCCTAATTTTAAAAAAAATAGGATTTCAGCAGCACGCCTTTGCGATTCTTCTTCATTTTTGATATGCAATGTCGGGCGAGACATGGCCCGACATTGCAAATGGGCCATGATATCATGTCGGGCCAGACATGGCATGAGGCTCGGTAGGGCACGACATGAGCACGGGCACGGGAAATTCCCGTGCCGTACTGGGCCAGGCATGGCCGAACCATGCCGTGTCTAGTACCGGGCTGGGTCGGTTCGGCTCGGTTGACACCTCTATGCTCAAGTATATGATTCCACACTTAATGTTACTCGATATGATAATGCTATTATGGGGTTAGGCCAAACATTTTTAAGTGCAAGTAAATTTCATGATGTAATTTACTTAATATCTTTAGCTGGAAGATTTAAATATAAATTTCAGAGGAATTGTTTAAGACACGTGACTTTGATATGCAATGTCATTGATTGTCCTTGGAAAATTACTTGTCAAGGAATTGAAAATTCTAAAATTATTCAAGTCCATATTTTCAATAACATTCATAATCATTCTTTGAAGGATATTATTGATTATGTGCCTATTGTTTAACTTAGTAGATCATTAGTTATAATTGATAATGTTATTCATTCTACTCTGGATTATCTACCATGACAAATATGTAAGGATTTAATTCAAAATCATGGATTGAATATTTTTTACAATCAAGAATGACATGTTAAGGAGAAGGCAATGGAATGTATATTTGGAGTTTCCTATAATTATTATAAATTGATTCCTTGGATGTGTGAGCTTATTATTGAAACTAACCCAAGAAATATTGTAAAGTATACTAATTATGAAGATGGGCATTTTGAGCAACTTTTTGTTGCGCATTCCATATTTATTAAATATTTTATTATGGGTTGTTGGCCAATTATTGCTATTAACTCATTTCATATGAGTGTGACATATGGTAAAACCTTTTTCTCTACAATAATATATGAGTGGGCCATATGGTGGAATCCTTTTCTCTACAATAACATATAATGCCAATGATTTAATGATTCCGTTAGCTTTTGGGGTGTTGAATTATGATAATTAGTTTTGGTTTTAAAAAATTTGAAAATTATTTTTGATAGAGATGTTATATCTGATAGACATCGAATTATTTTGCATCTAGTTCCAAAGTTATTTAGTATTGAAAATCATGCATATTGCTATCATCATCTAAAAAAGAATTTTTAATAGTTATTTGGGAAAACATAATACTAAAAAGAGGAAGGGTAAGAAGAATACTCTTCAATTGGTTGGATAGTATTGCATATACAATATTGAATTATGATTATTATATATATTTGATAGAACTTAGAAAGTATAATGAAGTATTAACAACTTGGGTTGAATCAAAATAACCAAAATGTTGGGTGATGTAAAAATTCCATTAAAAAAAGGGATAAAATAAAAACTAATCTTTCAATAATTGGGTTGTGTGGAATGGCATTATTCAATTTGTAGTTTTTAAATTGAACATATGATAAAGTTAAATGAGATATTGGTTAAGCATAAGAAAGAGACAATTGGTTAAGAAAAAATTATTGGCTTTAAAAAGATCATGTAATGTCAAATATTTTAAAAGAAAAGTCATTATAAGTTTCTGAATTTATGAATGGTACTTTTGGAGTTTCCTTTGGGTCGACTTATATTAATGTTGATATTATTAACAGAAAGTATACTTGTTGAGGTTGGTAAATTTTGGGTATCCAATGTGAGCATGCATGTGCAATGTTACTATGAATTAATCAATTCATGATTGATTTTTTTGAAGATTGGTACCAATTTTCAAAGAATGAATTAATATATTCCAGCTCATTTTCACTGATAGAGACATATGATATGCCATTAATTTGTGATGATGATATTGTATGTGATATTTTGGGTAGAATTTATTTTTCTTTACTTTCTCCTAAGTCCAAATGTCTACTTGAAAGACCATGAAAAAATATCTTGAATCTCAAATGATTAACAAATAGATGATATATTGTTCAAGATGTAACAAGGAATGACACTCTAGAGAGAGTTGCAAATTTTCTATGGTTTGATGCATTATTTTATTTTCTTTGTTGTCATTTGATTTATCTATCTTTTATTCATGTCTTTTTATTTATTTTAAATGTATTTGTTGGACATTATTTCACTTAATATTATTCATACATATTTTATAAATATATTATCATTATTATTTACCAATTCATATCATTCATACATATTTTATAAACTTATTAACATTGACATTTATCCATTCATATCATTCATATAAGTCATACATGTTTTTGTTGAATATTGTATAAATCATTATTATTTATCCATATATTTTAGGAACTTAAATTTATTTTTTCCATCCTTTTAAATGTATTTTTATTGTATCTTTCAATGTTTCTATAAATCATTATGATTTATACATGTTTAATGTTTGTATTTTTGTTTCACTTAATATCATGTAACTATAATTTATTTTTAATAAAATGTTTATTGGTTGAAATTAATGTTGTTAATTTCAAAACAAATTAAAATTTGTTTGTGTAATAAATATGTATAAAAATGCTACAATATCTACGTGATGTAGTTTATATTTACAAATATGAAAATTTCAAAATAAAATTCATTTACATAATAAAAATTGCACTTCATTCAATTATATGCAATATCTTATATTTTTATAAATAAAAACAATTCGAAATGTATTTATTAATTGCAAAAAATTACGTGGTCAAGTATTTATTTTGAAAATAATTTTAAAAAATTATTATTTAACACAATAATTTCATATATTTATATGGTCATTTATTTATTTTCAATACAATAAAAAAATAATTATTTGTAGAAATATAAACTCATGGTAATTTGTTTGAACATAATTTTAAAGAAACATTTGATTTTTTTCAAAACATTAATGTAATGTATTTATAATTTTATATGTACTACATTATATTTGTTTGAATATTAAAATTTGAAACAACTTATTAATGATAATACATTATAAGCAAAATGTATCTTAAGATTAATATTTTAATAATATATTATTTAGAAAAACAAAAACAATACTATCTATTTATCAGCTACATTTTCATTTTCAACATAATTATAATTAAAAATTTATGTTATTTTCATATATATATACATGAATTTTAATCATATAATTTATTTTAAAACATAATTGTAAAAATATAATCTATCAAAAACTTTTAAATATAGGTACACACACACACATACATATCATACACACACACGCACGCACGCATGCACACAGATAGATATGCATACATATATATTAATATATGTATGTAATCTATGTAAATATCTATTTATCAGCTTTCATATGTCCATCATCTGAAGATATTGGTATGTAGAAATATCATCTACTAGCATGACCCACACGTAATCACTCTCATGACCATATCTAAAATTAAAACAAAATTATGTTAAAATAATAAGAAATGATGAAAAAATCACTAATTAGATTAGAAATTATACTAGTACCAACTATGATGGACCCACAATAGTTTTCATACCATCTAGGCTTGCTCGACTTAACTCTCTAGAAAGACATGCCAATGTTGCACTCTCTTAACTACATTGTGCAGTCTCATGATAAATTTGTGACATGGATAAAATTGCTAATTGGACCTAAATATGATTCTTATGTTGGAATAATGAACTACTCAATATTAATAGAATGTATGCTCTTGCATGACACTATAAGGCGACTTCATTTGAAACCCACATAAGCAAGTGTGAGAAATGAGGAGTAGTGAGACATACTCTAATAGGTGCTCCATGAATATTTGTCCCTATTCATTAAACACCTAATAATTATTCATGAAGTACATGCCAATCAATATCCATAGTACTAATGATTGAAAGATCTTGCACCAGCAATCCAAATAAGATAGCATCATCCACAATATAATCGACATCTTACCAACTGGCATGTAGAATATATGTCTCTAGGTGCCATCTCACTGCTCGTGTAGTAATCAATGGGAAATCAAGCTTAATATAAATGATTCGATAAAAGGTATACAATTTGGACTATATGATATATGTTGAACATAATTATCCAATTTCCAATCCCAAAGGAATATGTGTTGACAAGTCAAAATCTAACCATTTTCTAGAGCATTAGATATGGTAGATGATCAATGTCAATGTTGAAAGATGAGCATGAATGCATCCTCAGATTCAAAGTCAACACAAGTAGGAAATGATATTGTGTCCATTTCTACATGTTAACAAAAAAAATCAAAAATTTTTTATGTTAATTGACATAAAAAATTTAGCAGCATCTCCCTTTAAAATAAGAGATTCTTAAGTTTCCAAGTAACTTGATATAGATAATTATGGATGCTTTATTAATAAGTTAAAAGTTCTAATAATCAAACATCAATAAAATGTTCAATAAGATATTAACACATATAATTTATAAAAATATGTTTAAGTAACCAAAATTTCAACATCCCCTAAAAATTGGAGATTCCAAAGTTTTCAACTAACTTGATATAAACAAGTATGAATAAGTCATCAACAAATAATATTTTTTAACAAACAAGCATCATTAAAAAAACTAACAAGCATTATTAAAGTACTTAATATAAGATAAATGCATATAGAATATAACAATGTCTTAAAACTAATGGAAGATAAATAAAATATTACAATAACACGATCAATATAGTGCATCAACTCCTATCATGTGTTCTTGTAGTGGAATAAGAACATTGATTGTGACCCAATTGCTTGCATAGTCCATTTGGTTGTCGAGTTTTCACTTTCTTTGCATAGTCCATATTTGATGGCCCGAAATTGCACTCTTCATTGAATCAGATAGTATAATTACTACTCCATCATGTCGAGGCCAATCACTCTCATCAAATATGGGATAAAACAATGTAGCCCAAGGATGTAAAAACTATATTTTTAAATGGGCATCTTGAAAAATATATCTATGTGATGCAGTTTGTTGGTTTCATAAAAAATGATCAAGATCACATGTGCAAATTTTAAAAAATCTATTTATCAACTAAAACAACCTTCTATATTTTTAGAATACTTATTTTGATAAAGTCATTAAATCTTATAGCTTTAGTCAATATCAAGAAGATATTATGTGTATATGAAGTGATGTAGCATAGATAGTACTTTTGGTGTTATACATTGATGACATATTACTTATTGGTAATGATGAGAGTTTTTTGTATTCGATAAAGGTCTAATTATCCAGTCAATTTGATATGATTGACTTAGCAGATGTTGCTCACATTCTCGTGATTAAAATTTTACGAGATCACAAGCAAAGAATATTGGACTTATTTCTAGCTATTTATATCCATAAGATATTGACACATTTAGCAGACATAGTTCCAAATAAAAAATTTTTTCAGACATGGAGTTACCCTATCAAAAGATCAGTGTCTCAAACTATCTAGCAAGATAGATAAAATAAAAATAATTTCTTATGCATCATTAGTAAGAAGCCTAATACACACAATACCTTACACTAGACCTGATATCTATTTTGCTATAGACAAGGTAAGCAAGTATCAATCTAATCTGAGATAAGAATATTAGACAACAATAAAAAATATAATCAAGTACTTTGAAAAGGTTTATAGATTAAGATTATTTATTGGTGTACTAAGAAGATAATTGTATACCTATTGGGTATATATACTTGGATTTCCAATTAGATTAGTATTTGAGAAAGACCACCTCAAGTTATTTGTTAACCTAGGGAAATGGAAACATGAGTTTGAGTAGTATTAAGCAATCTTGTGTTGTTGATTCAACAATGGCGACTAAGTATATGGTAGCCTCATAAGTAAGGTATGTGGCAGCCTTAGAGGCTACAAAGAAGGCCATATGGTTCAGAGATTTCTTGATGATTTTAACAGTCATTTCTTTTATGCAACTACATATTACAATTTATTGTGTTAAAAATGGAACAATTACTAATGTGAAGGAACCTAAAAATAACAAGAAGCTGAAACACCTCAAGTGAAAATATCATCAGATAAAAAATATTATAAAAAGAGCAGATATGGTGGTGATGAAAGTTATATCGATTGACGACTTGGTAGATCCTTTTATGAAGAGTCTTTCATTTAAAACTTTTGATAGACATGTAGCATAGATGAAAGTTAGACGTGTGACTTCGTAGCATTAAGTTTAAGAGAGAGATTGTTAGAACTATTTTATTCTCAAAAGAATTTATTAATATTTTTTATTCGATTGGTTTGATTAATTATAATCTTATTTTAATGATTGAATTTAGAATGAGCTGAATTTGTGAAAATGTATATATTCTTGATTCTGTATAGTAGTAGTGCGTAGAGTTCAACTTATGCATAGAAGATCATATCATAAGTTTTTATGGAATATAAGTTTATTATTGACATTCTAAATAAAACTAGATAATTTATCAATAAGTTTATAACACAAGATTATAGTAGGTCCATTTTAACTAGGAAGAATATTTAAATTCTAACTTCTAGTAATAGTATACTTGTTTGTGTTGAATGAGGATACCATGGCATTATTATTTTATATTGATAAGTAAAATAAACTATACTATTATTATAAATATTATTACTTGTATTCTAAATGTAATTATTCATGTGCACTTATTAATAATTATTTTAATTCATAAAGAATGTGATCTAAAAATATATATATGAACTCTATGAATTGGATAACTTTATTAAGTATATTATGAATATTGATTGCGAATAAAATCCATATTTCAAATAAGTTAAGTAGAAAGTCTCAAAAAAATAAATATATATTAATTGAATTAAATTATCAATAATTTAATTTAATCAATAAATATCAATACTCTTAACATTAAAAATTTAATATATATTAAACAACAAAAGAAAAAACCTAATGACTATCATGTTACAAATAATACTCAGAATAATTAATCTCAATATAATTGTTATAAATGATGGTCATTCATTACAAAATATTTATAACACCCTCCTTGACTGACCATAATATTAAAGAACATATCTCATTAAAACCATACTGGGAAAACCCCAAGGGAACAAAAACCTAGTAAATGAAAAAGAGTACACACACACACACACACACACACACACACACATATATGTGTGTGTGTGTGTGTACTCTTTTAAATCATAAATATTATGGTAATAATAATGAGTAATAAATCATAAATATTGTAGAAAAAGTTCTAGGCAAATTTCTAACAGTTGCTCGAATCTATCAAATATGTGTGTGTGTGTGTGTGTGTGTGTGTGAATCCAAATTTTAGATTGCTTTGTAATAAATCATAAAATCTTATAAATTTTGGATTTAATTAATTGAGAATTTGTGTGGAAAATTTTATTAAAATAATAATGAGGCATGATTGATCCAAAATAATTTTAGACAATGTAATAGGGGATTAAATGAAAAATGAGTAAAAGATTGAATTGAATAAAATGAGTAATGTATGACTTGTTATGGAATTAACATTGAGTCTATATTTTCCTTGCATGAATAATGATGTAGTGAACGAAATTGTGGAAGGCTCACACGTTCAAGGTGAATATCATAGTTGAGCCTAGACTATTAGGGAGAAGAGTAAATCTATATCATTGTACTTGTACCTTTGCATTGCTTGTGGTATATTAATTATTGAACTTGATTATCATAATTGATGATGGTAAAGACCTATTTTGGCATCATTGAAATGCAAATATCAATTGTCACATATCACTTATCATGATGATTGTTTGTGCTGAGCATCTAATTTTCTAATAACTATGAAAAATCCTTTGATATTATGTGCTGAGTATAGTCAGCTAAACCTTGATATATATAATTTTCATTGGATGGAATGAATTATAGAAAGTCTAGTTGATGAGGAAGGAATGTATGGATTCTGAGTTAAAAAAAAGGAATGTAGGGATTTCGAAATTGGTAAAAGTATTTTCTATGTTTTAGCTCATAAATATTTATTTGATATTGATGTATTCATATTACCGCTACTTTTTGCATCACTAATATACAATGATATTAAATGAGCTAAACTATTCTTGTGAGCTGGCCTTGAATACCTAGCCTAACAAGTATGGTGATATAATTTACTCACTAAGTTATCTTACCCCCATTGATTTCCTCCTTTTCATGACAGACAGAGAGGAGAATCCATGCATATTCTTGATTCACTTGGATTTCATGTGTGGAACATATAATAGAGTTTTTATTAAAAATGTTGATGATTATAAGTCCATACTTGTAGAAGGCTCCATGGTTGGTTTATTGGGCTAATGTTTTGGTTTTAGTTAATTTTTGTTTATGATAAAGAATTTGTTTATCGTGTTAATGAGACCATTGAGGTTATATTTGATAGTGGAGACCACAGAGGTCAATAGGATTTGATATTATCTTGATTTGATAATTGTTGAACTAAGATGATATGACCATAGAGGTCAAATTATTGAGATATGTGACATCATAGTGTGATATATAATACTAAAATATTGATATCAAATAATAAACATTAAATGCGAATATCATGAACCTGACATATGTTCTAGAACGAATAGTTCATGTTGAATTTTTGGTAGAATTGTAGAACTTAGGCTTGTTACAGGTTTTGGTGGCCTTAACCCTACACATTCCCAAGCATTGGTTGCATCCTATTATAGTGGGATGTGACACTTTTCAACTTGATATTGATCTTATAAGTATTCTATTGATAGTTTGGTCAATTAATAGTAATACAATTCAATTCTAGTAAAATAGATATTTTGCTTTGTGGTATCAATCTTAGATCCATAGATTTGTTTATTTAATTTATGTGATATATATTTAAATAGTTCAAATATTATTAGGTTTGGATACAAAATATAGATTAGGGTAGTTTGTAATGACTATTTTCCCTAACGACATATAAGTTGGTTATCACTATTGAGCATATCCCAAATGATACCCCTCTCATAGCCATCTCCTTGGTATATCACCACCAAAATAATAAATCATTTTTTATCAAGAGTGATTCATAATCTCATACATTTTATGTAATTTATCAACTTCTCATAAATCTTTCTTCATATGTATAACTATATTCTTATTTTTTAGCTTTAGGTGTATTAAAGACTAATAATTAATATGATTTGTAAGTATTTTCACTTTTGTGTTCATAAGTACTTCACTTGCTCAATTAACATATGCTTCCATCGAGTTTCAATGGTTGAACCATATGAGTGAATGAAATCCAAAGGGTTGTTACCACCTTATGAGTCACAATAATTTTAGTAATTCATAAGGATTACCTTATCATTCTCCTTAGTGATGATGTCCCTCATACTAAAAATAAAACCATTAAGATAATATTCTATATAACATCCACTTCAATCAAGAACTAGTTTTTCTAATACATGTATAGTAAAATCTCTATAAATTAATATTATTGGGATCATGAAATTTTATTATTTTACAAAGATATTAATTAATCAATAAATTTTTATTTATTAATTTAAATAGTATTTTTGAAATTCAATGAAGTTGATTTTTGATTAGATAAATTTAAAAAGATTAGAAATTGATTTATGTATCATATCTATTGAACTAATATAAAAAATAGATTCACTGGTTTATTTATAGTTAAAAAATAAAGAATTGTATTTAATTATTAAGAAATAATAATTAATAATAATAAATATTACTTAATAAGTTAGAACTCCATAAATAATGAACATTAGTAATTTTAAAGAATTATTAATTAATGATATTAATTGGATCATATATTTATATAACTATTTTTTTAAAATATATTATCTTATTATCTTATTAAAATTGGTGATTTTTCAAGTAGCCCATGTCAGGACAAAATAAATATATTATTTTAGAGAGTTTATTCATTTATCGAGTATTAATTAAAAGAGGTTCAATGACTTAGCTTATAAAAGCTTTTATACTTATGGCTTCGTAAGTTCCATACTCATAATGATTATCATTCTCAAATTTCATGTTTTGATTTATAAATTTATCTAATGCATAATGATCACAAGTATTGTCATTTTTTTTCCAACCATATGTATGAGTAAGGCTCATGGTTTACTTGTCAATATTAATCACAACAACTTATACAAATATACCAATATTTAAAAACTTAATTCAAGTTCTCTTTAATCGCACATCCATTAATTTTAATAAAATAACATAAATCAAAATACATTCATTATTATAAAACCATTGATATATCACACAAATAAAGGTACACAAACCATAGACTACATGCTATTTTGATAAAATATATTGAATCTAGCAAAGAGAAGGAGCGTTAGTGGGTCATGCTCCCCAACTTTAGGAATTAGCTTATGTCTTACATTCCTAGCATGCTTGTTGAGCACTTATGGAGTGCAAAAATCACTCCTAGGATTTGGTTGTTGTACCTTGCCTTTTGATTGTTGCATGAAGAAGAAGAATAATATAGATATTTCTCGATTTTTCTTTCTTACTCTTTTATGCTTGTACATGTATGCATTACTTTAAGTATAAAGTAATGACTTTCAAAATAAAATAATTACTCTATCCTTCATCTCTTACTCTTGAGATTATGACTATAGAAAGTAACCATGACATTTGATTGTATCTCATTATTTTTATAATAAAAAGTAATGATGTTGGTCAATATTATTGCAATATTATTATGCTGCCTAATTTTTAATGAGAGTGCCTTGTCAACAAAGATCTACAAGTGCATGATTTGTATAATTAGTAAAATAAACTTTTGACCAAATACCAATCCTATAGGAATTGTATTGACAATTAAATTATTCAATAATGAGGCAATCTATTTTTAGTAAAATGAATACTCAAACTATTAGACAATCTTAGGTTCATAGTTTATTTATTTATTCTATATGATATTGCTTAAGCTCCTCAACTTATATTATCTTGGGATATAAAAATAATTATTGGGTATTAAGTTAAAATTCCTTGTAATAATGGTATACAAGGTGGTTGTCATCATTGAGCTTATCCTAATCATTGTTCCCTCATAGTTATCCCATTGGTATGTTACCATTGAGATAATAATTCATCTCTACTTGATAGTCATTCATAATTCCATACTTTTCAGGTAACTTTATCAACTATCCTTAATGGTTACTTCATATGCACATACTTATTCTTCGGCCTAAATTATCATAAAGACCATAGTTTGAAATGGTATATAAATATTTATACTTTCAGCTTTATAAGTAAAATAATCACATAATTAATATGTGCTTCCCTGAAATTTCATTGGTGAGAACCATATAAGTAAAAGTATCTGAAAAGGCTGTCACCATCTTATGAGTCACAACATACATGTGCATGTCCCAAGGATCACCTATCACCATCCTCCTTGTTGATGATGTGAGTCATACACTAAAGGTGAAACCCTTGGAAGAATGCACTATATAATACCCAACCTAATAGAAAACTAGTTCTTTTAAGATGTGTATAATAGATTGAACTGTAAAAGAATTTACACTTATAACTTCATAAGTGTTATCCTCATGATGATTAACATACCCAAATTTCAAGTTATTATGTATAGATTTATCTAATACATCTCAGTTAGAAGGGTTATCACTTCTTTCCTACCTAAGTGAGTCTCATGGTTTACCTATCACTATTCACAATGACAATCTTGCTCAAATCTATTAATAGTCAAAATTTTAATTTAAGTTCTACTTAATCACTATCCATCAATATGTAAACATAAAATAAATCAAACCATTCGTTCATTAATAAATAAAACCAAATCACATCACATATCTCAAATTACACAAACACTAATCCCTTGTTAGTTTGGTACAAATTTCTAATCTAACGAGGAGAGGAGTTTGAGAGCCATGCCTCATAACTCTAGGGATTAGTATAAATCTTGTATCCCTTTCTTATTTGTGGTACTCCTAAGGAGTAAAAAATTCACTCTAGGGATTAGTAGTTGCCGTGACTTTTTTTATTTCATGAGTAAGAAGAAGAAGAGAATGAGAGATTTCTAAAAAAAATTGTATCCTCCACTTTTATAGCAGGGTGACCTTGCATTAACCTAAGTAGAAAGTAACATCTCTCAAAATAAGGTCGTTACTTCGGTCTTCATTTCTTCAGATTGAGGTCATGACTCTAGAAAATGGTCATGACTTTGGTCTGCATCTTGATCTTTTTGTAATACAAAGTTATAGAGCTATTAAAGACCACAACTTGTGCCCAATCTCTTTGTAACAGAAAGTTACAGTACAATGAAATGACCACGACTTCATGTCTTTATCCATTTTTAGTCTATAAGAGGTTGTGGCACTGAAAAGTGGCTATGAATTTGAAATAACTTCTTATTTTATTATATAGCCATGGTACTGCGTAGAGTTCATGACATTGTCAATGGTCATTGAGTTTTATATGGCCATGATGCTAAAATATATCAATGGCATTGAGAAAGCATTTTATGTGTTGGATGTGGCTGCGGCACTGGAAAATGGCTATGGTTCAAATGTTTTTTTTTAATATCTCTCAAGTATCCATGACATTGTGGGTGGTCATGATACTTTCTTTATTCATATATATCATATTGTCATGGCAATATTAGGATGTCACGACATTGGCAATTAGCATGAGTGTATAAATCTCGACTATGACTTCCTTTGAGAATAGGAGTCATGACCTTGGAAATGATTATAGTCGAGTAATATCCTATGTAGTATTTAGTATCCTAAAAGTCATGGCATTGAGTAATATCATCTATAGCTAAAAAGTCATAATTCTATAAAAAGGTAATGACTGTACTTAATACTAGTGAGCCATATTAAAGATAAAGTCATTACGATTAAACTTATTTGTAACGTTGAGCACTAGTAGAAAACTTGGCTGCTATGATAGAAAATTAATATCATAACCATTTAAATTTTCTGAGCTAAATATGTTTATGACTCTGTGATAATATTCATATCCATTAAGAATGTATCAGAAAGTGGAAATATTATTCTAACAAATTGTTAGAGTCATGGTTTGTATGAATTGACCCAACTAATTAGGTTAGAGTTTTGGTCAAAAATGAATGTCAAAACTATTCAAAACTGATTGATGCATCCTCTCTAGTAAATAACGTGAAACTCCTATTAATTCTATGACTATTCAACAAAACTCTCTAAAATACTAAAGTCATGAAATCAATCCATATTATTTCTATTTTCATGTATACACATCATAATAAACCATCAAAATATACTAAAATATTTATTAGTTTGAAATACCAAAAAAATTCACACACTAAAAAAATTACTCATTCCATAGCAATAACATTTCCCTCCAAAAATATCATCAATGTTACAAATTACTTAGACTATTTTTGAGTGTCATAAGGTCTATATATGATAAAGCAACTTTACGTAGACATGTGGATAGTCATGGTGGGGTTTGAGTTATGTGATTATACTTGATTATGTGATGGATATAGGTTTTGTCTAATGAATTAATTCATTCTATATTCCCAAAGTTTCAATACTGGACATAACTAAAGTTTTTCCTTCTAGCTTTTCTTGGTCATTTTTATTTTAGAATGCCAATATTATAGAGATATGCATAGCCATGGTTGCCATTAATTTTCTTTTCCATTGATTTATATCTTAGTCTTGTCTTTCTCCATCAATGCCTCTACCTCCTTAGAGCTTTCAATATAAGACTCCTTAGAGGTTATGACTTTTAATAATGCCGGATCTCATAGCTATCATCTTCCTTTGTTTATTTATTTTCATAACTCTAATAAAATTTTTTGTATTCCTTGTTTTCATGGCTATCACAACTCTAAAGTTATTCTTCACTTTTATACACTTAATCTATATTTGGATAATAGTAGTCGACAAAATCTTGACATCAAAAATATACTTTTTGTTGCATTGAGGTGAAGATGAGATTGATAATATTTTAACACCATATTTCATAATCATCTAGATCCCATAAGCCATTATAAAGATTAAACATTATTTTTATTACCAATTTAGAGAGCGAACTATTGTTTCTTGATATTGATAAGAGCTTGCCCCATGGCCAAAATTGGTCACTTAGTGGTCTTCCTCCATATCCAATACTATGAAATCTACTAGAAAAATAAAGATACCAACCTTAACCAATATGTCTTCAATGATTTCATCTAGGTACTTGATAGTCTTAACTATGATTTGGAGTGAGAGATTTTTGTGTAATTTGTCTAGATTTACTCTTCATACAATAAGCATAGGCATTAGGTTGACATTTGATCACATGTCACACAAGATCTTTTGAAATGTGTGATATCCAATTATATAAGATATAGTAAAACTTCCAAAGTCATTCAATTTCTTTAGGAATGTTCTTTGAATAATGACATTATACTTCTCAGTCATATTCATAGTTTCATATATCTCAAACTTCTTCTTACTACTCATTAGGTCTTTCATAAATTTAATTTAGTTTAACATTTGAGCTAGAGCTTCAGTAAATGGTATATTCACTTCCAATTTTCATAATATATTAAAAAAAATTCAAGTGCTCGTCCAATTTTTCCTTTCTAAATCTTTGAGGAAATGAAAGATTCATCAGAAATTTATCTTTGACTTCATCTTGGTCCTATTTTATTTTCCATGGCTTCGAGTAAGCTCCATTCTTCCCTATATTTTTTTATTTTCTGTTTTCTCATCTTCAAGTGAACCTTGGGCTTGTACTTATTTTAGAATCATGGCCTTATTAGGTTCCATGACATCAAAGACATCATCATTCAAGTTATCTTTAATTGGAATCATGGCTTTTGAAAAAGTTATGACAATGTTACCCCCAAAAACTCTAGAATCTACTTGTTCAAAATAACTTTGTCACTCCAAACCTATTACTTTGGGGAGAGTTGCGGCACTATTACCTTCAAAAATTCAAAATTATTTTGTTTAGAATACCTTGGTAGCTCCTTCCCACTTCTAAGCAATATTGCTAAGCAATTATTTGGATTTATCTTCATATAACTTGCTAGTTTTTTTAATCATTTCCCCTTCGTTAATAATAACAACTGAGCAATGTGATGCTCTATGTTTTTTATCACAATATTTGTTTCATTCATCCATGCTTCATGCACTACCATTCAATTTTTTTGGCATCATTATTTTTCTTCGATTTTGCTAGGATAGCTTGCACTTCATCATCATTGCCTGGCTTCACTTCTCTTCATGATAGTCGACAATAAAACTAGAGCCTCATTGATTGGTGTAGTTCATATTATTTTTAATATTTTTAGAGGATTGCCCAATATGTTGTAGCACACTCCCATGGACTCCATATAAAAATTCTCATGCTTTTATAAGTTTAGATGGTAATGCATTGGGATATTATTGTTGGGTTGAAACAAGTATATTTTGTTCCATATTTGATTGGCCTCTTCCATTTGATAAATGAGATTAGAGTGCATCAATTTATATGGATGTAAGTAGTGATCTCTCTTGATATATTTTCCTTGTCTTCTTTGGTATCAAATTTTCTTAAAAGAACTTTCATATTTGCTTCACTGGTAATGAACCTATCCAACTCCAATATCTCAGCTTTCCTTCTCCCAAATAAATGATCCATTAGAATCTAGTATATGTTTTTTCTAGCTCCACAAACTAGTGATATGTCTCCTCCAACAATTTATATATAATAGACCCCTAGTAGCCATATCAACCATGTACCTTTTCGTATAGTTCAACCCATTTTAGAAGGTGTTGGCTTGGAACCACAATGCGAATTTATATTGAGGATATCTTTTTAATAATTCTTTACAATGGTATCAAGTGTCATATAAATTTTCATGTTCATATTGTTAGAATTGAGTTATCTTGCTTTATAGTTGATAAATAATTTTAGGTGGTAAGAATTTAGTGAGAAATGACCCTCACTAATTCGACACAACTCTCATTGAAGTCATATGATAAATATTGGAACCAACTTCATGCCTTACCACTTAATGAAATAGAAATAAATATAACCTTATTATGCTTTTTTCTAATTCAATTCATTTTCAAATGTAACATAGCTCCAAAAATAAAATGACATGTCCATTAGGGTCTTTCGATACCTTTCTGCTATATTAGTGTTATTGAATAGTAGCTGTTAGACTCAACATCAAATCTAAGTAATTTGTTTCAATTGGTCACATAACAAATTCCATAATAACTATCTACCATTTTAGGCTTCTAATAATTCCTCATAGAATGAGTGTGGATGGGTTATTGGACAAATTTTTCATTATGCCTTTGGGTCCATATTTAAGTATCAGTGCCCTCTATAATGTCTTTTTCAACTCTTTGCCTGGTAAGAGTTCTTCTAGTTCTTTTGATTTATGGGTATAAAGGGGTTAACTTAGTCTCAAAGCTCCAACTCATAAAAGAGTGCTAGCATTAAAAAAATAGAATGCAAGATAACAAACAAAATAAAAAAACAATCATTTGCATTCAAACAAGTTAACAAAATTTAGCTTTTGAATTTGAGAATATTTATCAAACTCAATGCTATCTAAACTACAAAAAAATAATTTTTCTTTTTCAAATAAGCATGAAAACTCATGTCAACTAACTAACCTAAGAAATCCTTAGAAATAGTACTAAAAACTTATTATGACTTTATTATGTAGTAAAATAGATTTTTATTAATTAGGTAATATTCCACAAACTTATTAATAATACTATCTCGTTAATTAAGATCTACATATGCATAGATCCTATAAGTAGTAAAATAGATTTTTATCTAGATATTAATCCCACAAGGATTGTATCGATAGTTTAGTTATTTAATAATGAGATAACTTATTTTTTGTAAAATGGATAATCGGATTGCTAAATAATCTTAGCTTTATAGTTTATTCATTTTATTTATATGATACTATTTAAGTTGTTCGATTTATATTATATTGAAAATATAAGAAAGGTTTGGGTATTGTGTAATGACTTATTACCCTAACATCATACAATGTGGTTGTCATCATTGAGCCCAACCCAATGGTGATCCCATCATATCTATCCTCTTATTACATCACCATTAAGATAATAAATTAACTATGCTTGAGATTCATTCACAATCTCATTTCATATAAGAAACTTTATTAATTTTTCTCGATGGTTACTTTATATGAACACTCTTATTTTTAGACTTCAAATATCATAAAAATCATAGATTGATATGAGTTGTAAGTATTTATATTTTTGGCTTCATAAGTATCATACTCGCATAATTTAAAAATACTTTCCTTAAGTTTTGCTAGTGGGAACCATACAAGTAAAAGTAGCTCACAAGAATTACCACCAAAATAACTTTTGGTTTCATAAGCACCATACTCATGATGATTAGCATACTCAAATTCTTGGCTCAACATATAGGTTTATCTTATGTAACTTAGTCATAAGGGCTATCACTAGAGATTTCAAGTGGTTGGTTAATGTGTGGCTTAGTCGTGCCACCATGTAGAGTTAGGTATGGCATGGTTTCCAAAGCAATGGGCCTAGCTTGACTCATTTTGCTCATAGTAGTGCTGGGTCATGCTAGGCCATGCTGAGACATGCTGACTTTAGTTGGGCTTCGAATGCCACTCAATCTGGCTTATGTTGCTTTGATTTTTTAAATACTCAGCCTCATCAGCTAGTTATCCAATAGGGCTTGACCTTTGACACATGAACCACCCATGACTAGTCATGGGTCACATGCTAGTGAACCATGCCACCGGGCCAAGAATGTAGGTTGTGCCTAGCATGATATGAGGCATGACTCACTCAAACCTAGCATGGTACGAGTTATCCCCTAGACCAACACAAGCCAGTTCCTAGCATGATTCCAGACCATGTCGTGATAGGCTTAGCATGACCAATTTGGATTGTGACCTCTATTGTGCCAGACCTACCCGACCCCTTAATACCTCTGGCTATCATTTATTTTCTATTATATGCAAGAATGAGTCTCATGGTTTACCTTTCATCATATACCATAATAATTTTGTACAAACCTACTAATAGTAGAAACTCTAATTCAAGTTTTATTTAATCACCATTAATCAATATTTATACATAAAATAAATCTAACTATTAATTTAATCATAAATAAAATCAATTCACATCACATATATTAAATTACATAAACTCTATATGCATACTAGTTTCCTCCAAATTCTCAAATTCATCCTTAGAAGAGATGGATTTAAAAGTTTCACCCCCAACTTTAGAGATTAGTATTAATCTTGTATATTTTACTTACTTATAGAATTCTTCATGGAATAAAATATTAGTTTCTACGGATATATCGGTACTTGGATTTTATGGATATATCGGATATATCGAAGATATAACGGTGTATATGTATATATGAGCACCAATCAAGGATAGATATATCGGTCTTAATGAATATATCAATACTTAGAATTTATGGATATATTGGAGATATATCGGTGGATATATCGGAAATTTTTATCATTGGAATTCTTAGGGAGTGTAAAATTCACCTCTAGAATTTGGAAGTTATAGTGGTTTGCATGTTGTATGAGAGAGAAGAAAGAGAGAATGAAATATTTTTAAAACTTTTTCTATTTTGTAGTTTTATACTTGGGCAGCCTTACAGTACTCTAAGCATGAAGTCGCAGCTCTTAGAAGAAGGTCACAACTTTGGCCATCATCTCTTTGGCTTGAGGTCATGACTCTGGAAAATAGTCATGACTTTGGCCTGCTTCTTGATCTTTCTGTAACACATAATCATGGTGATATGAAATGATTATGACTTCATATCTTTATCTGTTTATAGTCCATAAGGGACATAGTACTAAGAAGCAGCTATGAAGTTGAGATGGCTTTGTAGTTATTTATATAACCTTGATGCTATGTAGAGGTCACGATATTAACAATAGTCTTTCTAAAGTTTTATTTGGCTGAACATTGAAAAATAATCATGGTATTAAGAAAATCTTTCATATGTTGGTCATGGCCGATGTACAAGGAAATGACCATAGTACAAAAGTTTACCTTCATATCTCTCAAGTATCCATGGTATTGTGGTTGGTCAATGCACTAAGCTTCTCTTCACTCATATATCATGTTGTTGTGATACTATTAGGATGTTGCAACATTAATAATTAGCTTGATAGTACAAGTCACAACTATGTCTTCCTTTGATAACAAGAATAATGGTCTTGGAAATGGTAATGCTCAAGTAACATTCTTTGTATCATTTAGAGTCCCAAATTTCATAGTTTTGAATAGTTGCCAGGACTTTGGTATGAATTATTTTAGCTCAGAAATTTTTTATAGATCAAAATTCATTACTTTGTAAAAAGGCCACAACTATGACTTGATACTATCAAGTCATATTAAAGATAAATTTGTGGTGCTTGGACTTTTCGATGACCTTGAGCACTAATGACATACTTATTTGTTGTCATTGAAAATTAATGGTGCAACCATTTAAATTTGTTAAGCTAAGTTTAACTGTGACTTCATTATAATATTATAGCAACTAATAATATTTCACATAGTAAAGAGATTATACTAATAAGTTAGTCTGATTATGACTTATAAGAATTACTATGACCAATTAAGTAGGATTTTGGCTAAGAATAGATGCTAAAATTATGTAAGACTCTCTAATCTATCCTCTTTGTTAAATACCTCCAAAACCTATTGCTTTTATGATTATTCATCAAAATTCTCTAAATTTACAAAAGCCATAAAATCAAACCATATTATCTTCATTTCAATATCTACACATCAGTATAAACTACCAAAATATACTAGAATATGCGATATTTTGAACACCAAACAAATGTCCATGACTTAGGCCTAATCTTTCTGTAACACAAAGTCATGGTATTGGGAATGACCATGACTTTGGCATTTTTTGTTCTCGTTTATCATATAGCAATAGTATTGGGAAAGGCCATAAGTTTCATTGACAACAAATAATTAGAACATAAATTACTAGAGAACAATGAAAAAAAATAATAGAAGAGTCTAAGGTATTTAATGTATGACAATCAACTTTTAAGAGGAGAAAACCAACATGATACTCATGGTATATTATAAAAAAATATATTACATATTATTTACTAAAGAGGGATGAATGTCAATAACTTTGCATGAGGATATTCCAAATCAAGAAGAATATATATGGATAACATGAATGTGAGAGTGTATTGTTCTCCATAGAACCAATATATAATCTAGTTCGCCTACCAATATCAAGAAAGACCATTGAAGTTAAATAGGTTTATAAGATCAAACATAACAACAAAGATAAATTAGGATAGATTTATTTTTTGCAGCACCAAACATAAAATAATTGAAAAAAAGGAACCTATGTTTTAATAATAAAAATATATGCACCAAATCCTAAACTAATTAAGTGTAGGTTCATTCAAATTAGTAATACAAAATTTTTCTTCCTTTCCCCATAATTAAAAATAAAAAAAAATTAATATTTACTGGAATTTTTTGTAACCTCGTCTCATCTCTCCCAACAAACACTATTAATGGGAATTTGTTGTCATCTTTTTCCTCAACAAATAGAATTCTTGTAACATCATTTCTTTTCCATCTTAGTCTCCCCATTCCTCTAGCCACTCCATGTAATTAAAAATCACATTCCTCTGCCCATCTCTATCTTTCCCTTCTCCATCTCTCCCCTTCTCCATTTCACGCCATCCCAAATTGTTCCACCTCTCCGCGCCGATAAACCCCCTCCTTGATATTGTTCTCGGAAATTTTTGGTATGTAAAAATATTTGTGTGTATGTGTTTATCTTCTCAAAATTAATGTTGATATTTAAATGTATATGTGTGTGTGTGTGTATGCATATATACACTTCCCTACATTTATATACATGTGCATATACACTATTGTAGATGTAAATATCTACATACACACTTCTATAGATTTGTATGTATGTATATATATATCCATGTATGTATCTACATTTTCAAAATAGTGTGTATATACTTGTATGCACACACACACACACATGTACCTATATATGTGATCTATTTTTTATTTAACACATGAAACTTATATATATGTATGTATGTATGTATGTTTGTTTGTTTGTATTTATGTATGTATGTATGTATGTATGTATGTATGTATGTATGTATATATGTATATATATGTGTGTAAATTTATTTTAAATTTATTTTGATTTTGAAAATATTATATATAAATAAATAAATAAATATATAAATATATAAATATATAAATATATAAATATATAAATATATAAATATATAAATATATAAATATAAATAAATAAATAAATATATATATATATATATATTATACACACTTCTATTCCTTCTACTTATAACTTATAGTTCTACATTTGTAATTAATGATTTATTTTTACCAATCAACTATAATTCAACTTTATTTTTATTGGCATAGTAAATATTCAATTCAAGCCATCCCTATTACATAATTTTTTTGTAAATTTATGTTTATTAATCTTGTTATATTTTGTTATTCAAAAGTCATTTAAATGATCTTGTTCATCTAATCAATCAGACAATAGATAGCTATTAACTATCAACCTTTGCATATGCTAGAATATAGTCGTAGAGATTATTCTATCATTGACAAAGTTTTAAGGACCTTGGATTCAATATAAGCATTTCTTTCTGTAGATATACAAGTTAATGTCAATCTAAGTACCAATGAATTGTTGATAGTTGATTTCTACATGGTGATTTTATTTTTCAAGAATGACAGACTAAAACAAATACAAATTAACATAAAACATGTATGTGATGCATGATTAAATGTTTTTAAAGTATACATTTATTGCAATTTTTTGTTTGGCTTATTTGCGTCCCAATAGTAATAATTCATATAATCGGTATTGCTTCCCAATATTAATAACTCAATGATAATGTGTAATTGTATTATCCTATCATTTTTTTGTCTTCTAGTTTATTATTTTTGAAAATAATTTGAAAATGAAATGATAGAAATGGTATTGGTGATAGAAAAATGAAAGAAAATGGGATACAATTTTCTTTACCTCATTTTTTTTTGTTTCCGCATTGCCCAAAAAGAAATAAGGAGTCGAAAAAAGTAAGATAGTATAGTTTTTCCATCTCATCTCAAAAAATACATTCAACTTCTTGTAATTAGTACAATTTGTCCAATAATTTATCTTTTATTATCGAATACATACTAAATTTCTTATATTATGATTATTGACATCTATTGATTGAATTAAATAATTGGTAATCTAATTTAACCAATATATAATTATTTTCTTGAGAGTTTCTAATTACCATATTTGAAATGTCAGATCAAAATATACATTCAGGGTTGGGTAATATTAAAATTTATAGATTTTTAAGGGGGCATCATAAATCCTTCTAATAGAATATAGATTTCAACAACAATCAATATTTAAAATATACTTAAAGTTATTCAATTCATTGAATTCCTAAATTTATTTTTAGATCACATTCTTTATGAATTAAAATAACTATTAAGAAATTCAAGTAAATATTAATTATTTCAATAATAAGAGTAATAGTGTTTATAATAATAATAATAATATTAATAATAATAATAATAATGTATTTTCTTTTACATGTCAATACAAAATAATCACTCCATAGTACTCACGATCAATATATACAAGTATACTAGCACTAGAAGATAGAACTTTACTATTCTTCATAGTTAATATATCTACTACAAATTTGAGCAACAAACTTACTGATAAAACATCCAGTTCTATCTAGATTAGGAATAATAAATTTATATTATACAAAAATATATGATACAATCTTCTATTCATAAGATGAACTATAGGTACCAAATCTACTATGCAGAATCAAGAATATAGGCATTTCCACAAAATCAGCTCATTGTAAATTTGTTTATTAAAAGAAGAAAATAATTAAAGCCAATCAAATGAAATATATTTATAAATGGATTTGAGAATAAGACAGTTTCAAAATCTCTCACTTAAAATTAAAGCTATCATACTACATGTCTGGCTCTCATTTATTTCACAAGTCTTTTTAAAGTTTTAGATGGAAGACTCTTCATAAAAAGATCCACCAAGTTTTCCACCAACATCACTTTCATCACCACCACAACTACTCTTTGTACAATATTTCTTATCAGATAATATTTTTACATGATGTGTTTCACTTTCTTGTGAGTTTTAGAGTTCCTTAGTGTTAGCAACTGGTCCACTATTAACACAAAAATATTGTAATAGGTAGTTGCATAAAAGTTATCAAGAAATTTTTATGCCATGCAACCTCCTTGGCTATCTCTAAGGCTATCACATACCATGCCTATGAGGTTGATACATACTTTGTCTTGATGGTTGAATCAGCAAAACAAGATTGTTTAATATTACTCCAACATATGTTTCTACTTCACAAGATAAAACATAACCAATGGTGGTCTCTTTCATATACTCATCTAATTTGAAATCTACGTATGTATACCTAATAAGTAAAACAATGTTCACTCGATACATCAACATATAATCCCTAGTCCTTTTCATGTACTTGATTATGTGCTTTACTATTATCCAATGTTCATGTCCTAGATTAGATTGATACATGTTTACCATGCCTATAGCAAAACATATATCAGGTATAGCATAAAACATTACGAATATCAGGCTTCCTACTACTAATGGATAAAGAACTATATTCATTCTATCTTTATCACTAGATATTTTGGGACATTGATCTTTTGATACAGCGACTCCATGTTTGAAAAGAAGAAAACTTTATTTAGAATCTTGCATGATAATATCAGTCAATATCTTATTGATATTAAAGATTAAGACAAGCTCAATATTCTTTGCTTGTGATCTCGAAAAAGGTTAATCTCAAGAATATGAGATGCATCTCTAAAGTCAATCATATTGAATTGAATAGACAACTAGACATTAACTAAAGATAAGAACTCAAGTAATTACTAATGAGTAATATGTCTTCAACATATAACAGCAAGAACACTAGCATGCAACTATATTACTTCATATGCACACAATTTCATCTTGACATTGAATAAAACTATAAAATTTAATGGCTTGACCAAAATGAATATTTCATAATTAGATGCTAATTTTAATCTATAAATGTACTTTTTAAATGTACACATGTGATCTTATTTATTTTCTATGAATTCATCAGTCTACATCATATAGATATATTCTTCAAGATACCCCTTCAAAAAATATATTTTTTACATCTATCTATCAAATCTCATTGTCATAAAGAGTTGTAATAAATAAGAGAATCCAAATTTATTTTAGCATGCATGGCTATTGACAAAAAGGTTTTCTCATAATTAATTTTTTATTTCTAAGTAAAACCTTCTACAAGAAGGATAACCTTTTGAGTCGAAACATTACCATCAATTCATTCTTTTTTCTTTTTAATCCACCAACATTTGATGGATTTTAAACCTTCTGATGGTTCCATAAGATCTCATACATTATTAGAGTGCATAGAATGCATCTGTATTTCATAGCTTTTTGCCAATATTTTGCATCATTATCTCTTAATATTTTGTTATAGCTTTTGGGATCAGTATTTATCTCATTAGAAATTTTGTCTTAAAACTCTCTCAGGAGTGTATATCATGTTGATAGATGAATAACCCTCTATTTATGATAAGATACCTCTATTAGTTGTATACTTTCTATGACATACTATGCAAATATTGATCCTTATGAACCATAAAGATCTTTATCTTCTAGTTGTGTAGCCAACATATTAATGATAGGTTCACAAGGTCTAATATTGATACCATCATCAATTTTTTACCACTATGATAAGATAATGATGCATCTGGAATGTCATCTTGTGATGTATCTTCTTATATCACTAGTACTAAAAGAGTTAGGACTAATTTATCTTCTCTCAATTTTTTCAAAACAATCCTAATTTTGGTTCCAATCTTTTAAGAATAGAGTATTTGTGCTAACAATAACCTTCTAATCTTTTGGACTATAAAATAAATCATCTTTAATTCATCTAGGATATCACATGAAGAACCAAACTTGTATTATTGGTTCCAACTTAGTAGTTTTCCCTTTCAGTACATCGGCAACCCCACAAATGAATGTATTGTTTCTAATGCATATCCCTAGAAAGAATTAGGCATATCCAAATAACTCATCATTGATTTTACCATTTCTATTAAAATCATATTTCTTTTTTCTGCTACACTATTCTTTTGTAGAATGCTAGGTGTAAATAAATAGGAAATAATTTCTTGATTTACTAAGCAGTACAGAAACCTTCTCAAAAGGTACTCATCATCATTATCAAATCCTAGTGTCTTGAGATATTTATTATGATATTTCTTTATTTCTATCATATATTCTTTGAATTTCGCAAAGGTATCAGACATATGGGATATCAATTAAATGTACCTATATCTTTAGTAATCATCAATAAATATGATAAAGTACCTAAAATCATCTCTTGATTAGATTGCTATTGGTCCACCTAAATCAGATTGAATCAGATCTAGTTGCTCTTTGGCTCTTTGGCTCTTTAGCTCTTAGCTGTAAATGGCCACTTGGTCATTTTTACTTCTAAGCAAGATTCACATGTTGGAAGTATTTTTACCTTTAGCGAACCCAAATGCCTATCTTTAACTTGTCTATAAATATTTTATAAATTTATATGACCTAGGCATAATTTCCAAAGATAGGTCTGATTCAAATCAGAATAATATTTTCTTTTATATGGAAATATGTTGATATTATTCAACTAATACCATTGTAGTAGAGAAAAGACAATATTAATAATATAAATATTGTCTTTTAATGCACCATGATTGATAAACTTGTTGGTCAATTAAATTGTGACAACATTATTGAATAAAAAAAATTCAATTCTTAATGAAACTAGAAACAAAAATCAAGTTTCTTATGATTGAAGGTACATAAAGATAATCTCTTAGAAACAAAATAGTATCTCTCTTAAACTACAACAAATAATCTTTCACCACAATAGGAATTGCCTTTGTAATATTTATCATGTGAAAATCAATCTCTTCATCACTTAGCTGTCTAGTTTCTTAAAACCACTATAAAGAATTGAAAACATGATTAGTGGTGCTCCTAACTACACTTCATGTATCCATATATTTTACTACTAAATATATTTCAACTTCCAATAATTGAGATTTATCTTGATTGTTCATCTTACTAAAATAAATAGGACACTGCTTTTTCTAGTGTCTTGACTACTAACAAATAAAATATTTTTTCTTTGGCTTTTTCACCCCCACTTGTGACTTAGGAGCTATTTATGGAACAATAACATATTTTTGAAATTTCATCCTTTTCTTAACTTTTGGCTTAGAATAAGTCTTAGTAGTCATAAATACTCTAAATGATTTTTGAATAATACTTTCAGCCAATAGTAATTTTTTAACTAATTGTGCTAATATCCAATCAAGTTTATTCATATCATAGTTTAGGTAGAATTTCCTATAAGAATTTGGTAGTAACTAAATAATAATATAAATATGAGAATCCACATGAATGTTAGCTCTAAGAATCTGTAGTTCATCCAGAAGGCCAATCATTTTTAGAACATGATACTTTACTAAGATGTTTTCAGTCATAGTAGTATTCATTAGATCTCTCATGACTGTTTGTCTGGTATAACGAGTTTGATTTGCAAATAATTTTTTGAGATTAGAAATTATATCCTAAGCAATAGCTATGGATGGATGCTGATGTTGGAGAATAGTCAATATAGAAGCCAAAATAAAAGATATCAGAAACTCATCAACCTTTACCCATTTCTCATAAGGCTTGGCTTCCTCATAAGCTGCCCTTTCATGATATTTTTCTAGCATGGATCTATGAGTATAAATTTATAATTCTCAATAGTCAGGACAATGTCTACATTTCTTTCAACTCTATGAAATTGGTCCTTCGAGTCTATTCTATATGAGAATTGTGATGAGTATTGAATGACATTTTTATTAGAATACCTAAAAATTTTTTAATGAGCTTATTAGGTTGAATTCTATGACAAGTATTGCTTCCCTTCACTAATTCTTGAATGAATTTGACATAGATCTAATATTAAATGAATAATACGTCTCAATGGGAGGATGGTTGTTATTCAATACTTTTTTAGACATACCAATTTCTATAAATCTAACTATCTAGGTATTAGGCCATGCTACACAAGATTAAACTTACAACTTATCTTCTATCTAACAAATAAAATGAGTGATTCAAATAGAGAGGATATTATTATTCATAGCTAAGTATAAACTATCACCTAATTCTAATCTGATTGATCTTTAAATAAATCTTTTAGATGAAAAAGTGATTCATTTAAATAAAACATAGAATTATCTTATGGTGATTCATGCTAAGTATACTTGTAAGAAAATTAGTCTGATAGAAAGAATGTACCAAGACAAGCATAACAACCAACTTGCATAATCTTGAAGCCAGTTGAAGATCATGAGATTTATTCTTGATGAACTCTCTTACCCACTTAGATATTTCAAAATTGAGGGTTTTATTTTTCTTCCATGTTTTTAAAAAAGGAAATTTTATATTTGAAAATACTATGGTTTTGTGAAACATGCATCTCCAAAGATTGTGAACACACTATTTTCAGTACGCAACTATCATATAAGTTATACATGCATCAATCAAATCTAGTCATCACATCCACAACACATCCATTCACAAGAAATGTAATCACATATATATTCACAAAACACGCCAAAAATTGATGATGAATATCATCATCACATTATCTAAATGTTGAACATCCCAACTATATTGGTTTTTGGGCACTATATCCTTAGACCCATGAAGAAGTTTAAGGCTTGAGAATGTCATAAATTGGCTCTAATCTACCCATTTTTAATTGTAATGGCTCAAGGTAGTATCCCAAAAAATATCATAAAATCTACCCATGGAAAACCTGACTAGGACTTGGAATTATTTTAGGCATGCTTTCCACTGTTATCTACCTCTTCCACCATGAATTTTGCCTTGTACATTATCGTCAGCTGCGACCACCATTAGAGGCACAATCATTGGCTACCTTTACTACCACATGTATCATCATTTTTTGTGACTACCACCATTGACACTGTCATTGGCCATGACAACCACTATCATCATTATCATTGGCCACAACTAACACCACCAGAACTGTCGTTGACTATGATAACTACCACAAGAACTAATGTTGGCTATCACAACCACCACAAAAACTATTTTTGGATATGATAACCACCACAAGCACCATCACCGACTATGATTTTCTCTATGATTATAGAAAGCTCAAATGAAGCACAAAATCAAAAAAAATTTCACCCAGTGGAAAAAAGCACACATTAACAAGCACAAAATTATATTTCTTAAACAAAATGAATTCAAACACATTACCACAAAAAAGCATAATCCATATGCCAATATAGTTGTGCTATTTATCCAGTCAACAAGGGCTAGAATGCCTCTATTAAATTGAGGTGATAAATAATTCAATACCTTAATTATTAAAACCTAATAAAAATACACTTTTTATCATCATTGTCCTTCTAATACCTTTGTTGGGGAACCTTAGATTCAAAAATGTTTATTGTGATAATGTGCATAAGATGTGACTGATTTAACTATTTAGAATTACCAATCAATACACGATATCTTATGCACATTATTGTGATAATGTGCATAAGATGTGATTATTTTAACTGATATCTTCAAACCTCCATTTTTACCTAAAAATGGAGCATATATAATCGGTAAAAATGTCTCCCATTTAACTTTTCAACAACTCTTTTAGGAAGAATACAACTGTCATGATCCCATGGCACTCCCACTCGAGGAGTTGTGACATGCTTGGTTTGACTAATTAAATTTAATAAGATTTATAATACTTCAAAATGCCATGTGAGTAGCTATTAAAATTTTTAATAGAGGGTCATTATAAATTTAATAAATTATTCACAAACTCGAAATTTTAGTGGAAGAAAATAAACAAAAATAGGTCAAGATCCATCACATGCAGCCATTTAAAATAGATCAAATTCCAAAAAATATCATGAATAAGTATAAACCTTCAAGTTAAAACATTCACATACAAAAGAAGCTTTAAAATGACCCTTATGGACAAATATGTAACAAAGTTACAAAAAAATCCATATAAATGCTCCATCAAAAATCTTCCATAAATTTACAAGCTTTAAAATTGAGTTTGGCCATCAACATTTTTTTCACCTTGGAAAAATAAGGATTAACAACTAATGCCCAGTAAAAAAATCTCAAGAAAACATAGAAAAATTCATGTTTTACCTCCATTGCCACATATGTTTACTAATATACAATTTAAGAGTATGAGAATAGGTTTTGCAACATCAAAAAACATATTTAAACATATATATGACAATATAAATTCATACAATCATAATGTGTATGTGTAAGTTCTCAAAATATTTATTTTTTAATCCTCATCCTATTTTCACAAACATATATAATTTATGCATATCAAGGCTCTACCAGGTCACGATGAGATATGTATTAGGAAAAACTAACATGCTAGCTCCAGCCTAGCTACCACCCTCACTAGGGAACACACATACTCATTC
Source organism: Sapria himalayana (assembly GCA_029783825.1). Classification (NCBI taxonomy): domain Eukaryota; kingdom Viridiplantae; phylum Streptophyta; class Magnoliopsida; order Malpighiales; family Rafflesiaceae; genus Sapria; species Sapria himalayana. The sequence goes on from JAREIK010002147.1 coordinate 7,888,974, forward strand.
CCATGATCTAAAGACTTGATAGAGATTTATTAGTTTCCAGCTAAGCAACCACTACCTCGACATAGTCGAACTCCACCACAAGTGCATAACAAAGTTTAGGGTCATTCTCCCAAGGAAATTTCTAATCCCTGCCACTATGAATATTTTTATAGTTTTAGCCCTCCATATCCATGCTAGGATGAAAAGTTACCTCAAAACCTCATATCCAAAATATTCATTTTCCAAAATTATTCAAACTTCTTTCAAACTATCATATAACTCATATAGCATCAAATTATTTCTCATAAGATTTTAAACATACATATTAGTATAACCCCATTTCAAAATTATCCAAACAATCAATCAACCATGATTTTTGGTATTATTTACACATAACTAAATAATATTTTTTTATTTATAGAAAAAAACTTTCTCTCAACAAACCATGGGTAAATGAGTTTCTAAATTTATCAAAAGATTAATATATTTATCAAATTTATGTGTTTCCATCAATTAATCAAATATCTTAGTTAAATGATTTTAATTTCATCAAAATTATTTCAAATAATTCAAAATAAAAGGTTAATTGTCACATATATAAAACAATACATTAAAAAACATGTATATGTAACTAATAATGTAAAATATAAAATTTCACATGAGTTTCTAGAGTTTCCTACCTTACCAAGTTTTTCTAAGACTTAAGCCTCAAAACATAGCTTCAATATTTAAATTTAAGATTTATAGCCACAATTGAAACTCAAATAAAAATAAATGTAAATTAAGGTTGAAAATTTTTACATTTTCAAGCATAACTTTTAAAATTAGGGACGAAAATTAAATATACATTAACTAACCTTAACCCTAACCTTCCTTTATGAGATTCCAACTATTCCTTGGATGTTTTTTATTGAAACGAAGGGTTGGTTAAGCTCAATCACTTCATAGAATAAACGTAAACCAAAACACATTAAATTTGTATTTTAATTCAATGATTTTGGTGAATAATTAAAGAAAAACCACAGAAACCTAACGAAGAAAAAGAGAAACAAAAAAATGTGAAATGGAGAGAGAAATGAAAAATAAAAATTCTATCTTTTATTTAATAGTAAAATGATCAAATTGCCCATGAGATTCAAACTGACCAAATTTCTTTCTAAGACTTCAAATCTAGAAAATTTAGAATTATTCTTCTCTATTTTCCATTCCTAAATCATTTTTAAATATAAAATAATTTTTTAATAGCTCTATCTATCTCTACTTTAACAAACTTTTTCTTTTATGATAAATTGTTGAAATGAAGAACCAAAGAAAAATAGTATTTGCATACAACTGATGCTCACGAAGAGTTCGCATACACTAATAAATTATTAACAAAGACACTGATAAAAATATCAAGTAGATGACTAAATGACTAATTCATTAAGTCCATATATAATACTAGTATATTCATCACACCAAAACGATGTACCAAAAACTCATAGTGACTATATTGGGTCTGAAGAGCTATCTTAGGCATGTCATCTTTTCTTATCCTCGACTAATGATATCCCAATCTCAAGTCTATTTTTGAGAAAAACTAAGCTCCTACCAACTGGTCAAGCAAGTCGTCCATATGTGGAAGTCGATACTTGTTCTTGATGGTTATATGATTCAACTTTTTATAGTCTATATACAACTTTAATGAGCCATCATACTTTTTGCAAATAGAATAGGAGCTCCCAATAGTGACATACTAGGTTGTATCAACCTCCTAACAAACAAGTCATGAAGCTAACTTTGTATTTCTTTCAAATCAGTTGGTACCATTCAATAAGCAGAGATAGAAAAACAAAAGCTGTTCCTCAAACCTAATCAATACAAAACTTTATCTCCCTTGAAGGTGGCAAACCAAGTAGTTCATTGAGAAATATATCAACAAACTCTTTTACTACTAGTATCTATGGCCAAGAAATAATTTTTTCATCCCCTTATTAGGCTTTTTTCATGAGAGTAAAACTTAAAGCTTTATTCACTTTTCTTACTATAAGTCTAACTACCAAGTTAAAGTATTACTTGCCAGTCCAACTCAAAATATGACTTGCCTTCTATGATGATCTGGCACAACATGAAACTTTGGCAACCAATACATTCCTAAGATTATATTGTAGCTAGAAATATTTAAGAGTAAATGATCAACACAAATAGACAAGCTTCCAAAGTAAAATGCACAATCTTTACACATCATTTTTATTGAAACTAAATTTCAAATAGAGTAGCGACACACAAACTAGTGTTTAACTCTTCAAGTTTCAAACCCAAAGTATTTACAAATAAGTATGAAATAAAAGAAAGTGAAATACTAATATCGAACAAAATACGTCCCTAAGTACTAAAAATAAGAAGCATGCATTTCACCATAATGTGTGTGATGGTCTCCTCCTCTAGCGTAGGTAAGATGAAAAAAGCACATCCCTGATTTATAGGCATCTTCCATTTATCATTCCTTAACTATAATGAACTAGAAATAGAGGGACCTTATTGGATAGGGAAATTTGAACAATGAAGGCCAACAGACTGAGCTAAACGAGTGTCCCTCAACATTGAACAAGTTGTTTGTGGTCTTACTTGGTAAAAATATTATGGGCATTCTATTCTAATGTGTCCTTCTAGGCCACAACCAAAATATTTGAATGGTATAAATTAAGTCCACCCTAGAAATAGCTACCACCACATTAACTACCAATAGAAACTAATCCAAAAATAGTTTGGGCGGGATGAGAAGTCTTTGATACCATCTTCTACATGGAAACTTTAGTTAAATCATATTTCTTGGTAATTTGAGTTTCTTCTTGTGATTCTCATGAATTATCATGGTATAAATTCTTTTTTTTTTTGCTAACCGAGAAAATTCAACTAAGTCATCATAATCATGAACACAGAAGGCCACCAATAGCAAGTGGAGAGATGGCATGAGTTCTTGCTCAGAGCATCAGGCTCTCATCTCTTCCGTGGTAACCAAGTAAGGAGCAAATTAGGCCAACTCATAATTTTTTTTTTCATATTCGAAAATACTCATATTATCTTGAACTAGCCTATTGGACTCATAGGGCTTTGCTTCCCTTGAAGCCTTACTAAAGTACTTTTTATTGAAGATATCTTCAAACTCCAGTCATATCAAATGAGCCACAATGAGAAACAATACCACCAGAAGCTCGTTTCTCCCAAAAACAAAGAAATCACAATAGGAATTATGAAGTCATCCAAAATAGACACATTGTGCTGCAATCGGGTTAGGATCACTAGTAAATGAAGGAGGGCTTTACTTTTAAAACTATGTTAGGTGTCATGCTCTCTTATTCACCCTTTCTTGCTCTTATGTGAGATGGGGAACTATTGGTGCACTAACTTTATGTGCACCAACATTTCCTTGTACTAACTGACCAATTATGTCAATCATTCCAGAAAAAACCTCAAACATGGGCTCCCATGGAGCATTTCCAGGGCCACCATGATGAAACTAAGGATGTTGGGGCTCTCCTATATCACTTCTTTCTAAGGAAGGATACCCCACCTCACGACATCTTCCTCTTTTGGTACTTATACTTTTTTTTATTAAAAACAAAGTACCTTAGTAACAACTTAGGAGGATATCCAATTTTATCAAAAATTATAATAGTTATAACAAAACTCAATATCTTACACTCTAAAGAGTATGAAAAACAAATCCAAAAGTGCTAAGTACTTGAAGTATACAACAAGCAAATCAAAATGATGTATCATACTAATATACTTAACAATTCATGCACACATAATACAACTCTAGAAATTTTACCTTTGATGCTACAAAAGTTGTCACGACCTCTAGGCACTCCCACTTAGTAGTTATGATATGCTTGGTTAGATTAATTAAATTTAATAAGATTTAAAATAGTTCAAAATCTCATGTGATGAGTTTTTGAGTATTTAATAGAGAGTCTTTGTAAATTTAGTAAATTACTCACAACCTCAAAATTTTAGTTAAAGCAAAGAAAAAAAAAATATGTCAAAATCTCTCAAATCTAGCCATTTAAAATGGATTCAATTCTTGAGAAAACCATGAATAAGCATAAACTATCAATTTAAAAAATTAACATATAAAAGAAACGTCATTTATATAAAATGATCTTTATGGCCAAATATATAACAAAGTTTCAAAAAAACTCATCTAAATGTTCTACCAAAACCCTCACCTAGATTTGCATGCTTTAGAATTGGATTAGGCCATCAATATTTTTTCTACCTGGGAAAAATAAGAGTGAGCAACTAATTCCCAAAAGAAAAATCACAAGAAAACATTGAAAACCCCTTGTTTTACCTCCATTGCTGCATATGTTCTCTACTATACAATTTAAGAATATGAGAATCAATTTTATAATATCCACACATATATTTATATGTATACATGGCTTTAAAATTCATAAAAATATAATGTGTATGTTGTAAGTTCTCAAAAATAATTAATTTTCAATCACCACCCCTTTTTTATAAATATATATTATTTATGCTTATTAAAGCTCTACTAGACTACAACGAGACATGTATAGGGAAAAATGAACTTGCTAGCTCCAGCCAAGCTACCACCCCCACTAGGAATACACACACACACACCCCCACCCATTCCCATGATCCAAAGACTTGAAAGTGATTTATCATTTTTTTAGACTGATAACCACTGCTTTCACATAGTGCAACTCCACCACAAGTGCACAAGAGGGTTTAGAAGCATTTTTCCAAAGGAATATCTAATTCCTACCACTATGGATATTCTTGCAGTTTTATCCCACAAATTCCTTGCTAGGACTAATAGTTACCTTAAATCTCATATCCAAAATATATATTTTTCCTAAATTATTAAAATTTCATTCAAAATATCATATAGCTTATATAGCATTAAAATATTTTTAATAGGATTTTACAGATGCATATCACCATAATCTCATTTCAAAATTAGCCAAACAATCCATCAATCATACTTTTTGGTACCATTTACCCATAACCAAATAATATTTTCTTATTTTTAGAAAAATAATTTTCTCTAAACAAATCATGGGTAAATGAGTTTCAAAATTTATAATAAAATCATATATTGGTACCAACTTTATGAGTTTGCATCAATTAATCATATATATTAGTTAAATAATTTAAATTTCACCAAAATTATTTCAAATAATCCAAAATAAAAAGTTTATAATCATATATATATAACAACACATCAAAAAGTATGTATATGTAACTAGAAATATAAAATATGAAATTTCACATGAGTTTCTAGAGATTACACACATAAACCAAGATTTTCCAAGTCTTAAGCTATAAAATATAGTTTCAATATTTAAATTAGAGATCTATAACCACGATTCAAACTCAAATATAAATAAAAAGTAAAATAATGTCGAGAAGTTATACTATTTCAAGCCTAACATCTAAAATCAAATAACAAAAATAAAAATATATTTAACTAATATCAAACCAAACCTTCCTTCATGGAATTAGAAATATTCCATAGATTTTTTTTTTGATTGAAATGAAGGGTTGATTTAGCTCAATCACTTCATAGAATGAATTTAAATCAAAAAAAATGAAATTTGTATTTTATTCAATGATTTTGGTGAACAATTGAGGAAGGAACAAAGAATTACAAAGAAGAAGGGAAATAAAAAAATCATTAAATGGAAAGATAAAAGAAAATATTGAAAATTTTGTCTTTCATTTAATAGTAAAATGACTATATTGCCCTTGTGGTTCAAATTGACCTAGCTTTCTCTCAAAAACTTCAAATCTAGCAAATTTAGAATTATTCTTCATCATTTTCCATTCCTAAATTATTTTTAAATATAATAGAATTTTTTAATAATTCTATTTCTCTCTATTTAGCAAAGATTATTAATCTAGGGCAATGGCTGAAATGAAGAAAATTATAGGTCTCATAACTTTACTACGATGGAGTAGTATTGTAAATGCCATATCAATATAATTAAAATTAGAATAATAACTAATTCATGTCACATCAGTTCTTAAATATTATAATAATTTTTGGATTCTTCTAATTTTAAAAGAATATTTTATATATATAATCAAAATTAATTTAATATAAATCGATTAATTTGATTTAATTATAAAATAAAATAATTCAAATATAATTAGATTAATTATTCCAATTATATGTACACATATATTCTAAACATAAATAAAATCTTTAAAATATTTCTTATTGCACTTGATATGACTACGAAAGGGACCCTGGCCTAAAAAAGATCTTGGGTTCTCAATATAAATTTTATTATAATATAATATATATAAATTATAATTCATACCACTACATAAGTATAATTCTACTACCTAACTTATTTATAATTTATACCTTTTATTATCTAGTACTTATTATACTTTCCATAATAAGATTATAAATATTCATTGATTAAATTAAATTACTAATAATTTAATTCAATCAATTTCTAATTTTTTTTTCAAAAATTTGTTACATAACATATTTGAAATGTCGAATCAATCTACATATAGTATTTAGCAATGTCAAAACTAATAAGATTCATCAAGAGGATATCATTGATCCTTCTAATAGAACATGGATTCTATCAACAATCAAAATTTATCATATACCTTACAATGTTATATAATTCATTGAGCTCATTAAGTTATTTCTTGATTTCTTCCTTAACATATTAAAATAATAATTAACAAGTAACATGAATTTTAATTACTTCAAGAATAAGAGTAATAGTATTTACATTAACAATGCTATATTTTATTTTACATGTTAATACAAAATTTATATATCATGGTGGTCATGTTTAATACACACAAATAAACAAGTACTAGAAATTAGAACTTTACTATTCTCCATAGTCAAGATAGGATTGTTGAAATCTTATGCTATAATCATACATATAGATTATCTAATTTTACCTAGATTATGAACAATAATATTCTTATATTTCATAATGAATAGATTATTCAATCTTTCGTGCAAAAGGCCATGTTCCAAGCTAATGCGACTCTAGAATCAATCAAATTATCTATTATGTAGAATAATGTACATGGGTATTTCAACAAATTCAGTTTAATAAATTCATTCATAAAAAAACTAATCAAAAGAAACTGATAAAAACTAATCAGAAGAAAAACAACAATAATCAACTTAAAGAAAAAACAATTCTAACAATAACAAGGAAGGTTCTCCGAATATTAATTGGATGATATTGATTCCTTTTGCTATGGATTTTGTGTTTAATACCATGAAGTGCATAGGATAATAAAATATTCCAACTAGTATAAAAATAACTATTTTATTATTTGAGATCTTCACTAAATGATCAGCAAAGTTGGATGTACTACTAGTTGGCTTCATCTCTCTCAATCCTAGTTGCTTGAACACCTAATATGAAAGAAGGTTTACATATATACTCAAGTCTAAAAAAAGTTTTGACATACATATTGCCAACGTCTAATGAAATTGTTGGGCTTCTTGAATCTTTATACTTTAAAGTAATTTAGCACTCAACTATGGTACTAACTTATTCGATGAAAAATATTTTTTTGATCCATTCTTAGTCCATGTTTCACCATGCATAAATCTTTGAGAAACCTTGCATAGGCTAGCATGTATAGGAAAATATCAAACAATATGATATTTATTTTCAATTTTTTGAATGTTTCAAAGTTTACATGTCATTAGTTTTCTTTTTTTTTTTGTTAGAATGATTTAGGGAATGGTTGAGAAATTAGTTTTATCTTTTTTGGAATTTTGCAAAAGTATGTGAAATTTCATAGATCTTTCTCTTAGATCTCTTTTGAATTTCTTCTAGTTTCACTACATCGAAATTTTCTTTTTCTTATCTTCGACATGAGTTTTAGTCATATTTTATGTTGGTGCTCACTTTTAGGATTTCTTCCATTGTCTATGAAATTTTACAAACTAATTTATTTTTATTTTGGCTATTTTAGTTATGTTTTCCTTGATAATATTTGCTTTTTTGTAATTTCTAGGTCATATTTAAGGTTTGGATTCCTCAGGTGATGATGACTTTGCATTCATCTACTAATAATTAGAAATAGCTTGTGAATAGTTGAAGCCTTCCACTGCCCACATGATCTTTGGATTTTTATTAATAATGAAAACTGATTAAGTTTTATGCCTAACTTAATTAATCTCTAGAATTTCACAATTATTTGGGAACTAATGAAATCTTTACTATAGCAATATGATCACTCATATTTTGCTAGTGCTCGCAAAGTTATGACATCATCTATCCCATAATTTGGTCCCACAAAATTTTGAAGTAATTATGAACTCGTGTAGTCTTTTGTTTAACAAACTGATTTATCAAAATTTGCAAATGCTTGCAAAAAAGTGAAGCTTTTTTGCCAACTAATGTACGTTGCAATCTAGGATGGCAAATCTTATAAAATTTTTGGAGTTTTGAACGTGAATAATGCTTTTGAAATAAAAAATCAAAAATTTAAGATTGGTATCTAAAATATGCTCAAGCTAGTGTATCTGGAAACTGCGAGGCAATGGCCGTCTTGTGAACGGCGGCCATTGCCACCCTATTTAAGGTGTTTGAATTTTAAAATGCTGGTTTCAAAAGCCGACATTCACAATGCCGGCTATTAAATTTTTATAATTTTAAAATGCTTCTTTCTTTCATTGAAATGACGGAAAATATAACCACTTCTTTTAAGGTTTTTGAATGCTGCTGCCACTTCCACTGTGATATTCTCTTTTATAACATAGCAAAATGGAAGAGAAGGTAAACACCATGTTTGTATTTACCACAAACAATATGATTTTTAAAAAGAAAAAGCATGATATTCATAGTAGGTGTCATCATTCTTTACCATCTTTGACTTCTCTAGGATGAATTTCTCTTCCTTGTACCTTTGTGTTTCCTCGTAAGCTCGTTCATACTTCCATCCAAGGACCTCTTTACATTGAGAGCAATAGATATCAGCCACGGTGTGGAGGCTAGTCATTAGCTGCCTGTCCTCCTTCTGCCCGACCTTATTGTTCATCGTGTGGGTGAAAAGAAAGACTCGACCATGCCTTCCCTACAAGAATTTCCATTAATAATACATATAGATTCATCGAAACACCTAACTAGCTCAATTGATAGTTTGGCTTTTGCAATTGACAATAATAGACAAAAGCAACTAAGAAATATTGATGGATTAGATGATTAAGATGGAGTAGTTGGGTGAACAAGTCGAACTTAGATCTAAGAGAGGACTGGATCGTTCAATGAAGGATGATTCTAATGTCGACTAAACAGCACAAGAATTACGCATCTACTTGAAATGTTTTAGAAATTATGTCGTCGCGGAGAGCAACATAGCTGTTGCAATTACAGTAGTGGTACAGCCTTGCCTCCACCAAGGCATCCATGGCGAACATTCAAGTTACTTCTTCTAAAAATTGAATTCTGCCAGATCCAGATCCTTTTTGCGAATAGCAGAAGATGAGCCAAAATTATTAGAATAGTCTTAAATTCAAAAAAAAAAAAATAAAAACAAAAACAAAAACAAAAACAAAAACAAAAATAAAAACAAAAACAAAAAAAGACAAAAAAACTAAGATAACATTCAGTGGTCTCCATAACTCTTTAGAACAATTTTGTTTTTCCAAGAACATAACCACGACAAAAATTACAATGCTATTAATTAATTCGAAAACTATTTTTGTAAACCAACAAATCATATTTCTAAATTTGAAAATTATAATTTCTCGAAATATTTTAAAACCTTTATTAATGCTATTAATGGCAAGATAGGATTTAAACTCTTGATCTCCTCAATGTCAAAACGGCAACCAACCACGAGGTCACAACATTAATGTCAATTAAAAAGAAATTAAAACACTATTATATAGATACAAATATAAATGGAAACATGTCTATAAGTATATATATATATATATATATATAAATAAACATATATAAAGATATATAAACATATATATATATAAATCAATAAATAAATATAAATTTAAATTTAAATTTAAATTTAAATTTAAATAAATAAATAAATAAAAATATATATATAATTATACATAACTATATAAAATATTTATATATAATTTATAAAAAGTTTGTATGTGTGTTTATATATCTATATGTTTATGTTTATATACATATATATATATATATATATATTATACACACACACAAACATAAACATACAAACTCACACACAAATATATAAATATATACATATAAACACACATACACACAGATATATATATTTGTGTGTGTGTATCTATATGTAAATATGTATATGTATATATGTATATATGTATATGTGTGTGTGTGTGTGTCTATCTATCACAATAAGAACATGATGAAATAGAAATGGAAAATAGAGACACTCAATTCTATTTCTAAAGTAAGAAATATAATAGAAATGGATTAAAAATGGAAAGGAAATATCACTACAAAATTTTGAAATGGAATAATAATTTGTTGTTATTTGAAGGCACAGATAATTTAACATAAAACAGAAATGAAATTAGAAATAGAATTAGAAATGAAAATCGAAATGGATTAAATTTCCATCGCTATTATCACGCGAGGATGTTGGCGGATAAAATTGTATGGTATTTAGTGATTGAAAATTTCATTTCTACATGTATTTGTTATTTAAAAGAATAACTTGTCTAAAAATTGTGATGAAATTGTTCAGAATTTGGTGACCGAATTGAATTCCATCACTATTTTTGAAATGGAGAATTATTCCATTGCTATTGCATTGTACGTTACTGAAGTTAGTGATGGAATTGAATTCCGTCGCTATATTTGAAATGAAAACTTATTCAATCACTATTTGACATTAATGATTTTTTCTTTGAAAAACATTTCATCCTATCGAAAATCAATTTAGGTTTTGGGCAAATTAAGCACCTACCTTCATCGCCCATCAACCTAATCGACATTGTACTCCTCCATGGTTGTGTTCATCATCCTATTTATCATTCATAGAGGTACACAATTTTAATTTCTTTCTTACATGTTACACACACACACACACACACACATTATTATAGTCCACATTTTATTTGGGTGTTACAAATGTGAATATTATATATGTATGTGTGTGTGCGTGTGTTATTACAATCCACTTATCATTTACGTGTTACGTATGCAAATTATATTCTATATATGTGTGTGTGTGTGTGTCTGTGTGTGTGTGTGTAATATATATATATATATATATATATATAGTTTTTGATTAATTTAATTCGATATACTTTAATATGTTTCTAGACAACAAAGGTATGTGAGTATCAACCAACTAAATATTATAAAAGTGGATGCTCTCCTCAATTCCATGTCCATACAAGTTGAGGAGAGCAATATTTTTATGGGATATTGATTTTTTAGTTTTTTTTCCAAAAGCATATTTTATTTATGCCTTTAGCATGTCTAATTATTTTTTTGATTTTATGTGAGTTATTGCTTAATTTTTATGATTTTATCATTCATAAATAAAACTAAATTATTTTATTTTTTTCTATATGAGAAAATTACAACTTGTTATTGCTAAATATCTAAGAGATTACTGCAACCACCATCAACTCATTTAAATGCAAATTTACCTTGAACTCATCCTTCGAAATAATTGATTTTTGTTATCCATGTTCATTCATTTCAGAAATATAACAGACATCATACATAAGATACTTTTTGTTGGGTATGCCCGAGTTAGGCTGACCAAGTTTTATATTGTTTTATTCATATTTCACTATTTTCATTTTAAAATGATAAAATATAATTGTTATTTTAAGCTTTAATATTTTATATTATAGTTATTGATATTTTTGATTTTTTTTTGTTTTCTTGCATGTGTTGAGCATAGTAGACCATTAAAGTGAGATAAATTTATCACATCCTGAAATTAAAAAAAATCAAAATTTAGAAAATTGGGAAACTTCCATTTTTAAGAAGAGGCACATATGGTGCCTCTTTGATGGGAAAACACCCAAATCCAACATTTTTTACAATGGAAAAAATATATAATACAAAATATAAATGTGTGACTACAACTTATTTATGACATTTATGTAATGTCATAAATAAGTTACAACAACTTTAGTATAACTATATTATTATATGCATTATTATTATTATCACATATGCATTGGTATTATATGTAATAGGAATCAAAAACTAATCGTGAATGTATGAATAGCAAATTAAAAGATGTGTTTCTGACTAATGAGTTTGTAACGAGGATTGAAGAGTTTGTTTGGTTTGCTAAAAAGCATCCTCAATTAATAGATGGAATGAAAATAAAATATCCATGTAATGATCATAAATGTCAGAATCATAGTTTTCAAAATGTAGATACTATGCAATTCCATCTTGCAAAAAATAAATTTGTAGAGATAATTATGTTTGGTATAAACATGGGAAAATAGTTGTGCCACAAATAACAATGCATTATGTGCATAGAAGTATTAATTCAAATATTACAATGGAATATATCAATCCCAATAATGAATGTGAAGCCATGTTAAAGTATGTTATTGGTTATTCCTTTAATTCAGATATTACAAATTATATCTCAAAATCAACAACAAAATACTTTTATAAAATGCTCAAAGCATTATAAGAAGAGAGTGAAGACAAATATAGATATCTTTTGAATTGTTTCCAAAGAATAATGTCATGATAGATATCTTTTATAGTATAAAGAAGTTAATATGAGGTTTGAGTTTGTGTGTAGAAAAAATATATTACTGCATTAATGGATGCAAATTATATTGGAGTGAAGACATACTACATGTAAAAGGCAAAAAATAAATGTTCCTCATCAGAAGATGTATTATTTTCTATTGACTCCTTGTTTGCAAAGATTATTTGCATGTAAAAACATTACTAATGACATAAGTTGGTACAAAAAGCATACTACTTAAGAAGATGTGATGTGACATTACTTAGATTTTTCATTTTAGAAATAGTTTTATCATATCCATCCATCTTTTGCAGGAAAAAGTCAAAATATTAGATTAGAGCCGTGCATAGATTAATTTCAGCTATTTAGACAAATAGAACAACTATACTCTTCATAGCTGGTGATTAATACACTATATAATTTACTACCATGAATGTGCATGAAAGATGAATGCTTGTTTTTGTGTGTTATTGTGTATGGTAAGAGAAACTCAAAAGACAAAATTAGAACTTTTCATGCAACCCCTTATTGTGGAGCTAAAAAATTTGTAGCAACTTGGTGTGAAAATATATGATATATCTAGAAAGTAAAATTTTTAGATGCGAGTAGTCCTTATGTGGACTTTATATGATTTTCTAGCATATTCAATGTTGTCGAAAATTAGTACTATAGGAAAATTAACTTATCCTTAATGCATGCAGAACTTTGATACATTTTATTTGAGCAAAGATATAAAGACTTATTGTTTTCATATCTATCATAAATTATTACAATAGAATATTCATTTCGGAAAAATATAAAGATATTTGGGTAAGGCCAGATAGTTATAAAAGGTTCACCACCTATGAGATCAGGTACCAAAATATTAGAGGTGATTGAAAAATATGACTTCAAAAATATTATAGAAATTGATGTTGATTATATTAATGCACAAATTTAGAAGAATTGTATCTATGGTTAAAAGAAATGAAGCAGCCCCAGGGGCTTTCTTTATTGGAAAACTAACCTCAATTAGCACAACTAGATGTAATGAAAAATGAGAATTTTTATGATAATATTTTTTTATATTATAATGAATATAAAATAAAAAGCAAAAAATGCTAAATTAAGAGAGGTTTAAAAGAGTTATGTTTGCATCCAAAGTTACAAATGGATGAATTAATGAATAAATTTTCTAATGGTTATAGTCTTAACAAGGATGCAAATAAAGATTTGTGAAATTGATTCATAGGGCTTGGGTTATCTGATGAATATGCATCTAACATGAGAAGGTGTTTTGATATGAAGAAGCATAAGTTATTTGATATGAAAAATTATGATTGCCAATGATTATGCACAGGGTAATACCCATAGCATTCAGAGAATTACTTTTCGGAAATTTTTGGTCAGCCTTGACTAAAATAAACATTTTTTTAAGAATCTTGTGATATATAGATATATGACACTTCTTCAAACCACAATATCATTCTAATATTGTCACATTGTATGGATATGTGTACATAGCTATCTTATATATGTATTTATATGTCTAGATATATGTATATATATAGTTGATAGACATATATGATATTTATGAATACTTATATAGGATACTTATATGTATATGTATAATAGCATACACACACATACACTTTATGTCTATAGTACAACACACAATCACATGATACAATATATCATTAACATGAAGTTATGTGAAATAGTGTGTGTGTGTGTGTGTGTGTGTGTGTATCTCTAGCGATATATTAATTTGTATTAAAAATAATTCATATATATATATAACAATAAACACACACACCCACACATATTTTAAAGTAGTATGTGTAAAGATATACTTCTATGTTTTTTTATACATGTATATTCAAGCAATATATATATATATATTATTGAATGTGGTGGTTTAATACATTAAGGCGTGAATATATGTATGTTTATATACTTTTCTATATAAGTGTTATTTTTAATACAAATAAATATAAGTGTTCATCTATATAGGTCTACATATATATGTATTTAGATATATTGCTTGAATATGTATCTATATTTTGATATATAGATACATTTATGATTATTATTATATGTGTGTATTTCTTTTAATACAAATTAATATATAATGGGAGACATATACACTATAATATGTGTATGTATGTGTGAAATCCTGAAGAAAAAAAATGAAGAATTAAATAAAATGATTTGTTTCTGAAAAAAAAAGGTAATATAGTAATTTTCTCATAAGAAAAATTAACTGAAAATTTTAGAACCGCGATGATAAAATAGATTTCGTTATTGAATTCCTCTTGGAAAATATAGCTACTGTGACAAATTTTATTAAATTCTGAGGAAGTCAGAAATTTGTTTTTTTTAATTTATTTAAATAAATATTAGAATAAATTAATAAATATTTAAAAAAATGCAAACGGAAAAGACCATGCCACGACGTCAGCACATGGATGCGCATGTACGGTCTAGGTGCCTGACAAAAAAAAATTTAAATAAAATAAAATAAAATAAAAATCGACATAAATTCTGAAAATAGGATGACACTAACGGAAAGAAAATTAAACTTTGGGAGAGAGACACTATACAGAGGAAAATATATATATATAAACTTGATTTTTTTTATCATAACGGATTATTTTGGAATTAGAATAGAATAGTCCAAGAACTAAAGTTACTCTATGCAACGAGATCTTCAGTTTGACATCAAATATAAAAAGTTTCCATGAAATTATTTGGAAGGTAATGGTTTTCTCCTATCAAAATTTCTATCTATTTAAAGCTATAAATGATCATATTTTATATTTTAATTTGAATTGTTAGAAATGTTATTAGAATTTATCAATTGATAAAAAGTTTATGTGTTTGGTTAGTAAAATTTAGCGCAGGTAAAATGGGTTTGGATTGTTATAGCTGTGCCTGAAACATTGTTTAATCATACATGGCATAATTTCATTTCATATGCACGGAAACATTTCATATACATGGGTGGGTGCGTGATACACACAAACACACACACACACATAAAGCTATATGAATTGTATTTGGCGAACTCAAATTAGGACAACGTCTAGACTTAGTTGCGTGGTATTTTATCTAGAGCATGGTTATTATAAATTTGCGAACTCGAATTGAGACAACATTCATGCTGAGTTACGTGGTGATTTTTGGAAAATATCCAAGGAAAAAAATATATTATCGGAGAAATGTCCAATATGTTTTTCAGAGGAGGTCCATATTTTTCGGAATAATTCCAAAATAATAAATATTTCTATAGAGATATATATATATATATAATGTCAATTAAAGAATCATGAGAGGAATTATCCCACACATGATATAGAGTCGATGGCTATAGTCTTTGCTTTAAAAATAGTGTGCCACTATTTGTATAAGAAACAATTTGAGGTATATTCAGACCATAAAAGTCTAAAATTTATTTTTACGTACACAATGATATCTTAACACGAGATAACATCGATGGATGGAGTTTCTAGAATTTACTTTGCATTACCATCCATGTAAAGCAAATGTGGTGGCTGATGTATTTAGTCAAAAATCACGAGGTGCACTAACTAGTATTGTTTTGTGGGAATGAGTTATGCTTTAAACTGTGGGATGATTCAGCTTACAATATAACAGTCAAAGTCAGGATGTTATCGAGAATTTAGAAGTTATACCATCATTATTAAATAAGGTGATTGAGATGCAGAAACAAGATGTAAAAATATTATCTATAAAGAACCGAGTAGAGACTAGTACATGCAATGAAGGTTGGGCTATTCATATGGATGGTAGTCTTTGGTTTAGGGGATGAATTGTGGTTCCCCGGATGGTATAATTGAGAAAGAAGATTCTTAGAGAATTTCACTATTCTCGTTTTATAGTACATCTATGTGGCACAAAGATGTATAATGATCTTCGTAGCCAGTATTACTAGAATGGGATGAAGGCACACATTGAGGATTTTGTTCAACGATGCCTCATGTGTTCTTGAAAGTAATAAGAAAAAGTTATGCTGATAAACAAAGAAAACTTTAGAATTTGAGGTGGGAGATCATGTTTTCTTGAAAGTAATGCCAAAAAGGAGAGTAATCAAATTTGACAAGCATGGAAAGTTATCCCCATGATATATTAGGCCTTTCAAAATACTCGAGAAGGTGGATTTGGTTGCTTATCGATTGACATTCTTGCTACATTTATCTGGTGTCCATGAGATATTCCACGTGTCAATGCTTAGGATATATATTTCTAATCCAACTCATGTAATGTATTGGAGCGAAAACTCGTTATTGATATAGACGAAATGTTTAAAGAAATGTAGTGCATATTATTGATAGTCAAGACCAAGTTTTGCGACGCAAGATCGTGAGACTAGTAAAAGTGATATGTCAGCATTAAGAAATAGAAAAAGTAACATGGGAACATGAAGACACGAGATATGCTGCTTATCCTTTTTTATTTGAAAATGAAGGTATGTATTTTAGTAATTTAATAATTATTTTACTTTAGGATATGTTTATAATTGTAAAATTGTATCTGTGAGAATTTTGAGATGAAATTATTAAAGGAGGAGAGAATGTTAAATCCCGAAAAAAAAGAAAAAATAAATAACATAATTTGTTTCTGGAAAAAACAGATAAAATTGTAATTTTGTAATAAGAAAAATTAACTAAAAATTTTAGAAACCTGATGATATAACGGATTTTGTTATTGAATTCCTCTTGGAAAATATTACTATGGTGATAAATTTTGTAAAATTCTGAGAAAGTCAGAATTTTGTTTTTTTTATTTATTTAAATAATTATTAGAATAAATAAATAAATATTTAAAAAAACTAAAATGGAAAAGACCGCGCCACAACATCAGCACGTGGCTGTGCACGTGCGGTCTAGGCATTTGATAAAAAAAATTATAATAATAATAATTTTTAATAAAATAAAATAACATAAAATAAAATAAAATAAAATAAAATAAAATAAAACCTACGTAAATCCGGAAAATGGGATTATGCCTGACTGAAAGAAAATTAAACTTTGGGAGAGAGAAATATGTAGAGGAAAAAAAATATAAACTTGATTTTCTTTTAATCGTAACGGATTATTTTGGAGTCGGAATAGAATAGTCCAAGAACTAAAGTTGCTCTATGCATTGAGATTTTTGGTTTGACATCAAATTTATGAAGTTCCCATGAAATTTTTTGAAGGTAGTGGTTTTTTCCTATCAAAATTTCTTTCTATTCAAATGCAATAAATGATCATGTTTTATATTTCAATTCGAATAGTTAGAAATGTCATTAGAAATGGTTAAATGATGAAAAGTTTTTGTATTTCATTTAGTAAAATTTAGTGCAGGTTAAATGGGTTTAGATTGTTATAGACTTATAGTTGTGTCTAAAACATCATTTAATCATAAATGGCATAATTGTATTTCGTATGTACTGGAACATTCTATATACATGGGTGGGTATGTGCATGATATATATATACATATAAAAGTATATAGATTATATTTGGCGAACTCGAATTGGGACAGCATCTAAACTGAGTTGCTCGGTATTTTTTCTAGAGCATGGCTATTATAAATTTGCCAACTCGAATTGAGACAACATCTAGGCTGAGTTACACGGTGGTTTTTGTAAAATATCCAAGGTAAAAAATATATTGTCAGAGAAATGTCCATTTTTCGTAAGAGGTCCATATTTCTCGGAGTAAATCCAAGAAAATCATATTTTATTCGAAGAAATGTATAATATGTTTTTCGGAGGAGGTCCTTTTTTTTGGAATAATTTCAAAAATGTAAATATTTCTATACACACACACACACACACACACACACACACACACACACACATATATATAATATGTCACACTTAGCTTTAGCATGTGGGAGGGAGTCGGTGGGACTCAGGATTATGGGCATATAAATATTTCATCCATAATTAACATTCATATAAACATTATACTTGAATGTAAGTAGATATATATATGCATGATATTTTATGTGCATTTAGGTAGGGAGTAACTCTGTAAGAGTTTACCTCTATTAAGTTTTGCTCACTCCGTTGTCGGTCCCCTTTTCAGGTATAGGTCTAGGATAGATGATAGATCTACATGCAGGATCGCACATATGAAGGGAAGCCGGTTGTGACTTAAATAATATGTTTTGTGTTTTTTTTTTTTACTGAGCAAATAAAAAGAAAAAATAATGTATGGTACATTTGAGAAATTTTTTATTTTATTGCACATTATATTATGTGATGGAATGAATGGGAGTCCCTAGGGGATGAGGTGTCGTGTTATGTATATAGTAATTTATATACAAAAATAATGTTTTGTTTGAACATATTTGTTAAAATTTTAATAATTAATAAAATTGTTAATTATGATTAAAGTTCTAGTTGTGTGTAGTATTTATGCGTGTATTATTCTAATTTGAATTAATATATTGTTATGCATATATAATGTTTTATCTATGTGCATTTGTCCTATCAATTAGATAATAGATATGAAATTTCATTTTATTTTTTTTAAAAACCAAATTTATTATTAATAAAATTAAAAATTATAACAAGAGTTCAATTATACACTCATATGTATATTATTTTTATACAAATTAATATGTTAGTATGCATATATATTGCAGCATGTCTGTTTGTCCTATTATTTATATTAAATAAATAAAATTTCATTTTGAATTTTGTGTTAAAAACTAGATATTTTGTAAGAGTTGGCAGTTGTTTTTTTTATCAAAATCTCATTTGAAATTATTGAATAGATTATATTAAAATTTCAATAAAATTTATTTCCATTCAATTTTTTTTTATTTTAACATCACTAATTCCAAATGAATATGTCTAATTAACAGTTTGTTTAGAATATTATAATGTGCAATATTAATGTACATAACTCAAAATTATCTATTGCAAATTATATCATAATTATTACTATTAACATACTTACCACATAATTACAAGTTAATTTTATTGTTGAATTTATTTACACATGATATAGTTTCAATATTATTTCATTCGCATATATCACAATAATAATAATAATAAATCACATGTATCACATAATTCAAAATCACACAACATAATATCAATAATCATTATCACTATTTACATAATAATAATAATAATAAAAGATATTATACAACTTGAAATTTATGTACACTAGTATCTTGATACACACATTATATATATATATATATATACTACTTAATATAAACATGTAAATATACACTTCAATCTACACATAGCACGCACACAAACACACATATACATATATATATATATACACACACACATACATACATACATACATACTTGCATGTCTTGATTATGTATATGCATCTTTGTAAACACTAAGTTGCATTATATATTATATGTATTTATATGTAGACATTTGAAAATTTAAAAGCATTACATATATTTATATTGCTAACTATAGTACCATATACATGACATTACATATACATATACTACTATCCTATATCATGTGTATATACATATTAATGCATTAAATGTATCAAATCTCGACTATGCTTATATACATACATAATAATATATATACCTAAATTTAAAGAGTTAAGAGAGAGAGAGAGAGAGAGAGTGTGTGTGTGTGTGTGTGTGTGTACACATTCATAGTGCTATAAATATATTTATAGAGTTGTGTTGTATATATAAATGTATAGTGATATACTTGCGTGTACATGTATACATCTAGGCATATATATTATTTATATGTAAAAATATATATGCACATGAACATACATGTCTATTATAATTCACATATTTACATAAGCAAATACATGTATATTTCTTAACATACATGTACAAAACACACACACACACACACACACACACATATGTGTGTGTGTACATGTTTATATACAATTTAATATGTATATATAATAGTTTATAAATGCATACATATATTTATATAATGTAAATAGTTGTTTATAAGTGTATATAAGCATATATAATGCTATACACACACTCACACATAGAGACACAAGAATCATTATAAGAAAAGATGCTATTAGAAATATGTAAATTAGAAATGCCCAATTACATTTCTAAAATTAGGAATGGAATTGAAATGTATTAGAAACGGGAATGACATATTATGAAAAAATTAGAAATAGAAAAAATTCTATCGCTAATTAGGAATAGATTTTTATATGTATTTTAATTCTGTCACTAATTGTGATGCACTATCATGGGAAAATACACTTGCATGACATTTAGTAATAATCATTTTTGTATCTATCATTTTTAGAAATGACATATTTATTTGTTTCTATATTTAGCGACATAAATTAAATGTCTTAAAATGTGAAACAACTTCAGATTTTGTCACAATTCGAATTTTAAAAATTCAGCGATGGAATAATATTCCATCATTGATTTAGAAATAGAAATAAATTTCGTCACTAAATTATGATAATTAGTTTATCGAAGAACACTTCAAAACTTTGAAAAAAGATTAGGATTTGAGGTTTTTAAATTTCGATTCTGAGTTCGTCTGATTTATTTTTGGAATTACTCTCCTCTAATTATTAATCATCACACTAATCATCCATAATCGAGGTATTATTTTTTTATTCAAATTAACATGTATGCATTGTATTCGAAAATTACATTATTTGTATGTTTTGTTATTACCAATAGTTTTTTTTTTCATTTTTAACATTCTTATTGGGTTTTCTCTTTTTGTTTTATTGAATTAATATCATTCTAATAGATAAATTACATATTTTACATTTTTTTCACATACTAGGTTTTATTAAATTTTTGGGTTACCTGATTGAGGAATGAAATTATTATGTTTTTAGTTATTAGCCTATAGTTTTAATCATGCTAATCAATGTGGACTTATGTTTTCTTACTAGATTTTGTTGAAATATAATACTTTATAATTGAACAAGTATACTAATGCTGTAACTTTAAAAATAAACAATTTATAAATATTTTAACAAATACAAAAGGTTTAAATGTAATAAAAATGAATAACATAACAAATTTTGAGGGTAAGCAATTCAAAGGTTGAAACATAATGAACAATTGAACATCTAAAAAAATTAGAAGCTCATTTCAAAATTTATAGAGTTGTTTGATCAATTCACTAAAGGTGAAAACAAATAAAAAAACACCTCTCATTATTTAATATTTTAAAAATATATATATTATATATCACAACTGGTAGATGAGAACTTATACTACATGCTTCATATGGATTAGTAAATATCCCTATTAATTTATTAATATTCTCAATTGATAGTTGATCTTTTTTGCTATTTTTTCATTGACAAACTTAAATGCTTTGGCATTGTGAATTTTTTTGTAGATAAATATCTATTAAATAAAATACTTTTACCTAATTAGTTATTATAGATTATTAATTTTGAAATAATTAATTATCACATTGTGAATTTTTCTTTTTTTTATTATTAAAGCAATTTCATCTAATATAGATAAATATCAAATATTTATTTTTATGTATATGACAAACCTACAGCTTATGACTTTTGATAAATATATAAAAGATTGAAAAAACTCACCATATCTCATTTTAATTCAAAACTATCTAATAATGATGTGACTGCAACTTTTTTATTAGATTTATGTAATCTCATAAATATGTAATGACAACTTTATTATAAATAAATATTTATCTATATTATTATTATTCAAAATATATTTGTGTTATGTGTTACAGGAAGGAAAACATTATAAGACCAAATTATCAATGGATGAATGTAAGAATGAAAGATAGGTTTTTGACTAATGAGTTTGTAGAGTGGATTGAGAATATTATTAGCTTGGTTGAAAAATAACCTGAATTTATGGATAAAACAAAAATGACCGTAAATGTCAAAATTAGAGTTTCCAAGATGTGGACACAGTGAAATATCATCTTACATAAAATTGATTTATTAGAGACTATTATATTAGATATAAATAGGGATAATAGTTATGCCAAAATAACAAAGGATTATGTACATAGAAATATTGATTCGAATGTTACAATAGAATATGTCAATCTTAATGATGTATGTGAAGCAATGTTGAAGAATATTATTTGTCCTTCATTAAATCTAGATGTCGCTGATGATATCCCAATATTACATTATAATAATTTTATGAAATATTGAAAGCTTCAGAAATGTGGTTTGGCTAGGTAATCCATATGACCACTCAAAGTTATTTATGGTGTATAGACTATTAAATTTAAAGGCAAAACATAATTTTTTAGAGAGGTGTGTTGATGAAATATACTAGTAGTTATCTGAATTATTATCAAAGAATAATATCATGAAAAATAACTTTTACAGCACAAAGAAGTTAATGTGAGGTTTGAGTTTTACTATGGAAAAAATACATTGTTGCATTAATGGTTGCATTATTGGGGCATAGCCAATGAAGCAATTGCATGTAATTTTTGTGAATATCCTCCCTACAAAAAAAAATTATTGCATGTCAAAGATAGAAAGTAAATATTCTTCATAAGAAAATATATTATTTATCATTGACTCCTCATTTGTAAAGATTATATACATTTAAAGCTACTACTAATGATATGAGTTGGCATAAAAAACATATTATTGAAGATGATATGGTATTGCTCAAATTTTTCTTCTTAGCAATATTTTGATAATTGGCATCCATCTTTTGCAGATGAAAGTCAAAATATTAGTCTATGGCTATGCATAGATAAAATTCAGTCATTTGGATAAATATGGTAATAATATTTTCATGGCTGGTTATTATTACATCTTATAATTTACCACTATAGGTGTGCATGAAAGATAGGTACATGTTTTTAACTATAATTATGATTTATGCCCGGCCTTAGAAAACCAAAAGACAATTAGATGTTTTCCAATATCCCATGATCGTGGAGCTCAAAAAATTATGAGAAGATAGTGTCAAAATATATAATATATCTAAAAAGTAGAACTTCAAAATGTGAGCAGTATTTTTGTGAAATTTAAGTAACTTTCTTACATATTCAATATTGCAATGATGAAGTACTATAGAAAAATTAGCTAGTTCTTATTACATGAAGGACTCGGACACATTTTATCTGAGCCAAGGAGAAAATACTTGTTGATTTGATAACCACCATAAGTTCTTATATGTGTAACATCAATTTCAAATGAATATTGACATATTTAGGAAAGGCCATATAGTTGTAAAAGGTACATTGCCTGAGGTCAAGTGCTGAAATATTAGATCTAATTGTAAAATATTGGTTCAAAAATGTTATAGATGTTGATATAGATTGATAAAAGAACAAATTTTGAAGAATTATCACCGTGGTTGGAAGAAAAAAAGTATCTTTTAGGATTTTTCTTATTGGAAACCCAACCTAATTAGGCACAACTTAGATAAGATGCATATTATGAATAACTTATTTGATAATATTTTTAATATTATAATAAATGTGGAGGGAAAAATAAAATACAATTCCAAATTAAGAGATGATTTGAAAGAATTCTATTTAAGTTCAGAGTTACATTAGGACAAATCAATAAATAAATTTCTTAAGGCTTATTGTAGTCTTGACAAAGATACAAAAGAAACATTGTGAAATTGGCTGATGGAGCTGAGGTTCCCTAATGCATTTGTGTCTAACATAGCAAGATGTGTTGATATGAAAAAACATGAGTTATTTTGGATAAAAAGTCATGACTGCCATGTGTTCATGTAGAGATTAATACCCATAGCATTTCGTGAATTACTTCCACAAACTGTTTGGGAAGTATTGACTGAAATAAACATTTTTTTAAGAATTACACTTATAATATCATAACAAAGGAAGAAATGGAGCAATTAAAAAATGACATCTCCATAATTATATCAAACTTTAGCATATTTTTTCTCCTAGCATATTTTTTCTCCTATCTTCCTCAACTCTTTAGGAACATATGTAATAAAGATGTATATATCCATTTGAAAGGATATATAATTTTCATTTATTAATCTAAATATTTATATGTATTTGTTGAATATTTTTTTCTAATAAAGATGTATTTCAAATATCTTAGAAAATTATAAAAATAATGTTCAAAATAAATGTAAAGTGGAAGGATCAATATGCAATGCCTACTGGATTGAAAAGGCTTCTATATTTTGTGCGCACTACTTTCAGCAACAATTGAATAATCTTCATAATAAAATATCACCAAATTATATTTATGGTATGAGGGATGGATCAAAATAATGATATACTTTTTATTTTCACACATGTAGGTCGATTGTATGGTAGAGCTATATCAAGATATTTTTTGGGTGACCAAGAGTATAATACTAAGAACACATACATCTTGTTGAACTATGAGGAAGTTACACATTATATTGAGAAAGATTTATAATTATTTTATATTATCATTTCTTTTTCATGGTATGCAATATAATTTTTTTATACTTCAAAATACCTTTAATACTATTTTTGAAGAATTTATGCAAAGGAAATAAGGTAAAGAAAACTACATGTTTATGATGCTTCAATTGATGCAAAGATTAAAAAATCATTCACAAGTTGGTTTGGAAAATTTGTTAGTATATAACTTATTCATTATTGGTTCTAAAAAGTTAGGTGCATCATGATAAAAGTATGATTTTATCTTTTATCATTTTGTAAGTATAATTTTTATCATCAAATATATGTAATAGATTAAAGAAGGATCTTGCAAAAGGTTACAAAGATGATAAATGTATCCCTTACATTGTGTAAATATACATAAATTTTACACTTTGAAATATAGTTCAAATAGAGCTATAATGAATAGTAGTGTATGCATCAAGGAGTCTGACTATATTTTATCTACTATTAATTTTCACCATCGACTAATTGAAATTCTACATGTTGAGTATCATACTTTACCAAAGAAAAGAAAAATTATATGAAATGTTTGATCTAATTCCAAATCTAGATACTATAATTCATCATCAATATGACCTTGTGGATGTGCACCATAAGAAATATTATGGTAAGTATGAGCCATTTATTCTTGTAGTATAAGCCGAACAAGTGTGTTACACCATTTATCCAACCACAAAAAGAAATTCTTATGACTGGTGGGCAATATATAAAGTAAAACTTAAGATCAGCTATGAAAGTTGTTGAAACGAGTATTATTGTCACTCCATTGTGTGTACCTGCATTTCAAGAGAATAATGTGGAACTTCATCCAATCATTCCTGGGGCAGATAATGGGCTTCAAACTTTGTTTGGTGAAGGTGAAAACTATTTGGACATTGATGATGGCCATGTTGAAGAAGATAATGAGGAGGAATTAATTACAGAATTAGATGACGATGAATATGTATATAAAGATAATTTGTTAGAAATTTCCTATGATAACTATATTAACTTTCATGTTATGTTGTTTTTCTTATATTGTAATTGTTTCAATTTGGATGTTAAATAAATTTTTCTTTTGCTTTTTTGAATATCAATGTATTTATCATTGTGTCTTGTTATTATAATATTTTCATAACATGTTTTAATTGTCTGTGTATTTTTTGATGTTTATAAACTTAATTTTGGGATAAGAGGTAACTATTTATGTGGCCGATAATATCAATATGTGGGGAAGGATAGAGGAGTTCAACTAAAAGTTCATGGAGGAGGAAATCTATATGTATTCATTGACTACAATACTACAAATATCTCTCAGCATTCTCCTACACATATAGAGGATAAGTTGGCATCATCTCATTATGACATGTACAGATTGACTACCACTGATATTTCATCTTTATCTCATTTTGCATCGAAAAGTATTGATAGCTTAATCTCGCATATCTTAGGAGGCTCATGCATTAGTACTGCTACATTGATACCAGTAGGATATTCACAATTCATAATTTACATTCCAAGTTATGAGAAAATCTTTATTTGGCCCATAATTGACAATAAGCAGTACATAGCTTTCTTAAATTCACTACATGCATGTATTATCATTTTTTATTATTTTCATTTGAAAAAAAAATAATATAAAATGTGAATGAAATTATAAATAAATTATAATATTTAAAATATGGTAATTTCAATTAATAACAAAGTATGATTTTTCTACTTATCATACATTATCATTTCGAATTAAAATAATATTTGAGTTATGAAGTTTTGGATTATAAATATAAATGAATTAATTATTAATCTAGTAACAGAAAAATTGGTATATTTTGTTTATATGTATATAAACACGCTGATATTAAATTACTTACAGGTTGATTCTTTCTGCTTCTCGTATAATTGAGAAGATATTTAAGAAGAAATTAGTTGTAGAAGATATAAAGTAAAGAAAAGTGCTCCCAACTATGATATTAATTTATTGGGAAGAATTTTAGGTACAATTTTTAATGTATTTACTTATTTTCCAATTTGATTTAATATGATTTACTCTTAAAATAAATGCATTACACTGTATTATTCTTTTATTTATTTTTTTGCAAAAAAGTACAAATGGAATAATGCTTTAGTGATCTCGACGAAAGATATATGGAAATATGTGGCATGTATTAGATACAATGATAAGCTTGACAAATGGAGAAAAAATATGGTAAAGCTGCAAAGCCTAATAGTATCCCTCTTAAAGTTTGGATTAAGTGGTAGGAATTCTAGAATAGCAATGAGTTCAAAGCCTTGTCCCAAATAGCCTCACATAATCATCGATTAGAAAAAGTAGATGAGAGATCAAGATTTTCAAAACATATTGGAGATTCTAACCTGACATACAAAATATATAATAGATTTGGTATAATTTTCTTTCATAAATTAGAATTATTTGAATTTTTTTAATGCAAATGATAATCTATGTGTGACAATGTATCAGGTATTTCAATTATAACTATTATTTATGTTAGAAGGCTGAGTTGGGATGTCCAACAATACCATTTAAGGTGTTTAAGTAAATGCACAAGAACAAGGATGGATCTTTTGTGGACAAGCAATCAAATGATATTAATGTGAGTTTCTCAATTTGTACTTGAAGTGTCATATATAAATTAATAAAAGAAAACAATGTAAAATTTATTAATTTTTGGTATTCACTAAAATTAATATGCAAACTCGAGTATTTTCTTTACCATAAATGATGAGTTATTATATATGGACTCATTAATTATTATAACTAGCTTCATTTTTATATTATTTTTAGTAGGGTGTTGAAAGTTTTATTTGCTAGTATATATTTTATTTGAATATGGTAATGATGAATTATATTGTATTTTAATAATTGTAGGAAGTTGTGGAGAATATGTTTGTCATTGCTTCACAATTGATAGATCTTTCTATAAAGGTACTAGAGATTGATGCTGCACATATTTTTACATTCGGACTATTAGAGTAAAGACAAAAAAATGGTGAATGTATGATCTTGGTACTCATGCTTCTAAATTTTATCTAAATTCTATTTGAAGTTCTTCATCATCTTTCAATTACAATAACATATTTGATGAGAGGTTGTACAAGGAGATGCAGAAAATTCAAGATACATTGCAAAGGAAAAATGAGGAGATGCAACAAAAGAATGAAGAGATACAACAAAAGAATGAAGAGATGTAAAAAGAAATTGAATAAATGAAAAAATGAAAGGCTAAAAGAATATAAAAAATTAGAGGCTAAAAGAATAAAAAAAAGATGCTGAAAGAATGAAAGAAAAAGATGGGGAAATGCAACAATAGATTTTAAAGATAGAGAAAATTACGTGCAAGTTGGTAAAGGCATCATATATTTTTTATCATTCAGAAAAGGATGCATCGAGATCTCTAGAGGACAATACTCATCTCAATGAGGACTTATAGTTGTTTGTGGTGTTGTGTTATTAATTTTATGCTATAAAAGTTTTGGTTGTGAAATTTTGGTTTTTGTGTTATTATTTTTTTAATTATGTTATGAATGTATTTTATAATTGATGGACTTCTATGTTTGTTATCTGATGTGTTACTCTATAGTGGATATTTTTGAATATAATTTGATAAATAATATGTGCATGTGCTTATTTAATTATAGGTTATATAGTTTTTTTATGTATTTGTATATTGTATACAGCATACAAAAACTATACAAATGAGACATGTTCCTATTATAGATATTAGAAATGGAAAATAGCATTTCAAAATGTATTTATAATATAGAAACATATCTTGCATATCTAATTTTTTTCATCGCTAATTTAAAATAGAAATTACATTTCTATTTTATTCTATCTCTAAATTAGCAAGTGAATCCTATATCTCATTTTCGTTGCTAAACTTAGTAATAGAAAATATCGGTTGCACATTTTAGAAATGCCCTAGCATTTTCTATTTATAAAATTTACAAAGGAGCACTTTAGAAATAGAAATAATTTATTTTTAATTACATCACTATTTGTACATTGTGATGGAATTAGAAATAAAATTGGGCATTTCTAATTCTACCATTTCTTATCGTGAATATATACATATCTAGTATTTTACCCATGCATCTACATGTAAAAATTTAAATAGCAATAGACATAAAAATACATGTTTATCCTTATGTAAAAATGTACATCAGTATCTCAATACATATTGATGTTCATGTATATAAATATATATGTACATACGTGTGTAGTATATGTAAATATATAGTAAAATATTTGCATACATGACTATTGAAGATAAATAGTTAATATAATATAAACACATCTCTACTCAATATATGTACATGTTCATATGCAATAGACTATATGATTTTTTATTGGTTTATTACATGCATGACATTATATAGAATGTAGTATAAAAGTATATATGTATGTATGTATGTATGTATATGTGTGTGTGTGCGTAAAGATTTAATTTTTGTATAATATATAAATATACACTCACACAAGCACATACCTATTTACTATAGTACATATGTATATAGATACAAAAAATTAAAATATGTCTCGTACATTTTAGATTGATGTCTAAATATATGTCGTTATGATATATATATATATATATATATATGCATACTTAATTTAGTTATTATTATTCTCAGTTATATTTCATTATAAAAGTGAAACAAATGGCAGAAAAATTTGAAATAAAAAATTAAATGGAAGTAATTTTTTTCATTATGGAAAATAAAAATTAAGGTAATTTTGAGGAATGATAATTCCTTAGATGCGATTAGAAAAAAGCCCACCTGTATTTTTGAAGATAAGTGGAATGAGATAGATGGTAATGCGATTATCGATCTGCATTTTTGTACTAGCTGATGGAGTATTATTGAGTGTGGCAGAAAAGGATATAGTAGAAGAAATATGGGATACACTCATAAAATTATATGAGACAAATTCACTTTACAACAAGATCTTCTTTAAGAGAAGACTTAACACTCTATGAATAATGCAATCTATTATGGTAATTAATCATATCAATACTTTGAATACTTTATTTTCACAACTTACTAAGTTGGGTCATAAAACAGAAGAAGTGGAACTTGTTGAGATTTTACTTTAAAGTTTACCTTATTCATATTATCAACTTGCCATCAATCTAACAGATGGTATTATAATAGACAGTCTAATCTTCAATGATATTGTCTTTTCCATCTTTAAAAAAAAGCAGATGCAAAAATAAAAATGATAGATATGAAATTGCACAAAGAATAGATGCCTTGATTTTAAAATGAGAGAGATCAACAGAGCATGACTCTGGTGGAAGTCAGAATTATGATAGATCAAAATAAAGAAATAAGAAAAATATTAAGTACTACAACTATGACAAGAAAGGACACTTAGAGGGAGATTGTTGGTTTAAGAAAAATATTGGGGATGATGAGTTATTAAATACTCAAGGAAATGTTGCAAGTATCAATGATGATAGCGACATCTTATATAGTAAGGTGACAATAATAGTTGAAAGTAATTTGATGATGGGTGGTCACTAGAATCAAGAGCTCCTTGGCACATGACATCTTGAAGAGATTGGTTTCATAGATATGAACCAATCTCAGGAGATTTTGTATGCATGCATGATGCATGGTTTAAAGATTGTTAGAATCAATACTATCAAAATAAAAAATATTTGATTGTACGATTCATACCATTCAAGAGGTGCGACATGTGATGGACTTAAAGAAAAATATATTAACTCTAGGACAAATAGATAGTCTTGGATGTAAAACTTATATTTAGAATGGGATGATAATGATTGTGAAAGGTGCACTTATGCTCATGAAGGGAAAAAAGATGATTGAAAATTTATTCATGCTTAAAAGAGAAATATTATAGGTAGCTGATGCATGGGTTGCATCAATTAGTAAAGTAGAAGTATCAATGATGATGTGGCAACTCAAACTAGGTCACATGTCAGAACAAGGTTTGAAGATTCTCTCTAACAAAGAATTAAAATATAATTTTATTTTAAAAATATTTTAAAGGTCCACTTACACTTGGTTCTTCCTTAAAAATAGAATACAATAAATAGTCTACTTTACCATTATATTGACTATAGTGGCATGGTGGACAATTTCTTATTGCAACTAAAATCCAGTTGTAGCACAACACTTCACCTCCCTCTACCCACTCCTAACTCTTTTCACTACTCGAATCAATATTCTCTATACAAATCTTAACTTAATTCATCAAGAATTTATGGATACAACACATATTTCATCTAGTACATTCAAAAAAATCACTAGGGCATGTGTGAAACTTTTTCAAGTCTTAGTTTAAAATAAATGTAAAATACACATGCAAAAAACTAATAATATAAATATTATTAAAAAAATTTTAGCAATTATTTATTGAATTGCACTTTATTTAATAATGCATTATACAAAAAAAATGCTACAATTATGAGATTGGGTATGAAGAATAAAAACATTTAAAAATTAAAGAAAACTAGTTAGCAGCAATATGTGATCAATATCCCAATTAATATTAGCTACTAACTCATCAACTAGTTTTGGCAAGTTTGTAATATGAAGATCATATGTACCTATTATCTTATCTTTAATATAAAAAGTATGTACAAATAAGATAAATAGGGAATACATTAAATTGTATATTAAAATATGTTTTGCTCAAATAATGAAATAAGTATTTTAAATTTAGATTTTATCTTAAATTTTGATATTTGGAGTAACAAGATAAAAAAAATTACTTGTGTGTGATGTTCATTTTCTGGATAGAAAAAATTTTTTATTCAAAAAAAAATCATAGGCTTTCAACAATTAACAAAAAACATAACAACAAATGTTTCTATGCATATTAGTGGTTGACTAAATGATCCAATGAATCCAATCATTTAAAAAATGTGATATCTATAGGTATGCATTTGTATAATGTTTTGGATCATGTATTTGTCAATCTTTTATATATTAGTTGTATATGTATCACATAATAAAAAAATTAATACTAAAGTAAAAAGTAAAATTAATTAGTGACTCATTACAACAAATCTAAACTATAATATCTTAGATGAATTATTTGGCACAACATCAAGCTGAATACCAAAGATAAATATAAATTGAATTGAAAAACTAGAAACATTTGGATTAGAGATAGATGTTGGGTGTTTGATTATATATATGATGCTGGAAAATAATTTATACAATGATTAGGTAAATTACAAAAATATTTTAATTTTGAGAAAAGTTTCATAATTACTTTTGTATTTAGGAGACATAATCCAGCTAATTTTTTAGCATTATATTATTCACACGAAATTAAATTTTATTTTGACTCATATACTAGCGATGTTAATTAAAAATAAATAATCAAAGTCATGCATATGTAGTATTATTATTTTTTAATTGTTGTAATTTCACTTGATCAAATATTCAATGGAGTGTTTATAGCATAAAAGTATATCATGTAGTTTTCTTATCAAATATTATATCCATGTTTTTAGATAATGAAAAGATAACAATAAATTGAATTGAAAAGCTAGAAACATTTGGATTAGAGATAGATGTTGGGTGTTTGATTATATATATGATGATGGAAAATAATTTATACAATGATTAGGTAAATTACAAAAATATTTTAATTTTGAGAAAAGTTTCATAATTACTTTTGTATTTATGAGACATATAATCCAGCTAATTTTTTAGCATTATATTATTCACACGAAATTAAATTTTATTTTGACTCATATACTAGCGATGTTAATTAAAAATAAATAATCAAAGTCATGCATATGTAGTATTATTATTTTTTAATTGTTGTAATTTCACTTGATCAAATATTCAATGGAGTGTTTATAGCATAAAAGTATATAATGTAGTTTTTTTATTAAATATTATATCCATGTTTTTAGATAATGAAATTAGGTACTTTTAAAATAAGTAAAAAAAGATAGGGATGAACTAGATTAACCTTATTAAATGCTATTATGGCATGATAAAGCTTGGCCAACCTAGTTTCTATCTAGGGAAGTAGAATTATGGCCACTTATTCCTTTGGGTGAGTCTAGGTAGTTTGATAGTCGTAAAGTAGATTTATGTCAACTTATTCCTTTTGGTGAGTATAAATAGATAGACACAGACTAATATGTGTAGTTTTATAGTCATTAAGTATAATCATGAGAAGACCAAAGAAAATGAGAATTTTAAATACAAATGTTTGGTAATCAAAATAAATAAACTTGAATTTGACAATTTTTTTAAATATCAAAAAGTAATCAACAATTTCTAAGTTTTGTACAGAAATAATACGTTTAAAATAAAAAATCTAAAATATAATACATATTTCAAAAATATGCATAAACTAGTGCTTCTGGAAACATGGTGGCAATGGCCGTTGTTGTGAACTGTGGCTATTGCTATGCTATTGAATTTTAAAAATCAAAGGTCGATGTTGTGAATGCTAGCTTTAGAAAACAAATGTAGCGATCCCATTATGCCCCTCGCCCCTCGGCCCTCGCCCTTGCCCCTCACCCCTCGGCCCTCGCCCTTGCCCCTCACCCCTCGGCCCTCGCCCTTGCCCCTCACCCCTCGGCCCTCGCCCTTGCCCCTCACCCCTTGGCCCTCGCCTTTGCCCCTCACCCCTTGCTCCTTCATGGAGCTCACTAGAGCTCCATCGTGGGGTTCGTGGAGCCCGCTGGAGCTCGACGTGAAGCTCGAGAAGCTCCAGTCAGCACCTTTGTTGAGCTCGAGGAGTTCCGTCGAGCTCCTACGAGCTACACTTGGAGCTCGACGGAGCTCTACGAAGGAGCTCACTGGAGCTCCGTGGAAGAGCTGGACGAAGGTCCTCGAGCTCCACGTCAAGCCGCAACGAACTCAAAATGGTGCTCACTAGAGCTCGAGGAGCTCCAGAGAACTCCTTAGTGGAGCTCGACGGAGCTTCTCGAGCTATATGTCGAGCTCTAGCGAGCTTGAAGTGGAGCTCATAGAGCTCGAGGATCTTTAGTGAGCTCCTTCATGGAGCTTGAGGAGCTCCACGAGCTTCACGAAGGAGCTCGTTGGAGCTTCGTCGTGGAGCTCGACAGAGCTCCTATAGCTCCACGTTGAGGAGCTGCTTTATAAAGATCGAGGAGCTCTA